>CM034709.1:13655942-13668949 GCA_020142125.1 Phrynosoma platyrhinos | reverse complement strand
CAAGGATTGAGGGGGCAGGTCATTTTCCTCACTCTGTCAAGGAGCTTGTCCACATCATTGTTACTGACAGATTGGTAATGATCCAGAATAATTTCATTAACGGAGTTGCTGGATACCTTGTCAGTTGTTTCTGTCAAAACACTGGTGTCTAAGTCGGCTCTTATCTGAGAGATTTTATCTGCAAAAAAGTTGTTAAATGCATCACAGCAGGCCGTTGTTGGGTTAAGTAGCGGGTTCTGCACAGGTGGAACCTGCATCAGCTCCCCTACCACTCTAAACAGCTCTGCCGGACGAAACTCTGCAGACACAATACGTACAGAACAAAAAGTTCTCTGCACTGCATGTATTGCCTCTTGATAGGAACAAGAAAGTTCCTATGATGAGTCTTGTCAGATAAGAGTCGAGTCTTCCACCAGGTGCGCTCTAGTCGTTGTCTACAGAAGCCAACTAGATTAATGGTGGAATTTTAATTCAACACACTGGTTGAAGCAGATTAGTTTTGGTGGTCTACAAAGCAATGCTCTCTAAAAAGAGAGGAATGTTGGGGTGGGGGCTTAGAAGAATCTAGGAGTGGAGCCATAGCTTGAAAAATTTACATTTTGGATTGCAGATCCCAGAATCACCCCAGCTAGAATATATGTATGTTCTATATATTCCAGAGGTGGATCCAGTGTGATGTAGTGCTTTCAGTGTTGGACTAGTGACAACACTGTTATAGCCCTATTATTCCACTTTAACTGCTATGGTTGCCTCCTGTGGAATCCTGGGATTTACAGTTGGGGGGTGTATTTAAAATTCTCAGTCAGAGAGCTCTTAGTCCACCCTAAACTACAAATCTCAGGATTCTACAGGAGTCAGCCACAGCAATTAAAGTGAAATAATAGCTGTATAACAAGTGTAGGGTGATATTGTCATAGGACTCTGAGAGACCAGGTTTCAAATTCCCACTCAGCCATGGAATTCCACTGGGTGATCTTGGGCAAGTCATCTCTCTCAACCTCAGAGGAAGGCAATTGCAAATCCACTCTGAACAAACCTTGGCAAGAAAACTCCATGATAGGTTTGCCTTAGATTTGCCATAAGTCAGAAATGACTTGAATGCATGCAACTACAATATATATTTGAGATCAGAGATGGCTCAGGTCCTCCCTGGTGTGGATGGTCAAGCTCTAGTCTAGCACGATGTGGCCACCTAGAAGTAAATGAGCCACATACGTACATTGTGTGTGTGTTTTCTCTAGGGATGGAATGGAAATTTTTCAATTTCCTGACTGGGGCCAAATATGGATTTCTTGATTTCTTTGAAAACTTATTCAAGAAGAAAAATAGTATGTTGAAAGCATGTGCAAATTGGATTTTTGTTTTGTTTTGGTACAACATAAACAGCACTTTTTGAAAACTGTGCAAGAATCTGAGAAACTGTACAGCTTTACAGTGAAAACCTACACTCACATTTGTTTCTTTACTACTAAAATAAACTATGTAGCTTTCTGAGAACAAAATCTCACCCTTTTATTGTTTTTCAATATATACTTGGGGAAAGTGCACATTATATCCCTATACAAACAAATGCAGTGAAGAGTTTGACATCATGGCTGTAGCTGTTGCCAGTTTGAAAGCTTCGCAACCCAGTAGGGTTATGCAGCAAGAGAAGAAACTTGGGCTGAAAGAAGCTGCAGCCAGGCATGGGGTTGTGTAACCCTGCTGGTTTTGTGCAACATTGTTGTTTGCTAAGTAAAAATGTTGCACAACAAAAATATTGTGCAAAATCAATGTTGCACAAAATGGGCACATGGTTTTCTTGTGTAATATTGCTGTTGTCCACAATATCTCTGTTTTTATATAGAAAACAGTAAAATTGTACAAACCACACACATAGCTGACTGGAAACAGTTCTGTCCATACCAAAAGCTAAATAGCTTTCAGGGAAGGCCGTACAGTTTTCAGGAGAAACTGTGTAGCTTCTAGAGAACTGTGCAGTTTTCTTGCAAAATGTGAAGCTTTGGTAGGAAAGCTGCAGAGTTGCAGGGGAGAAATTCCCAAGAGTCCCAAACCTACAGGGTGAAAAACTTTCATTGTTCTCAACATCCATGGAGATTTTACTATCCATTTGAACCTACAGTTCTAAAAAGTGAAGTGATAGCTGCACACAGAGCACCTGAGAAAAATAAATTACCAGAAATATATGTATGGTATACCAATAGAGCTGCTTCAAGCTACAGAGGCAGAATCTACTCTAGATTCTTGACATTATGGAAAGTAAAATAATGGCCCACAAGAAACACTTAATATACATTCCAGTTCCCAATAAAGGGGACACCAGGTCTAATTACCACAGGACCATTACATTAATTTCTAATGCAAACAAAGTGATTCTTACAATTCTATAACAAAGATTTTTACCACACATGGAGCAAGAAGTGCCAGATGTCCAAACTGGGTTCAGGAAAGGAAGATGCACTAGGAATCATATTGCAAACATATGTTGGGTAATGGAACACACAAAAGATTCAGAAGAAAATTTGTGCTTTATGGTCTTTGACTTTGTAGAGCATCAAAAACTATGGATTGTTCTTTAAAAAAAATGGGTGTGCCACAACATTTAATTGTCCTGATGTGTAACCTGTATTGAGAACATGAAGCTATTGTTAGGACAGAATATGGAGAAGCAGAATGGTTTCCAATTGGTGAGGTGATTGGGCAAGGCTACATTTCATCACCCTATCTGTTTAACTTGTATATTGAACATATGATATGTAAAGCAGGATTAGACTCAGAGAAAGGAGGCAGGAAAATTGGAGAAAGGAACATCAATAATTTAAGATATGCAGATGGCATCATACTAGTAGCAAAAAACAGCAAAGACTTGGAATTATTCCTGAAGAAAGTCATGGAAAAAATGCAAAGGCAAGTTTGCAGTTGAACATTAAGAAAACAAAAATACTGACCATAGATTATTTACATAACTTTAAAGCAGATGATCAAGACATTGAAATAGTTAAAGATTTTTGATATCTTGGCTTAGTCATTAATAAGAGTGGAGACTGCAGGCAAGAAATTGGAAGGGCAACTATGAAGGAACTAAACAAGACCCTAAAGTGTAAAGATATATCATTGAATACCAAAGTTAGGATTGTCTATGCCATCATATTTCCCATTTCTATGTAAGGTTGTGAAAGCTGGACAATGAAGAAAGCTGATGGGAAGAAAATTCATTCATTTGAAATGTGGTGCTGGAGAAGAGTTCTACAAATACTGTGGACTGCCAAAAAAAAAAAAAAGAGAGAGAGAGAGAGAGAGATTGAGATCCAAATGGATCCTAGAATAAATCAAGTCTGAGATAAAGAGATATTTCTTTTTTTATTATTTACATTTATACCCCCACTTTCCCATGTGCTCAAGGTATGACTGTCCTTTTCACTTTTTCCTTTGAGATAGGTCAAGCTAATAATGACCTCCATCAGTTAGTAATGTTGATTTATACATAGGGAAAAAACCCCAATTCATTTTAAGTGTGGTGCTGGAGAAGAGTTCTATGGATGCCACAGACTGCTGAAAAGACAAATCAGTGGGTCCTAGAGCAAATCAAGTCTGAGCTCTCCCTAGAAGCCAAGATGACTAAACTGAGACTGTCATACATTGGACATACCATAAGAAGACATGATATACTAGAAAAGACAGTAAGGTGGAAGGCATCAGGAAAAGAAGATCACATTCCAGATGGATAGATTCAATCAAGGAAGCCACAGCCTGAATCTACAAGACCTCAGCAGGTCTTGTTAATAGGTTGATGTGGAGGTCTCTCATTTATGGGATTGCCATAAATTGAAGTCAGTTTGACAGCAGTTAACAACAAGTTTGTTCACGTGCTCTGAGAAGAGAAAGATAAATGGATTTTGTTGCTGGTATAGTTGGTTTTGCTATTTGGCAGCCCAATCATCTTTCCCTGATAGCAGCAGGCAATGTTTCTGTCCAGGACTTGCAGGAATAGAGAGACTTGAAGAAAAAAACGGGTTGAAAAGCAGAGACTACCCCAGGGCTCAGAGAAGACTCCTGGCAGGCAGGGAAATAATAATAATAAATAAATAATAAATAAATACACTGAGTGCTGGAAAGAGCAGGCCTTGGAAAGGCACTGGAGCTTGGAAACTACAAATCCCTGAATTATTTAGCCAGCATGGCCAATGATCATGCTGTTGGGGGATTCTGGGAGCTGTTGTCAAAAATTAATTTTCCTTTATTCTCCAAATTGCTTGCATTGTAGTAACTTTAAACTTCAATTGAACATTTAAGAAATAAAGTTTAAATATCCAGAGAAAAGGGAATGTGAACACAGCAAATAGAAGAGTTCTAGGTGTGAAAGATTTTCCAGATCTCCTTCTCTGCAATGCTAGAAATTTGGGACTTTTCTTATAGTGCCACCTAAGGAATGAGGGAGGAGTTCTATCTGGATTTCGCCAGCGCTTGTTTAGTATTGCACCATTTTTCTGGTTCAGAACTGAATACAGCTTTGCTGGCTGAAGACATGTAACTTTTCCAACTTTTCAGCGCTAGTTATATGCAACATAGCAGTAACAAGTTGATACAGGAGTGAAAGAACCATTGCTGTACTTTCATGAGAATCACAAAAACTGTGAAACTGGTATTCCAGAGAGAGAAAGGAGCAGGCAAAATGGAGCTGATCAGGCCAGGCTTTGTGAGAGCAATTGTACAGTGATTTAAGCCACTTTATGATGAAAGAAAACAGCAACACCTGGTTGCCTAGAATGCTAACTTATCTCCCCAATAAATAAATAAATCCAAAGGCTAATTTGAGCCTGTTCTATTCCCCCCTTCCCCTTTTACGTATCTCTCCATTCTCTCTTTGGCATATATTTGCTCCGACCTGTGTGGCACAGCATGCGGTGATAAATATTCAATGGTTGCTTTCAAGTGGTTGCAGCCAAGGTAACACAGGTAGATTCCAGATGGGCAGATCATTGCATCTTGAGATATTGTAACAAAAGACTTGGCAGTTCATAAGGAAGGAGTCCAGCTGGGAGCAGGTGTCTTTGATTTGACAAGATTGCATTTTATTCCTGCCTATTTGCCAAATCCACTGTAGACAGGAACAGGTCAGATGGGTAGATCTTTCTTATTTTTTATGAGAAAGAGATGCTTTATAAGGTTTCCTTTGCAAATAATATCTAGGGTACAAGCAATGAAATGTGAAACAAATTACCTATTTACTGATGTCACAATAATTTGAGGTTTTTTTAGTCTTGACTGAAACCATGGGTAATCAGGACCCTTCCTGCCAAAATTTTCAGTCCCTTGAATTCAGTGTGCAGTTGTGAATTGTTGTGCTGAAGAGTGCTGCCCTGCTCCCAGACCATTTAACCATTATGGTCTTGATTTGAATTCACCAAGGGTATTGGAGATTTAGGGATTAGCCTTGTTAAGATGCATGATGTGTCACTGGAGGAGTGATCTGTTTTTGCTCAATGGCATAAACCAAACACCCAACAGAAGAGTTAATTACACGAACACTAATGTTTCCCATTGTTAAATATGTAATGTATCAAAACTGTTATTAATATTGACAAGCTTGGTCAAGAAAAAAAGGTTTTAAAGTTTCATGACTGTAATTTGATTACAATTTCTTGAATGTTCAAGCAAAGCTTTCACTCTGGTAAATAAGTGACATTTTTATACTAGGAACCAGAGTTTTATTTTTCATTTCTGTTGGAATATAAACATTTGAGTTTCCAGCTGTGTGAAGCCCAGGGATAAAGTGGCAACTTGTCATGGATTCCTTGATCTGATGAACTCAATATCTGTAGGGGAAAGATCATTTTAAAATCAAGTTGGGTCTGGAGGGAGGTGAAAGTGGAACATGTTGCTTCAGAGTGTGGTGAAGTCTCCTTCTTTGGAGGTTTTTAAACAGAGGCTAGATGGTCATCTGTCAGGAGTGCTTTGATTGTGTATCTGCATGGCAGGGGGTTGGTCTGGATGGACCTTGTGATCTTTTCCAACTGTATGAATGTTGTGCAATGGCAAAATTAAACTTTACAAGATCATAATTCAGTTTATGACATAACTTCCCCAAAGGATGCCAGCTATAGTGTCCTCGTGAAGGGGAATGGCTTGTGCTAAAGAAATTAATGATTGTTTGTCACTGAAATGGGAAACATCTTACATCAAGGAGATGAAGTATAAGTTTACACTCACAGAGTTACATGTCAGCTATGAAATGTCACCCCATTCATGAATTATGAGGGTGCACAAGTAAATGCACATTGTATTTGGATATGCATATACAATGCATATCAGTGTGAAGTGCCATTGCATTCATAACTCTGTTACTGCGCCCAAAACTTGAATACCTGCATTGTGCAGTAGTGCTAAAGTATGATCTACCTGTCTAAGGCAACTAATGACTGTGTAAGTCCGCCACAAGATACCAGCCGAATGTGTTTAAGCACATGTCATTACTATTGCAACTTTTCAAAGCTTTGCTTTATTATATAAATGAAAAGTTTTTAAAAGCACAGCCTCTTTCCCCAAGTAGCTTACAATATAAAAGATGAACAGCAGGAGTGAAGGTAGTTCATACGAGCAAGAAATTTCCTCATTTTAAATAAGCAAATATGTATGACAGCATTCTCCACTACTGATACCTTTTCCAGCTTTGTTGGATTACTATTGTAATCCTCTCCAATGAAGGCAGTCATTGCTGTAATAGCTAAGGGTGATGGAAGCTGAGGTCCAACACATTTCAAGGGCACCAACTTGAGGAAGTTGACTCTGACATCCAGCTGTTAGGACGAAGGCTGCAGTTCTCTGCACGCTTACTTGATGGTAAGAAGTACCAAACTCATTGGACTATGCTTCTGGATACTCTTTAGATTTTTAGATTTCCTTAGATTTCATTATAACTGCAGAAAGGTTATGAGACTATGGTTATCCATGTTGCTGGAGGACAGTGATGACTGCCCAGAAGTGCTGCATAGTGAGAATATGGTGTGTGATCTCTTTTGTCCTCTGGATGTCTCTTCAGTCTATTTAGCATCAGGTTGTAAGTGGTGCCACTGTTCCTGTGCCTTTTTGATCCTTTCCAGCTGAGCTCACATTTCAACAGGCAACACAATCAGGAGGAATAGAGTTATTTAGACATTTGTCATAGGGGATATTTTTGCTTTGTTCTTCTCTTTGATAGATGCATACTACAAGATTGCTATATCCCATACAAGACTGTTTGTTAGCCTCTTTTGAAAAGACTTCTAAGAACAGCCATATTTCATTGTACACTAGCTAATAATAACCAAACACAAGACAGAAGCTCTTAAGATCTGGTTTTACTGAAGGTCCTACAAGAATGCTGGGAGGACAAGCCATATAAACTTTTTCAAGTGAAATTATATATTATTTTGAAAGATGCCCTATTCTATATTAGTTATATGTTTTTCCCTTTCTTCTTTCTTTTTTTCCTGACTGTATATTACTTTGAATGTAAATTAGATTTCTCATGTTAAAAATTAATAAAAAAGAGAAAGAAAGATGAGAATGCATTTGCAAACTCCATGCCAACGATTTAGAAAGAGCACTTTAGCATAATGAGATAATAGGTGAATGATAAATAATAGCACAAACGCTGTTGACAATATCTGATATGAGCTAGGTACCACAGTGCAATTTTATTTATTCATTTGTTAGCTCATTTTTCAATTTATTTCCATTCTGAAAGTGGGCTGCAACAAGGTAATAAAACAAGTCAGTTCTCAGAAACATAGCAGTAAAATTTAAAATTTAAACAATCATAATCAGCAAAATAAGAATTAAAAAATCACGAGGTTAGAACTGAAGTAGCTGTGTATTCCAGTGTGATCTTTTTATCTTCACCTCATCTACAAAAGATGGTGTTGTTGTTTTTCTTCACAACAGTCCTGAATAGTGCCCAAGCAGAGTTTTGTGTAATCCTAATGGGATTGAGTTTCATAGGCCAGGAGCCATGACCCAAAAAGTGTTATGCAACACTGAAGTACAGTCTTCTGATGGTGCTGGCACCCAGAAAAAGGTCTTATAGGGGAGAAGCAGACGGGCCAAAAGTAGCGGCCAAAGGATGCCCCGGCCCCAATTCGGGACCATGGCAACTGGACAGCCCACTCCCAAAGAGGATTACCGCCACAATCCCAAATGAGGCCTCCTTAGATACTTCCGGCTGCATTGGCGGGAATGCGTTGTATAAATGCCACGTCTCCAAAGCTGTCAGAAGTCTCTCTTTTTGGCCTCTCTATTTCAGTCCATAGTTAGATTTCAGTGTATGGAGGGTTTTATATATAGAAGAAAATGAGTTCCCAGATATTTGAGATGCAGGTTGTATAGATCCTTAAAGGTAAAAAAAAAAGAATTACCATAAATTTTGTTGAGAAGCAAACTGGCAGCCAATTCTTGAACTGTTGGAGTAATTTCCTCCACATGGGTAGCACTAGCCACTAGTGGGCTTAATTTTATTCTGGATAAACTGGAGTTACCTGAATAGATTTGGGCCAGATTGTCTGGAAATAATTTGGATACTGAAGTGGTCAGTAGAGATTGTCAGTATCCTTGGCAGATCTTGCCATAAAAGGTTGTATCTGATTTGCTTTTTGTCTGTATCTGTTACCTATGAATTGTTGTCACTACAATTATTAGTTGGGGTTTGATATTTTTGATGTTATTACTTATGGTTATGTTCAAGTGGGATTCAAGTAGTATCATAGTGACATTCACTAAAGGTACAAAAGTGAGGATATATATTAGTGCATGATGGGACACACTGTGTTCATATACAGTGAGAAAGGAAAGGAATGCTGGCTTGCTGATAAGCAGATGTGTAGAGTACTGGTACTAGCAAGTGGCAAGATCAGTCCCAGGGAAGAATTGACAAGAGCCTGAGAAAAGAGGAGCGGAATTGGACAAGAGCAGATGTGTTAATGTTTGGGAAATGGGCAAATGGGAAGAAAGCCAGCGAAATCCTCGGAGTAACATTTTCTGTATGCTTGTAGCTGGGGTTAGAGTAGTTCTGTCTGCAGAAGTCAAGCTTAGTTTAGTTGCTGAATAAGGTTTTGCTGTTATCTCACAGAAGACTGGATTGCTCAACTAAAGGGAAGGGGCAGAATCTGACAGTGATCTACTCAAGGTACCCAAAATAAAAGAAGAAAGAAGTGAAACAAATGAGTGCCCAAGATTTAGGAGAGAAGATAATGAGGTCTTATTTTGGATATATTGAGCATAAAATATCTCAAGAGGAAGGGATTCAGCAGTTATGGGGCCTCAAGAATACAGCTTCAAATGCACATATGCTACACAAACAGATAATATAGTACATTCTCAAGTTTGTGTCACTGATTGCAATAGAAAGGAAATGATGGCCTCTTTTTGTACACACCAACTTCTGGCAGACAAAATTGGCATTGCATTTCTGTGCTATATCTGTTGTTACAACCTTGAGTTTTGAGAAGCAAAGCTAGCAGCAGAGCAAATTCAATCAAAGGTGGTGTTTGATGTAAGTGGAAGCTTGGTGCCGAGTGATAAACCAGGTTAATTACTCTCAGAAGCAGGAGCGAAGAATCTCAGTAATGAATAGGGGACTTATATGAAGTGAATTCTTTAATTCTATCTGATTCCCACCAGAAATGAGACGCAAAGAAGTACGAAGCAATAATTACAATGAGAAATGACTGCTGAAGTACCCAAAGCAGTGTAATGGCAACACATTGGTCCTTGTTTTATGAATGAACATCTGGGTTCTTAAATGTATAAGAACGGCAAGCTATTTTCCATCTTGAAGCAAATGGGGGAAGAGGAGGAGCAGGTGGAAAACAATAATTAGGAGCAACAGGCCAAACAATTATGCAGACCTGACAGAACTTTTTTTAAAAAATGGGAGTAAAATTGAGCCTCAAAGGAAATGGAAGGTGTGGGGGTGAAAAAGATGGATTTGTTTAGACTTGTAGCACCTGCACGAGGCATTCATTTCAGTATATGCCCAGAACTCTGCAAGGTCATTAGTAATGAACTTGCTAGTGAAGAGATGAGTAATCAACCATTGTCATCAGGATGAAAGAAAGAGGTATAATTTTGACAAATGAGGAATTCGATCCCACACAGCTGTTTTCTCTGATAAGTGTAACTGGCATCTAAGAACACAGGCCACTCCAGGCACCAAGGACCAACAATGTATAGATTAAAGGCTCCATTTATTATATATCATATGGCACCAGAACTCCACTATTCCAAGAATTTTTGTTGCAATAAAGGTTCCATACTAAGAATGGTGGAATATAATATATGGTATTTGTAGGCCACCTGGAGATCTTTTGATATTGGGCAGGGTATACATATTTTAGAATTATCTAAAATATTTGGTTCTGGAGACCAGGGTTTGAATCCTCACTCCACTATGGAAACCGACTGGGTGACCTGGGGCAAGTCACATTCTCTCAGCCTCAGAGGAAGGCAAAGTCAAAGGCAACCCCTCCTGAGCAAATCTTACCCAAGAAAACCCCTTGATAGGGACACCTTAGGTTCGCCATAAGCCTGAAATGACTTGAAGGCACACAACAACATCAAAATAAATATTTTAATGACAACAATAAGAAAAACAAAAACAAATATTAAAAATAATGATTAACATTAAGGTTGTATAAAAGGCCCTTCTGCAATAACCTGTTAATAGTAAAGCATCATTTTAAAGATAAAAGATCTTTGTCTGTTTTGGTGGAGGGAGGGTAGACAGGAAGCTAGTGTAGCCTTTTGTGAGAAGGGGTTTAGTAGCTGAGATGGCTCTCTTTGACATATACCAAACCAGTCTGTCACAAATAAAATAATGTCTGTATGAAAAGACTCTCTCCCTAAATCCTTGAAATAAATCCTTCAAATAAATATATAACGATGGCTAAAGTGCAGTCCACGGACCACATAAGGCTCCCAAGACAGTTTTATGGCCCTCTGGGCCCTCCAGAAGTCAATAGTTTGAATTCTTTTCAAACTTTCTTTTCCCCTAAGTGCTCTTTAGGAAGTGTGGGGGCATTTTGCCATGTTTCTGGCTCCCCAGGATCATTTAGGCCTTGGAAGGCCATTTTCTTTTCTTTTCTTTTTTTATTTTTGTGTGTGTGTCGTTTTTTACAAAACAAAACAACCAAAAGCCAAATGACAAAAACATAAAAAATACATACCACAGACAAATAAACAAGTAATTATAACGTCAACAAAGGATTATTTCTAGACAACATTCAACATCGACCCCATCCCTGACCCCTGTATCTTCTTTTCTCTTCATAGGTACTGTTAATTCAACCTTATTCACAATACATTGGAAAGATGTCATTCTCTACATTAATATTTCAACACCAAAGTTATATCTTTTCCATACTCTATAATTTATATATTATGGTTTATTTGTGCTTTATAATATTCTTTGAATTATTCTATAAAATTCTATATTCTACATACTTTAATCTATAAAAATCCTCTAATCTACTTTAATCTATATTCTATAGTCATCTATAATAATCTATCATTTTCTATTATTTTTCTATATCCTGTCCACTAAATTCTATTCTTTCAAAGGAGATTATCACACTCCATTTTTTGCCTGATCTGGGAACGGGCTGGGAACGGGTTTGAATGTGTGAAAATGGGTGTTATCACACACAAAAATGCCACCAATTCCACCAGGCGACTACAGCCCATCTCCAAGCCAATTTACTGCCAATTTTGCTAGGACAGAAAGCTTCTAAACAGAGGGATATAACCTATTTCAGAGAAATAGACCGAACAAGAAAGGAGGAGGAACAGCATTATATTTCAGGGATGTTTACAACTGTAAAGAGATAGAATCATAGAGCTGGAAGAGACATTAAGGCCAGAGAAGAATGGGGGCATTAAACAATAGGTGAGGCAAAAAAATAATATAATAACATAACACAATATAAATCAAACTTTTCAGTGGCTTCCCATCTTTCCATTTGGAGGGATGAGTTGTATGAAATTAAAAATCAAATAAAAAAAATCATGGCTGCCTTACCTGAATTGGTACAGTTGGAAGGCTAGAGAATGGCAGAGAATGGCAGCCCAGTACCATTGAGTCAAGGAGAAAATACTGTTATGTTCCCACCAAATCCTTTTTTCCCCCTGGCTTTAGTTTTCTTTCTGAGCTGCTTCTTGATGTATGTTAAGATTCTATCAGTGGCGAGAAGTGGAGAATGGTAGTCTGAGTGCCTACAGAATGCTAATGTGATTTTCAAGCATTCTCATGCATAAGCATTCTTTGCAAAGATTGTAAAAGAGAGGAAGTGCGACCCTGCCATTTGTAATTCATGTGTATTTTTAAGACTTCTAATATCCAGCCAAATGAAAGGGAAGGCATATTTTACTTTTGGTTGGAGCATGAAATGTATTTACTAAATATTCAGAAGAGACCAGTTCAAACAGAGAAAAGGAGCATCAAGGCATGAGAGATTCTGATCAAGAAAAGTAGGCCATGAAGTAAAGGTCTACTCGTGCTGCTCTGAGAACAGTGAGCAAGTATTTTTGATTTTACTTAACATCTCAATATGTCAAGGGCAGCAGGCACATTGTACATCTTGATTTTTTACAGGGAAAACTAACATGAACAGAATAATATCAGAGAAGGCTAGAATATATTAGCATTGTTCCCTTCTCTATGCCATTTCTCTTTTCCTCTGCTCTGTATATCCCATAGAAAATCCACAATAGACCAATAGATGGTCAGAATAAACCATGGATTGCAATAACCAGACCTTGGAAAAGTTACTTTTTGAATGGTAACTTCCAGAGTCCCATAGATACTGGGATCCCAGTATACATGGGATATTGGGAGCTGTAGTCCAAAATAATAATAATAATAATAATAATAATAATAATAATAATAATAATAAATTTTTATTTGTAGATTTCATGTGTGACAAAATCTCATAGCCCTCCCTCCATTCCATCCAGTGTCATCTGAGGGAGAGACACTA
>CM034709.1:13645290-13655842 GCA_020142125.1 Phrynosoma platyrhinos | reverse complement strand
GTTGTTATGTACCTTCAAGTGGTTTCTGACTTATGGTGAGCTTAAAGTGAACTTACCACACAGTTTCCTCAGCAAAATTTGTTGAGGTTTGCCATTGCCTTTCTCTGAAGCTAAGAGAATGTGCCTTGCCCAAGGCCACTCAGTCATTTTTATGGTTGATCAGGGTTCTTCTTTGTGGTCTCTGTGACTCACAATTGGGTATTCTGCACCTGCACAGTGCATCTTCTGAACCTTCTAGAATATTTACATAAGCTTTTTGGCAGTAGATTCACCCACCTTCAGCTCTATTCCTCATTGTTTAACTCATTTACCTTGGTTCCTTTTCATTTGCCACACTAGCAACATCTAGGAACTTCTCTAGTGATCCTTTCAGAAATCTAATGGCTACCACATTTTCCGGCATATAAGATGACTGGGCGTATAAGATGACCCCCAACTTTTCCAGTTAAAATATAGAGTTTGGGATATACTCGCCGTATAAGAATACCCCTCTTCCAACAGGGGGAAATGAGAAAGTGTTGGGGAGAAGGACTGCCAATATACTAGGTGATGCATTCTGGGGTATGTACAATTTGTGGCCAGGTAAGTGACCCTGGGCATGTGTCACACACTCTCAGCCTCAGAGGATGGTAATGGCAACCCCCTTTTGAAGAAACATCCAAGAAAACCCCATGATAAGGTTGCCTTAGGGTCACCATAAGTCGGAAAGGACTTGAAGACACACAAGAACAACAAAAAAGTTTGCAATTGTTTCATAGGTAGTACATGGGAATAGGAGTCAGCATGGTGTAGTGGTTTGAGTGTTGGACTACCACTCTGGAAACCTGGGTTTGATTCCCCACTCTGCCATGAAACCCACTGGGTGAACTTGGCCAAGTCACACACTCTCAGCCTCAGGGGAAGGCAATGGCAAACCTCCTCTGAACCAGTCTTGCCAAGAAAACCCCAGGATAGGGGATCACCTCTTATCCACTGCTACCTCCTTCACCTCTTATTCGCTGCTGCTTCCTCCTCCTGTCTCACATCACATCACATCACACCACCCTTTCCTCTTCCTCCTCCTCCTCCTCCTCTAACCTGGACTTCCTCTCTTCCTCCTCCCGCCTCATGTTGTGCTACCCTTTCTTCCTCCTCCTCCTCCTCCACCTGGCATATGAGACGACCCCTGATTTTGGAGAAGATTTTCCTTGGTTAAAAAGTAGTCTTATACACCAGAAAATACAGTATTTTCTCAGCTTCACTATGTATACAGCTATTCTTGTGTTTTTTCCCTTGGCTTTGGTACAACTTCTGGTTTTCTGTTTTTTTTTTTCTAATTTTTTATTCTGTTCTGCTCTTCTCTCAGTTTGGTTTAACTTCTTATCAATAGTAGACTTGGCTTGTTTATGGACTGTGTGTTCTCTGCTCACCTCAACATGGCATCATCTTCTTCTTTTAAGAGTTGTGAACACTATGAAGCTAAACTACCATGCTAAAATGTTTGTTATGCTTTGGCAATGCTTATAACTTGGGGTCTTGCATTCATTGCAGAGCATTCACATCCAAAGCATGCAATAACACTTGTTGCACAAACAATCCTTAAAACCACCACATTCCCTGACAGCAACAGTCTCTGTTCTGCCTCCAGCAGTTTCTGCTCTATCTGTATGCCATCCCTTTTGTAAGTGGTAGATTGAAACCAAGACTCCAACATAAATCTGCTGCCTCAGGTTCAAACAGCGGTGTTGTGTCTATAGTTTTGATACTAACATCAGTATGTACATCTTCTTGTTGAGATGTTCCTCCAACTCCTGGTTGCTCTTTAGTGCTTGAGTCTTCTCTAAAACACTCAGTGGAGAGGAAGAAGCATAAAAAAGGAAGTATTCTAAGTAATCAGATGATGTTATGATGAAAGAGCAATATCTGTCTCAACCATCTGAACCCTAGATTCTAGATTCATCGGTAGAGGTAGCATCAACTGTTGTATATCCTCCCTTTCTGCTGAATCTTTACAAATTGTGTAAATGCAAGTGAGTTTGGCATCTGAAGGTGAAATTGTACTCACCACTTATGTGTTTGCCTCTCCCTGTGCATCGCACCTTGGTGTTCCAAACTCTCACTTGGTTTCCTGGAAGTCTGCAGAGGATGCCATCACCACCATGTTGAGATATTGAGAGAATAAAGACTGGCCAAAAGGGCTGGCCTGGGGGTGGAGTCAGGACATGACAACTGCATGCCGGCTTCCCCAACTCCACTCTGATACCGCCATCACACTGTGTGCCCCATTGCATGATGGGTGGCATCAGGACACTCCCTTAGTGCAGTGTTCAGACCTGCTGCACCAAGGGAATGCGGAAAAGCTGCCGTTGCAGCGGCAAGGACTTTTTTTGCCACTCCAAAAAGGAGTGGCATTTGCCAGCCCTTTTTGTAGCTGCAAAGTGCCAGATCAGGGCTGTGGTGTGCAGTTGCTGTGGCCCTGATCCAGCACTTTGTATAGCCCCATTGTCTGTTATTCTGTGACCTCTTCCTCTTGATCAGTCACCTACTCCTGAGTATTGTGAGAAACTGGTTTCATCATGAAGATCTAGGCATGAATTTGGGGATGAGTCTAGATATGCTGATGACTCTAGGTATCATCATATCCATCAACACCAATCTACCCAGAGCAGGCGATATATGCCGTGCTATAGCAATAGCATGTACATTTCTATACCGCTTATTAGTGAACTCAGCATTCTTAAGTGGTTAACAATCTGTAAGCTAATTGCCTCCAACAAGCTGTGTACTCATTTTACTGACTTATGAAAGGATGGAAGGCTGAGTCAACCTTGGAGCCCTCTGGGATCGAACTCACAACTAGTGTTGTAAAATGACAGAATAATTCTTCTCGTGCCTGAAAAAATGGTGGATAATAAAATTATTTTTCTCCCCAAATGAAAAGTGTGAAATAATTACAATGTCTCATCTCTCACAATGGTCAGCAATCACCCATTCCAATCAGAGGTGCGTAATTTCTTTTGTTCATTTACTTTATGACATCATTGCAATAAAACCACAGGGATGCAAGAGGTGTGAATTTTCACACACTAGTGAAGGTAAAACTGTCTTGTCAATGAGGTGTTGAGATTCAGTTTTGTGTACAAGTCCTCTAACTATATAAGGGAGTTGTAGGAGCTATTGTCCAAACTTTTTTCAAACTAATTTTCTTTCTCTACCCTGCACTCTTCAGCACATACACTGCACTGAACTGAGTTATGGAGTTCAGCTATTGTTGGACTGCAAGTTCCAGCAGTCCCTAGCTGGTGTAGCCAATGCTGAGAAATGCTGGGAGCTGTAGTCCAACGACATCTGGATTCAGATCTTGGAAGCTATGCAGATTTAGTCGGCCCTGGTTAGTACAGCAGCAGCAGCAACAGCAGTGCCTCGGAAGACGCCCAGTACCATCCATGTGGCGACCAAGGCTGTTGCTGGAGCAGCAGGACTGCTGAGGACCTGGAGGGGATATAGACCCTCCAGGCACCATCCCCCAGCAGTGCAGCAACACCAGCAACAGCAGTGCCTCCGAGGACACCCTAGGACACCTAGTACCATCCACATGGCGACCAAGGCTGTTGCTGGAGCAGTGGGACTGCTGAGGACTCAGAGGGGATATAAACCCTCCAGGCACCATCCCCCAGCAGCGCAGAAACACCAGCAACAGCAGCGTCTCGGAGGACACCCTAGGACACCCAGTACCATCCACATGGTGACCAAGGCTGTTGCTGGAGCAGCGGGACTGCTGAGGACTCGGAGGGGATATAAACCCTCAAGGCTCCATCCCCCAGCAGTGCAGCAATAGCAGCAACAGCGGAGCCATGGAGAGTGAGGGCAAGAGCCCCCAGGACACCCAGGATAAGAGTTAGACCTGGCCAGTAGAGCTGCCATTGGGATCTGATTATGTTAATGCTTTGCATAATCCCAGTTGGATCTCATGTCTCCTTTATTGTGTTGTGGGCCTGGGAATGATCTGGGAGTGGGGATTGAGGTTGTACAGGGGAATGGAAGGTATGGTGGCAACAGAGTGAAGTAATGTTACAAAAGAAGACAGGATCAATGTTTAATATCTATCCCTTCTTCAGTTCACTCTGTTTCCCGAAATGACTTGAAGAGCACACCAACCATTCCACAGTCCCTTACTCTGCTCCTTTGCAATGTCAGGAATGAAGGAATGAAGACTGAAAAAGAAGATTCAAATATATGGGATATATAGTATATTATATACGACATACAGTTAACTATATAAGTTAGAAATAAGGATATGTATATAACATTGTAATTAAATGAGTAATATGAAACAGTAAGATGATAATAGGTTAAGGTAATATAAGAAAGGGAAAAGGAATATATAACATGATGTATATAATATATAAAAAGATGTGCTTATAATAATAAGCTAGGCAATTACATAGACATTTTTTGAGTTCTTATCAGATAAGCAATAAGATATATGAAAGGAAAGAATATGGTTGATAAGTGGTTAAATGGAAGTCTTATTTTTGTTTTATGTTAGCCTTTTTAACATAAGGCAATGTGTCTCATTTAGTGTAATGTTCAGTGTTTTATTCAGTGTAATGTGTTGTCGTTGTTTTGTTGTTATTCTGTCTGTATATTTTTACTGTATGTGTACCTATTTGTATAAAATTAATTAAAAAAAAAAACCAGAAAAAAACCAAGACCCATTTCATCCATGACCTTTTGTTGGATGAAGCGGCCGACCTGGCTTGCTTTACTGAGATCTGGCTGGGAGAGGCCAGTGCTGTGACTTGGGTGCAGGCACTCCCAGCCAGGTAGTCAGTCAGTGAGCAGGTAAGGGAGAGTGGGCGGGGGAGGGCAGAGTGGCGCTGGTCCATAAAAACAACCTAACCTTGACCTGGAAGCCTATCCGGAACACAGCTCACATCGAGTGTATGTACCTTAGCCTGAAAACCAGGGATAGTTTAGGGATTCTGTTGGTATACCGGCCACCCTGTTGCCTAACAGACTCCCTAACCGAGCTGACTCAACTGGTCTCAGAGTTGCTGTTGGAGTCGCCCAGACTTTTGGTCCTGGGCAACTTCAACATCCCAATTGAGACCAGTTTGCCAAATCTAACTGGCGTGGTTCGGGAGTTCATGGAAACCATGACAAACATGTGCCTATCCCAACTGGTTGTTGGGCCTACTCATTGTGCAGGTCATACTCTCGATGTGATCTTCAGTACGGAGCAGGAATATCCATAGGCGAGGTTATTAGTACTTCCGCATTGTCATGGACAGATCATTTTCTGGTGAAGTTGGGACTCAGAGCCACTGTCTGCCCCCCCCCCCCCCCCGGGAGTGGTGGACCCATTAGAATGGTCTGCCCTCGAAGGCTGATGGAACCAATTGGAATCTAGAAAGCCTTAGAGGGTTTAATGGTTGGAAACGCCGTTGATTCTGTTGAAGCTTTGGTCAATACTTGGAACATTGATCTTACCAAGGCTATCAACACAATTGCTCCCAAGCGTCCTTTCCAGCCCGCTCCGAATCATAAACCCTGGTACTCAGAGGAGCTTAGGAGGATGAACCGGGCTGGACAACAACTAGAGCATGAATGGCAGAAGACTCGACTCTTATCTGACAGAACTTGCCATAGGAAACATCTTGATTCCTATCAGGAGGCAATACATGTAGCGCAGAGATCCTTCTCCTCTGCACATATTGAGTCTGCAGAGTCCCATCCTGCAGAGCTGTTTAGGGTGGTGGGGGAACTGACGTAGGTACCCCCCCACAGAACCCTCTTCTTAACCCAACAACAGCCTGCTGTGATGTGTTTAGCATTCACTTTGCAGATAAAATCTCTCAGATAAGAGCCGACCTGGATGCCAGCGCTTTGACAGAATCCATAGACGAGGTGTCCAGCAACTCTGTTGATGGTATTTTACTGGATCAGCTTCAATCTATGAGTATCAATGACATGGACAAGCTTCTTGGTAGTGTGAGGAAGACGACCTGCGCTCTCGATCCATGTCCATCTTGGCTGGTCGTCCAGGGAGGTAGCACGTTGAGGGTATTCCTTCAGGATACTATCAATGCGTCTTTCAGGGAAGGCATTGTTCCATCCTGTTTAAAGGAGGCAGCGGTTAAGCCACTCCTGAAAAAGCCTTCCTTGGATCCCCTGGACCGGAATAACTATAGACCGGTCTCCTTGCTGCCCTTTTTAAGCAAGGTCATTGAGAGAGCGGTTGCCTCCCAACTCCAAGCTACCTTGGATGAAACTGATTATCTGAATCCATTTCAAACTGGCTTTAGGACAGGATATGGAGTTGAGATTGCCGTGGTTGCATTGGCTGACGACCTCCTCTTGAGTATCGACAGGGGTAGTGTGACCATGCTGGTGCTCTTGGACCTCTCAGCAGCCTTTGATACAATAGACTTTTCCATCCTCTTGGACCGCCTGAGAAAGTTAGGAATTGGAGGCACTGCTTTGCAGTGGTTCCGCTCCTTCCTCTCGGGCAGATCCCAGAGGGTGAGGCACGGGGACAGTTGCTCTTCCAAAATAGAGCTTAATTGTGGCATCCCTCAGGGCACCATCCTGTCCCCGATGCTATTTAATATTTATATGAAGCCTCTGGGAGAGATCATTCAGAGCCATGGAGCATGGTGTCTTCAGTATGCTGACAACACCCAGATATACCTCTCCATGACCCGGTCGTCGGCTCAGACTTCAGATGGCATCCTCTCTTCTCAATGATTGTCTTAAAGTGGTAATGGACTGGATGAGGAAAAACAGATTGAGACTGAATCCAGACAAAATGGAGGCGTTAACAGTCACGGGTCCGAAACCAGGTCTGGGAATACAACTTCCAGTCCTGGATGGAGTCACACTCTCCTCCAAGGACTGTGTTCGCAGCCTGGGGGTACTCCTAGATTCGTCGCTTCACATGACAAATCAGGTGAATGCGACAGTCAGGAGTGCCTGTTATCAGCTTCGGCTGATACACCAGCTGCACCCTTTGCTGGAAAGTAGGGATCTTGAAACTGTGATACATGCTTTGGTAACCTCACGTCTGGACTTCTGTAACGCGCTCTACATGGGGCTACCCTTGTGCTTAACTTGGAAACTTCAATTAGTTCAAAATATGGCAGCCAGGTTACTTACTGGTACATCTAGGAGAGAGCACATTACACCAGTGCTGAAATCTCTCCACTGGCTGCCTATTAGTTTCTGAGCACAGTACAAGGTGTTGTTTTTGACCTTTAAAGCCCTACATAACTTGGGTCCAACTTATCTTCGGGACTGCCTCCTTCCCTACGATCCTCCCCGGGCACTTCAGTCCTCTGGGAAGAACCTGCTACAGCCCATAAAAACCAGACTGTCAGCAACCTCCCAGACGACCTTCTCTGCCTCTGTCCCCAGATTATGGAATGGCCTGCTGGATGAGATCCGTCTTACTACTACTCTTGATTGCTTTAAAAAAGCAGTAAAGGTGGTTCTCTTCCGGCAGGCCTACCCTGAATAACACCCCAGCCCAAAGAAAAGTATAAGGAGTTGCCAATGATTACAGCTCTTTTGTTGCCAAGCTGCTATTTATTCTACTGTATTGTTTTCTTTTATTTTGTATTTTAATCTTGTTATAGTTTCATATATTTTTAAGGGGTGGGTGGGTTAGGGAAGGAGTTGTTTGACTGTTTTAATTTGTAATGTTGTTTTAATCTGTTGTACACTGCCTCAATTGCGCTGCAGAGAGGCGGCATAAAAATAAAAAATATTATTATTATTATTTTTATTTAGATGGGAGACCACCAGGGAATAATACTAGGTGCTGTAGGCTAGCTTTCAGAGAAATCACTAAATAGTGTCTTTAGTGAACTGTGACTAATAATCGCCACATCACTACTCACAACCTTGTGGCTGCAGTATTTTAACCACTGAGACAAATTCTGCAGCAGGCACCATGGTTGATACTTTGTGGGTTCCGGTTTAATGCTTGATAATCTCCCAGATGAAGAGAAATGCCTAATCAACACTAGGCTGCAAGCTGGGGCTCATTCCCTGGCAGGTCAGCAAATCAATACAGCTTGCCTCACTGCTGATTGTTTGGTGAATGTTTTAGCAGGAGCTGTGCCACTGAAGAGGCACACCTGGTTGATATCCTCTGATGTCTCCATGTAGGTCAAGGCAATGATTGAAGAGATGCCCTTCAACTAACTGGCCTTTTCAACAAAGGGATGGATGAAAAGCTGGAATCACACTAAAAATGAGAGTTTAGAACTGTATTGTCACAATTATCCAAGAAGCCTTTTGAACCTATTACATCCCATAATCTCACATTACTTACTGGAAGGCTGCCTTCCTTGTTGCCATCATTTCTGCTAGAAGGGCTGGAGAATGGTGTGCATTAGGAGTTGACCTACCTCACCTACGTTTTCATCAATATAAGGATGTCCTCTGTCCCAACAATTCCTTTCTTCCAAAGGTCATGTCTTCTCTTCATCTAAATCAGGACATTGTTTTGCCAGCCCTCATGCAAAACCCTACCTCTGATTTTGAATGCACTCTAAATTCCCTGGATGTCCATACAGCCCTGACTTTTATATTGACCTAGCATTGAACTCGAGAAAGACTACCAGTCTCTTTGTATGTTACTCAGATTAAACATAGTTCAATCTAGGCAATGAAGAAATAGAAATAGTAAAATAATTCTCATACCTGGGATCAAACATTGATAGAAATGGGGACTGCAGTCGAGAAATCAGAGGTAGGGAGGATGACTATGAAAGAACTAGGATAGACAACTCAGCACAAAAGCTAGAATCATACAAGCCATTGTATCCCCTATTACCATGTATAGATGTGAGAGCTGGACATTTAAGATGATAGGAAGAAAATCCATTCATTTGAGATGTGGTGTTGGAGAGAAGAGTGCTGAGGATCCTGTGGACAGCCAAAATGACAAACAAACGGGTCCTAGAGCAGATCACGCTGGAAACCTCCCTGGAAGCCAAACTGAGGCTGTTTACTTCAGACATATCATGAGAAGAGAAGACTCTTTGGAAAAATCAATAATGCTGGGAAAGGTGGAGGGAAGTATAATAATAATAATAATAGGTTTTATTTCTAACCCGCCCCTCTGCATCGCAATCGGGGCGGCTTACAACAGTTAAAAATGGTACAATTAAAACAATCCAATATCCCAATCCCACCTCCCATATCCCACCCACCCCTTAAAACAAGATTAAACTGAGAATATATTAAAACACATAATATAAGTAGGAAGAGAGGAAGGTCACATGCCAGATGGATGGACTTTATTAAGGATGTCATGGGTATGGGTTTGCAGGATTTAAGCAGAGCAGTGGAAGACAGGGGGTCTTGGAGATGTCTCATCCATAGGGTTACCATGGGTCAAGATCGACTCGAGGGCAATTAACAACAACATCAACTGATTCAAAGTTAGGCCAGCTGGTTTCAATGCAACAATTTTCCAAATTGGCAGTTTTGACAACTCACCTCACTTATGAACTGGCTAGAAAAGGCTACCCATTCAAATCTGTGACCACTCTACAAGAGCAGTAGCTGCTTTCCTGAGTGCAGCCTTCCTGAGTGGTATACCACTGGACAATGTATGTAGGACTGCTGTGTGGTCACAACCACTGTCTTTCATGTCACACTGCAGACTGCATGCTTGATCCTGAGCTGATGCAGCCTTTGGAAAGACAGTTTTGCTTTCAAGTTTAAAGTAACAGTTAGTATCTCTAATGCCTTTGAATTAGACCAGCATTATTCTATGTTTAATAAAATGTTTATGGTTGAATAGTTAAATGTTTATATTTCTGCCATGATGCTCCCTTCTCCTTGTGAGAATAGTTTGCTAGTCTCCCAGTTGTGTGAGTCATAGGGGTGAAACAGATGACCCCAAAGGGTTATCTTTGCTTGCTGGGTTGGGGCTGTGGCAACCACATGCCACACCAGAACCTGCCATTTTTCTGGTGCAAAAAGAAGCGGCAGAAAGCCGCTCCTTTTTGCATTGGGAAAAAGGTGCATTTGCTGCTGCAGCAGCATTTTTTCTGGGGGTCTACGGTGTGGCATGTGTAAATGCCACACCACAGAAATGCCATGAAGACGCCCCATATATGGTCAGCCATGTGGCTTCCCAGCAGCCTGGGGCCGTGCTGCTATCTGAACACCACACCCCCATGCTTCTGGGAAGCTGGCCCATAGAGACCACAAAGAAGGACAGGTTGCATATCTGTTAACTGTAGTTCTTTGAGTTGTCATTTGTGAACTTGTACACAGTTCTGGGAACTTGTACACAATCTGTGAACTCCTCCATCTTCCCCTCTTTGTGTGTCCCACATCTTTGGGATGCTGCTATGTGGCATCCTTGGGAACTGAGCTAAATGAGTGGGAACAGTGAGTGATAGACCTGAACATGAGTGGAGCTTGTATAACTATTCTAGAAAGGTCCAAAGATGCAGAATACACAATTGTGTGAGTTTACAAATGACCACTTGAAGAAAGACAGTTGGGGATATGTTATACGGGTTTTATTGTAAGCCGCTTGGATTGTCTG
>CM034709.1:13627250-13638036 GCA_020142125.1 Phrynosoma platyrhinos | reverse complement strand
TATTGTTCACCTAGCAGTGGGTAACAGGTAATTACTGACAGTCACCAAGGAGTAAATTCCATTAGATGCCAGTGTGGCATAGTGATTTGAGTGTTGGACCACGATTCTGAAGACCAGGGTTCAATTCCCAGCTCAGCCATGAAACCCACTGGGTGACCTTGGGCAAGTTACATGCTCTCAGGAGATGGCAATGGCGAACCTCCTCTGAATAAATCTTGCCAAGAAAGCTCCATGATAGGATCTCCTTAGGGTCTCCATAAGTCAGAAATGACTTGAAGGCACACAACAACATCAACAAAATTCCATTGGACGTAATTAGCTTATTTCTGAGTAGACATACATAGGATTGCACTGTTAGTGGGAAATACTACTTCCAGCATTTCACAGATGAAAACTGGGATACATTGCCAAGCACCATCAGAGTGCAGTCAAGATGTCAAAAGTTATTAAGAAGGAAGAACCCCTGCATCTTTGCACTCTATGTTGCAAAGATATATTGCAAACCACAAACTAGGACAGGCTGTAGCAATTTGATATTTATTTATTTATTTATTTATACAGTGTCATCACCGTGTATGGTGCTGTGCAAGAAAAAGAACAAGAAAAAACAGTCCCCTGCCATCAGTCTCACAATTTAAAAAAACACCACACACACGAAAAAGGGGATGGCAGTGGGGGAGAGATTAAGTCCAATAGATACTGCTCATTCTCTACTTTCTCTGAGGCCGGGGAAGTGGCAGTTGGAATGCCGGGAGGGTCTTTCACCTGCTTCTGGGCCCAGGTATGATGGAGCTGCACTTGCTTCTTCTTCTCTCCCTCTTAGGACAGGGCAGAGGGCAGTGGGCATTGTGATGGAGAGAGGGCCTTTAATTTGCTTCTGGGCTCTGAATCTACATGGAAGGGCAAGATTCTACCATTCCTGTCATCTTTCCTGCTGAGTTAATTGAGTGAAAATTACTTTTGTTTTTTGAACTACGCTTGCAGCAAATTAAGTAAGTGGAGGATGAAGGGAAAGTGAAAGTAGGAGAGAGAAGCTGTGATATTTTAAAAGTAGCTGAAAAAGTGAGATGACAGAGGATTAATTAGGGTTGTCCCTGCCAAATTAGGACTGTTGGAGGATATGAGAGTAGAGTGCAACCATTACTTAGAAAATCTTGAGGGTTCAGAAATCCAGCATGCTTTTGACAAGACATCCTGGATCAGGAGCTACCTTCTGTAACCTTATCAAATCTTTGAAAAGCAGGTGAAATGTAAAGTAAAGAATGTATGGGCAAAGGTTTTTAAAAGTTAAATATTAAATAATGCAAGACCCATGATGCTGTGCAACTTGAAGCTAACTATGGTTAAGTTGTCATAATTTTGTAAACCTCATAGTGGGTTGCACCAGCAAGTGAAATTGATTATGCATTAACATGCAGACCAAACAATTCAGACTATTGCCTTGGCCCTTTTCTAATTTAAGTAGGCATACATACTGTCGTGATGCCTGCATGTTTGGAAGAGCTCTGAGAAGTAGCTGAATAGAATGCTGCTATATTTGATAAGAAGTTAGCATTGAATGTAAGGCAGAAAAGACAAGAGCAGTAATGGACATCCAGATGCTGAAAACATTTTGCCAAGGGGGAAAAGATCCACTGTAATGACTCCAGCAATAGGTGACAGTGTTCCAGAGAAATCAATTACTCATAAAGAGTACCATCTCATTTCAGCTACAACCCCATCCACCAGTGGTCTGAATCTACTCAAAGTTTATCTCTAGCAAATACATGTTCTGACAGAAAAACAATATGCCCACTCCTATACTAGCACATTGGATTAAGCTTTTGAATAGTTGCTGATGTACATTAAACAAACACAAAAATGTTTAAACTTGCACCAATATGTAGTTTTACCCTTGGAAATCTCCCCCCCCCCCTTCTGTGTTTCAGTTGATAGTGAAATTGCTAGCAAAACATAACTTGATTCCTTTTTAATAATACTACACAGTAGGGCAGGTTGGCAATCTAGAGGAGTTGTTGGGCTTTTAAAAATTATTATTATTATTATTCAAGGGTCACTTGTGGAGGGGGAAGGTTGCACTGGGCATCAAGCCAGCACAGCATTTTCCTAGGCCAGAAGAAAGCCTTTAGTTTGACATGGGGGCTGAGAATCAGAGGTGCCATGGTGGCCCAGATTCCAAGACATCCTAAGACTTCTGGGTGCAAATTCTCATGGAACATGAGAACTGTTGTGTGCCTTCTGACTTCTGACAACTCTGATGACCCTATCACAGGATTTTCTTGGTATAATTTGTTTAGAGGGGTTTGTCCTTGCCTTTCTCTGAGGCTGAGAGTGTTATTTGCCCAAGATCACCCAGTGGGTTCCATAATTGAAGAGATTCGAACACTGGACTCCCAGTGCCCTAGTCCAATACTCAAACCATTACACCACAGTGGCTTTCATATGAGAATTATGGTCTATGCCAGGGGCAGGCAACCTTTCCCCTTTAAGGGCCAAGGGACTTCAGCTCCCAGAAGCCTCAGCCATGTTGGCCAATAGTCCCATGTTGGCCAATAGCTCTTGGGATTCTGGGAGCTGAAGTCCCTCGGCCCTTAAAGGGGAAAGGTTGCCTACCCCTGGTCTATGCAATTAAGAGATGTGCAGGCCATTCCAAGCTAGACCAGCAGTGTAATCCATTAACCCACCCAACCCATTTTGCTAATGTTTTGGTAGATGTACTCTTGTTACCTTTTTTATGAGATGAGGGGAAAGAATCTTTCCATGCCACATGGAGTTGACATTGGCATGCTTTTCTTCTTCCCTAGGGAATTTGCTTTCTTCTGTGTCTAACATTATTGTGCTGTGCCATTTCTGCAATGAAGCTCTTGCTTGGATGCATTCTTTTGGTGATACTGCTACCTTGTGATAGCATGGAGATGGGTGTGAAGACAGATTACAATATTGGCAGACAAAACTGAGCTGAAAGACTTGGAGAGGCTCCCCTGCAGATGGAAGCCAAGACCCAATAAGCATGCTGAAGAAGTATATTCTTATGCTGTTCACTCTTCCCCACTTCCTCTCTGGATTTAAAACAGCAACTGGGGGGTGGGGGAGCTGGTGGATACTGCTTTATCCCCCTGGATGCTGACTGCCTGGGGTGTCCAGGGACATTCTGTCTAATCCTTGAGGGGGAAAGTGTCATGCCCAGCCTAGCTGAGGACTCTGAGGAGGACTCTGGCCCTGATCCTTGACCCTCAGCCTGGCCCTAGCCCTGAGAGCCCCAGCAGAGTCTCTGGCCTCTGGCTTAACAAGACTATGTGTGAATGGGATCTAGGAGTCCTAGTAGACCACAAGTTGAATATGAGTCAACAGTGTGATGTGGCAGCTAAAAAGGCCAATGTGATTTTAGGCTGCATTAATAGAGGTATAGTATCCATATCAAGGGAAATAATAGTGCCAGTGTATTCTGCTTTGGTCAGGCCCCACCTGGAATACTGTGTCCAGTTCTGGGCACCGCATTTCAAAAAGGATGTTGAAAAACTGGAGCATGTCCAGAGGAGGGTGACTAAAATGGTGAAGGATTTGGAAACCATGCCCTGTGAGGAATGACTTAGGGAATTGGGTATGTTTAGCCTGGAGAAGAGACAGTTAAGAGGGGATATGATAGCCCTGTTTAAATATTTGAAGGGATGTCATATTGAGGAGGGAACTAGCTTGTTTTCTGCTGGTCCAGAGAACAGGACCCAGAACAATGGATTCAAGCTACAGGAAAGGAGATTCCACCTCCACATTAGGAAGAACTTCCTGACAGTAAGAGCTGTTTGATAGTAGAATACACTCCCTCAGAACGTGGTGGAGTCTCCTTCTTTGGAGGTTTTTAAACAGAGGCTGGATGGCCATCTGTTGGGGATGCTTTGATTTTGAGTTCCTGCATGGTAGGGGGTTAGACTGGAAGTCCCTTGTGGTCTCTTCAAACTCTATGATTCTATGATTCTATGATTCTAAGAGACTCAGCAGCCAAACCTCCAGGCAGCAGAGCCTTCGGAAACTGTAGACATGGAGGAGGACACTGACATACCTACCTTCAGACAGAGAAGAGTTGAAAGGACGTGCTTCCGGAGGTCTCAAAGGCTTTATGTGAAATGCCAATTCATCAAGAAACAGTTGAACTAATGAGAGCTGATTATATAAACATGGGAAGGGTGCCAGAGTCTTTGTCAGAAGCTATTTGAGGTTGGTGGTGAAAGCATTCTGCTTCCTGACTCTCAGTTTGACTTCTAGGCTTGGATCTTTGGCTCTCAGATTGATTGACCATTCTGCTTCTCTGGAACCCTTGACCATTTTGGACTGCTCAGCTATGCACTTGATTTGAGCCCTTAGCTTGCACCCTGACTGACCACAGACCTTGTTACTGGACTCTGCCTTGTCTGCTCTTTGAGGCTTGCTTTAACTCCACAACTTTGTGTGGAGATCCTTGGTTTATTTGAACTGGTTATCACAATCTGGCTCCTTTCCCAGACAAAAAAGGATAAGCTCTCCCATACCAACTCTCCCATGCCATGGGTACTTAAGGGCAGCTGCAACACATTTGGGTATACCCCACATCCAATCAGTGATTGGGAAAATGGCTATGAGTGCCCTAGTTCTTCTTGTACACTTGGAGCAAGGAATATTGTGCAAGGAAGTACAAACAGCCTCCTTCCATAATATTGCCCAAAATACTAGTGGTTGCAGCAGCATCAAGGAGATTCCATCCTTGGGCAATTGCAGGGGCAATACACCCTGACCTGAGTGCTTGGTCTCAGCAGGGACTGCAGGCTTGGAGATAAAGCTACATCATCCTGCTGTTGACCCATGAGACCGCAAGACCAAGAATTTAAATGCTTATAAGTAAATACATGGGCATCATCTGCAGTCCTGTTGTTGTAATAAAGTTGTGACCAATTATTATACCAAGCCAGCTGTGTCCAGCTCTTTCCTCCCAGCCCAATTGCCTTTATCTCTTTCCTAACACTGAGCTAGTGTGCCTCTTCTTAGTTTAGCCAAATTATGTATGTGATAGTGGGCTTTTTGTTTGCTAGTTTTGATTACTATTAAAAGCACAATATTAAAAAAAATAAACCTGCTCACCAACTGGTGAGGGTAGTGAAGCTGGACTATAATATTGGAACATGTATCTGAGCCAGTTGTATAGATAAGCTAGGAATATATATGATTGAAGGAGTCAGTGTGGTGTAGTGCTTTCGGTGTTGGGCTTGAGCTCTGGGAGACCAGGTTTGAAATCTCTGCTTGGCCATGGAAACCTACTGGGTAGACAAGGCATACTCTCTCAACCTTAGAAGAAAACAATGGCAAACCACTGAATAAATCACGCTATGATAGAGTTGCCATAAATGCAGATGACACCCAACTCTATTATTCCTTTCCACCTCAATCCAAGGAGGCTGTCCTGGTCCTAAACCAGTGTGTGTAATCAATAATGGACTGGATGAGGGCAAACACATTTAAACTTAATCCAGACAAGAGAGAGGTGCTCTTGGACAGTAAGAAGGCAGATCAGGGAATAGGGATCCAGACTGTGTTAGGTGGGGTTACGCTCCCACTGAAGACACAGGTTTACAGTTTGAGGGTACTCCTGGACAAAGCTCTGAATCTGGAGGCCCAGGTCTCTGCAGTGACCAGGAGTGCTTTTGCACATTTAAAACTTGTGCACCAACTATGCTGTTCCTTGAAATGCTGGATCTGGCCTCAGTAGTACATGCCTAGGTTACATCCCATTTGGACTACTGTAACACGCTTTACTTGGGGATGTCTTTGAAGTGTTACAATAGCTGGAAGTCTTCCATTTTTGACATAAAATGTGGTGAAGTTTACCCCTCCATGACCCTAAATGTACCCTCAACATACCCACCATGAGCTTTAAAGCAATACATCACATAGGCAGTTTAAGAGTTGCGATAAGGGGGATATAAAATGTGGTGAAGTTTACCCCTCCATGACCCTAAATGTACCCTCAATACACCCACCATGAGCGTTAAAGCAATATAGCAATTTGGGAGTTGTGATAAGGGGGAAATTCACACTCACATCCCAGGAAGGTAATTGATCTCAGGATGTTTGGCACCCAAACCAGAGAGTGCCCATTTACAATCTCAATTCCCACATCAAAGAGCTCCATCTCGAGTGACCATTCCCATGCAGATTCAGACCCTTTGATGTAGGACAGCTGATCTTTGCTCCAGGCTAATTTTGCCTTATAACAGATCCCAAATTTCCTTTGTTCCCCTGCTAGTTGGTTTTCAGGTTGACTCCATACCACTTAGGACTTGCTAGTTCCGACTTGCCGCTTCCACACTCTGGGAGTGGCCGGGTCCCACGTTTCCCACTATCAGATCACATCTCTAGGAGTCACCACATTGATGGTAATTATTACTGTTAGTGAAGCCTCTTAATCTATTCCAATGTTCACCATTTTATTTTCTAGCTCTTGTGTGTTGTGTATGTGCATTTGATGTGTGTTCCCCTTAAATAAAATACAACTGACTGTAGAATCCTGTCTCTTTATCTCTCCCCCTCCATAAATGTTGGGAAGTATCCTGGGGCTGCTTGTAACTCAGCCCATATATTGAGCTAATTAATATTCCTCTCAAACTCTTAGGGGCTATGCAGATGGGCAAAAAGGGGTGATTTGAGGGTGACTGAAAGGCGTGGTCTTTAGATGACGCTCACCTAAAAAGTGCCCCCTACCTGCCCCTTCCTGTGAAAGGGCGCTCCAAAAAGGAGCTGCTTTTTTCCGCTTCTTCTTAAAAAGTGTCCACCTTCAGAGGTGCATCTGTGTGCAGCGACAGAGGGGCGGCGGAAAAAGGATACCCGAGAGTTAAAATGCCCTTGTAAATTCACCAGCACACGTGCACCACATTCTAAGTCTCCCATTGAGAGCATGCACCCTGTGAAAAAAGCTTCAATTTAATCATCCTAATGGCCCAGGTGTGGGTGTACTGCTACAGGTGCGCCTGCATAAGAACCCTAGCCCTAACCCTAATTTTGGGAGTGTGCATGTGCCAGAGCGGGAAGGTGAAACTGTTGCAGCTGGATATATCCCTGTGAAAGTGATTAAAGGGAAAGTTTCACTTTTAAGCTGGACCCCCATGCATATTCCAGCGCCATTTTCGCAGTGGACCTTTGTAGATGTGGACCTCCATAGCTGTGCACCTTCGGTGCTCATCTTGTACAGCAGGCAGAATGGCACAGCCATCCACAAGCAGCGAGCCAAAAAGAGGGAGAGGGACATCATGGTCCCATGCGGAGACGACTGACCTCATAGCTGTGTGGTCACAGCCACACATTCTGGAGAAATTGAGAAATTCATTTTTGAATGCTGATACATTTAAGGAGTTGGAAGAAGGCATGAGGGCTAAGGGCCACCAACACACTTGGGAGGAGTATCGTCACAAGACCAAAAACCTCAGGGCAGATTACAAGAAGTTAAGGAATCACAAGGCCAAAAGTGGACAGGGCCCTTCCACCATGCCCTTCTACAAAGAACTCCATGCCTTCCTCGCCAGGGATGGTAGCATACAGCCCAGTAGAATATGTACCAGCAGTGAAGTTGTGAGGGTCCCAGTTGGCCAGCCAGCTAGAGCAGAAACTGTGGAGGACATCTCCGAGGGAGAATGCACCCAGGAACTTTTGATGCCTTCTCAAGGTAAGATGCACCAGGGGCCCTGGGGAGAGGTGCAGGGGCAGCACTAGGGTGGGCAGAAGGCAGAGATGACCACATCCCTTGTCATTTAGATGACCAGGAGGAACACCCTGACTCAGATGAGATATCCTGCAGTCAGAGGGCTATGGACATCTCTGCCATGAAACCACTGTCCCATGCCTCTACATCCTCCACAAGCAGGCCACCATCTCATAGTACAGACTGGAGCACTGTATCTTCAAGACTCAGTAGCCACCATGACCACTCATCTGTCCCATGGACAAGTACAGCGGTAAGTGACGATGACAGTGAGGGGAAGGAGAGGGCAGGTCCTGGACAATTCACCCAACTATCAGGTCCAGGGCAGGTCCTGGACAATTCACCCAACTATCAGGTCCAGTTCACCCAACAATTATCAGGTCCAGGCTGTACATGGTAAATTATCTGTTGTGATAATAAATGCATTCTGCTGCGTGTATGCCTGCACCCCCCCCCCAATAGCAGTTTGTATAGCTTTTGTGACTTTTTTGCATACATGCGCAGGTTTTCAGAACCCCTGCATGCCGCTTTTGCACCCTGGCATTCTTGGGGGGGGGCATGGAGGAACGTTTGTCTGTGTGTCCTGTTGACTATGTCCCCCACATGACCATCAGCTGCATGTATCCAGTGTGTCATGGCCAACCATGCTGAGGACTCAGAGGAACAGGAGGAGGCTGATCCAGGCCCTAGCTCTTCTCTGCCAGCCTGATCCAGCCCCAGCAGTGCTCTTCTCTGCCAGCCCCAGCAGTGCTGGCTGAGCCAGAATCTAGCTCCGCTATGCCAGCTCAAGCAAAGCCCATGGCTCAGCAGTCTAGCCTCTCCCCAGCAGAGGTTCCAGGCTTGGGAGAAATAGAGGAGCAGGACAAAGAGGTACCTACCTTCAGTCAGAGAAGGACAGAAAGGGCATGCCTCCAGCTGGAGGTTATATGAGAAATGCTCAGCAATCACCAAACAGCTGTGATTAGGAGCTGGACCAATATAAACAGCTGTGAGATGCCAAGCTTCTTCGTCAGAGTCTATATTTCCCTGGTGAACGCATCTGACTCTGACTCCCTTGTTGCCTGAAACCTTGCCTCCTAGACCTCGGATTGACTTGGAACTCTTGACCTTGGACTGGACTCACTGACCTACTCTCTGGAACTCTTGACCCTGGACTGGACTCACTAATTTGCTCTCTGGAACTCTTGACCCTGGACTAGACTCACTGACTTGCTCTCTGGACTCCTGGACACTTGGTTTGCCCCCTGGTTTTGCTTATTGGAATATTGGACTGGTATTGTACTTTTGGAACTGCCTTTGTGCTTCAGACTTGCATTTGTGTGTTTGTTCTTATCAGCTACTTTATTGGCTGCTTTCTCGGATACAGTGTGTCTACACAAAGCTCCCTAGCATGTACCTAGAAGAGGAAGAAACAGCTAGTCTCAGAGCTGCAATGCCACTGGCAGCCCGCCCAGCTGAGATGAAAGGAAAGAGGGTGCATCGCTCGCCAGCCCCAGCAACTACTACTTCCCTGCATTGGTTTATGGAATGCAGTGCAGGCCAAATGGACAAACTCCTGGAACAGGGGGAACAGCTCGAGGAATGTTCCTATCATCTCACTGAACGTTCTTATCAGCTGAGGCAGAGTGAGGCAGAGCACTGGAGGGAGTTCCAACAGAGATCCCTCCAGCAGAAGAAGCATGTTGCCCATGAGCACCAGCATGTTGCTGACTCCTTAGAGGTGAGACTGGTCTGATGGGCCGGCTTGTGGATGCCATAATGGGGCCCCAGAGGGCCATTGGTGGCAGAGGGGACAGAGTGGAGGAGTGAGTAAAAGCAAGGGCCATCCCCCAGGTTCTTCAGGAGGGAGCTGTTGGTCTGGGCAAAGGGAGGAGGGGTCACTTTCCACCCGTGGCTGTGGTGATGGGCAGAGGAAGGAGGGATCACTCTCCACCCGTGCAGGTGGAGGCTGTGGTGGTGGGCAGAGGAAGGAGGGGTCACTCTCTACCTCTGGAGGTGGAGGCTGTGGTGGTGGGAAGAGGGAGGAGGATTCACTCTCCACCCATGGACGTGAAGGCTGCTGTGGGCAGAGGGAGAAGGGGTTACTCTCCACCCATGGAGGTGGAGGCTGCTGTGGGCAGAGGGAGGAGGGGTCACTCTCCACCCATGGAGGTGGAGGATGTTGGCCTGGGCAGAGGAAGGAGAGCTCTCCACCCGTGGAGGAGGGGTTGCTCTGGAAGTGGAGATCACTGAGCAACACCCCGTAGATGAGTCTGCCAGCCTCTGCAGCAATGACGTGGCAGTGCCACAGCCCTCTCACCACTCCCAAAGGTGGAGATCAAGTAGAGGGGGAAGAGGATGTTGCGAGGATGACCACTAAGTAGCAAGGCAGACACCACCAACTACCCCACACTATGCCCACCTCACTGATTCCTACCCCACACTATGCTCACCTCACTCATTCCTACCCCACACTATGCTCACCTCACTCATTCCTACCCCACACTATGCCCACCTCTCTCATGGTCCTCACTAGTTCTCAGTGCTGATCCTGCATCGAACATACACACCTGCACACAAAACGTCAGAAGGTTTAGAAATAGAAAATTTATTCATAAAATACAGCTTTTGCCGGACCTGTGTATGTGCGCAGATTGCAGCATGATTTTTTTTTAAAAAAATTCTGACTAAAAACAACAATGTTTTAAACTATTTACAAATGGGGGAAGGGGAGGGGACTATTTATAACTGGGGGGAAGAAGGGGAGGGGAAAGAAGGAAGTATGTAAAAAGGGAAGGTGAGGGGAAGGTGCTTCAGGGATGGGGAGGTGGGGTTGGGGTTGGGCATGGGGGTAGACCGAGATGGTCAACGATGGCTGCCACTGAGTCAATGATCTGCTTAAGCTGATCCTTGATGGCAACCACCCTATCTTCAAACTGTCATTCTGCAAGGGAAAAAAAAAAGAGAAAAGTGGTTAAGAGGTTGCACTACAGCCCATCACCCAATGCCACAGCCAGAGTTCCTGGGTGCCCCCATTCCCTCCCTCTGTTTCCCTGCCACTCCTACCTCTCTGACGGTCCTGGTCCT
>CM034709.1:13596857-13608921 GCA_020142125.1 Phrynosoma platyrhinos | reverse complement strand
TGTAATTGTGAATTTTGATTGGCCCAATAAAGGTATCATTGTTTGGATGTCATTGGACACTCTGTGTGGGACTGGCTTTGGAAAGTGTTTTGAAAAATTCAGCAGGTTCAAAATGCTGTGGGCAGGCTATGGACCTGGGCTGGTTACAGGGATCACGTGCCCCCTCCATTGAAATAACTCCACTGGCTATCTGTCCTTTTGGGGGCATGATTCAAAGTGATGGTTTTGACCTTTAAAGCCCGACATAGCTTTTTAGATCCAGATGATCTAAAAGACCCTCTCCCCCTAAACAAGCCAGGTTGATTATTTTTTTTTTTAAAAAAAAATAAATTTTATTGTTAAAAATAAACATACAATTTCATACACGACTGCTGCATCTTTAAATTTGTTACAGGCATGTAGTTGATTTGGTCAATATTTTCTCTTCTGTTTGCATACATATATAATTATATACATATCCAAGTCTTATAATTGTAGCATTACATCATAAGTTTGCTGATCTCCAGTTCTATCCTCCTATCTTCTCATCTTTCCTATCTCTATTCATTCATCCTCTGCAAGCTCTCTCTCCTTCCCATCCTCTCTTCATTCACTCTTCTTATCCATCCCTTCCCCTTCTTTTCCTTTCTTATTACCCTTCCTCATTTTTTCTAAAATTTCACAGTCTTCGCAATCCCCCTACCATCTATCTATATCCTCGTACCTTCTTCTACTTTCTTACCCTTCTCATAAATTTACTTCCATACTACTTCCAAACTTTCCCATTCCTCCTTGACTTTCCTGGATTATTAGGTGGTATTTGTTGTCCTCCTAGCCACAATTAGCTATTGATAACACACAGTCCCCCACAACTGAGATACAAAACGAAGAAGACTGAAAGGAAGCATGCAAACAAACAAACAAAACCAAAAAAACAAAAAGAAAAGAGGATATAAAAAACAATGGCCAAGTTGAATTTTAAAGTCTGCAAGGGAAGGCTTTCTCTTGGTCCCACCACCTTCACAGGCATCTTTGGTATAGTCGTGGGAGACAGCCTTCTCTGTGTCTGCTCCTAGGCTGTGGAACTCCCTTGGACAGGAGGTTTGACTGGCCCTCTCTCTGCTCTCTTTCTCTTGGCGGGTGAAGACTTTTGTATTCAGGCAGGCCTTTCAGATTGAATCAATGTAGCAGTGGTATGTGTGAAGTCATGTGTCGTATTTCTTATTTTTTTTTTATTAGTAATTATGTTTCTAAATGTTTTTTTAACTGTTAGCAACCATGGTTTGTTTCAACAATACTGTCGTTTAATTCTTTGTAATTTTTATAAAATAAGATTTTGATGTAATCTTGTTTTAAGTTGCTGTAAGCTGCCCTGGATCCCATCCTGAGATAAGAGGCGGTGTGGTTTAGTGGTTTGAGTGTTGCACTATTACTGTGGAGGCCAGGGTTTGGTTCCTCACTTGGTCTTGGAAACCTACTGGATGACCTTGGGCAAGTCACAGTCTCTCAGCCTCAGAGGAAAGCAAATGCAACCTCCCCTCCAACAAATCTTGCCAAGAAAACTCTGTGATAGAGTCACCTTAGGGCCACCATATCTCAGAACAGCAAGTATATTTCTATAGCAAGTACATTTCTATACTGCTTATCACTTAAGCACTCCCTAAGTGGTTTACAGTGTGTAAGCTAATCGCCTCCAACCAGCTGGGTACTCATTTTAGCGACCTTGGAAGGATGCAAGCCTGAGCTGAGCACCTGGCTGGTATTGAACTCACAACCTTGCAGCATGTGAGTGAGTGGCTGCAGTACAAGCATTTAATTACAGCACCACCACAGCTCTTAATGACTTAATTTAAGGCAGGGGTCGGCAACGTTCGCATACTTGGGGCCGGTTGCTGGTCCCCAGGTCTTCCGCCGGGCCGAGTGGGTGGGGGAAATGGCAGCACGCACGCTCACGTGCGTGCGCTCAGCCCCCGCCACCGCCAGCCACCGCCGGGCGTGCTGCCGCCGGGCAACCACATGTGGCACGGCTGCCATTTTGTTTGCCAAAATGGCGACTGCGACTCATTTGCGCATGCGCAGGAGTACTGCGCATGTGCAAATGAGTCACGGGCGCCATTTTGGCAAACAAAATGGTGGCCGTGATGTGCGCGGCGGCAGGGGTCGGCAGGCCAGGTGCGGCCCACAGGCCGTAGGTTGATGACCCCTGCTTTAAGGCATGCAGCAAGAACAATTAAATAATTAAAGATCTTATCCATAGGGTGGAGCAAAGTTGTAACTGTTCCCAGTGCATAATGAGCTGTGTTATATGTGACTTAAGTGTTAAAGATAGGGAGTTTCACAGAGGGGGGAAAAGGTAATAATCCTAATTCACTATGTATGCACACATAGGGGCTAAGCAGACGGCGCAAAGCGCTGTCTTCAGGGCAAGGAAGGGGAGGGGCAGCCACACGCTGGGTGCCCCAACCCCTTCCTGAAGACGTTGTCGGAGCAGGCAGCCCTCCGCATGGCCGGGGCTCCGAGGATGCCTTTCCACTGCAGTGTCCACACACGCTGCAGCGGAAGAGATGCCGAAGGTGCACCGGCAACCTTTTGCGGCGCACCTTCGGCAATTTGTGGAAGGAGAGCTATTTTAGCGCTCCTTCCTGGGGCGGCGAAGCTACGCCGCAGGGCCGAGGAATGAGGATGCCTCAGCCCCGACCCGCAGCTTCCTGGAGCGGCCCCATGCCGCCCGTCTGCTTAGCCCCATAGTTAATTCCAGACTTTTAAGAGTTAAGCATTCAAAGCCCTCAGCCTGGATGGATAAATCTGGAAGTTTCAGTTTATCTCACTTTTTAAAAAAATCTCATATTCTCTCCACTCCAAATATTAAACTTTTTCAAATTTGAGGAACAATTTGTAAAAAAGAAAAGATGAGACAAAATTTCCCTCATTCCTATGAGTGAACATATTATTACAAATTATGTATGCAAGGAAGGTCTTTTTCTGTGTGTAGCAGGGAAAGGCACACACAAGTTGTGTACAATTTTTCTCTCTCTCAGTCTGCATCATTTCATCACATCATCCTTTTAGTCATCCCAGCCATTCTTTATATAACATGTTAGCTTTCTTAGTTAAATGTTGTATTGCCTATGCAAGAAAGTGCAAAGATCCTTCTTATCCTTGGGCTTGAACAGTTAAGCTGTGCACAATAAACCTGCCATATAATCCATGCGGATGCTGTGAAATGTTATTGTTTAACTAGGTTTGCAAAAGTTCAGTGGGTATAATGAGACAAGGAGCAGTGTTTGTTTTCACTAGCATATATGACAGCTTTGTGGTTAAGCTGCTTAGACGATAGATGGGTTCTCTGTTTCTGACTTTGCCGAAGACTTTTAGTACAGTATAATCTGCTGGTACAGTCGCCCCTCCGTTTTCGTGGGGGATCTGTTCCAGACCCCCTTGCAAAAATAGGAAATCGCCATATTCAAACCCCATTGGCTTGAATGGTGGTGCCCCCATGGGCACTCCATTTTGTTCCCCTCCTTTGTCGCCTGGGAATGTGCAAAAGAGACAAACTCCAAGTCTGCAAAAATTGAGGGGTGACTGTACTACTTCTATGACACAGGGAATAAGAAGTGCTTTCTGGAATGATATATACAAATATTTGGTTTAATTTTGGTTTTTCTAGGTTGCTCAATTGTAAAAGCAGCATGTTAGACTATTTGTAGCCTAAACACAGAGCCTGGAAAAGCTTATGAACTATACCTCCCAGTGACCATGCTGGCTGGAATTTCTGGGAGCTATAGTCGAGAAGGTAACTTTCACAAGCTCTGTGATTTTATGGAGTAAGCTTACTTTATGACAGATGTGACTTCCAGATAAACTGAATTTGGAATCCTCAGCCTCAGACACGTATAGTCTGTACATTTATCATACCATTCACCCCCCAAAAAACAATGACAATAATGATGAGGTCAGAGAACTAGTTTTTTAAAATAATAATAATAATAATAATAATAATAATAATAATAATAATATTTATTTCTATCCCACCCCTCTACCAAAGCAATCGAGGTGGCTTATATCAATAAAATATCACAGGATACCCTCCCGGACCCACCCTCCCCTTAAAATAGTATTAAACATGAGAAGAATTAAGACAATTAAACAAACAATTAAAACAAAATTTAACAGTTTACATAAATAATAGACAATAAAATAATGACAATTTTTTTGACATAATGGGATGTAGTGGCCCTTCCTTCGGGGGTCTTCACTGAACAGTCCTCATTAGGTGGAATAAACCAGAAGCCCTTGTTATGTTGTCATCTAGCCTCCAGCGATGCAACTGAAAGCAACAACAACTGACCCCCCCCACACACCCGAAAACATTAGCTTGTTCAGAAAATGTTTTCCCTGTTCACTTTTAAGGGTGATTATATCAAATATAGCTCTAGCCAGTATCAAAATCACTAGCAAAATGAGAGATCAGAACGACAAGGCTGAAGTCTCCGAGGCATTGTATTGGAAAAGCATCTTCATAAAACTGTGCCAGTGTCTCCCTCTAAACTGACCTTGAGAATAACTTCTGATGAACTCTACATAATCTATTTCAATACCCTAATAATCCGACTAATATTCCTGTCAGCAAGACATCACCATTAAAGCAGCACCAGCTCATCTCCATAGTTCCTCCCCCCTGAAAAAAATCTGTTTAGAAATAGATTTGCTGACACTAGCCAGGATAATTTGAATCTCTCTGTTCTCACTGCTTATTAACAAAGGACTTTTACATGGCAGACAGATTTTGCTGATCTTTAAGTACTCCTAATGGTGCTCTCTTACATTTGATTATAATCTTTTGCATATGACACTCCAGCTAGTGGCTTTGCAGTAGAGGCTGAGAGTGCGTGACTTGCCTAAGGTCTCCCAGTGGGTTTCCATGGCCAAGTGGGGAATTGAACCCTGATGTCCAGAGTTGTAATCCAAATGCTCAAACCACAACACTCACCGGTTAACACCAGTTGAGATTAATAATAGGATCCAGGCCTTAAAAAATATTAACTAGAATTAAAATGGAAATGGAATCTGGCTCACCATTATGGGGAGGGCTCTGTCCCTGTGATCTGTGCTCCTGCGTCTCCATCTGCAGTCCAGATGCTACCTTTTGATGGGCAATTTCAAGGCTGCAGCTGCTCTCCTTTCATGTGGACCTGTGTTAAACAAGCCTTCAGGCAGAGGACACCTTATCCTCTCAGAGTCCTTCACATAGTAGACTGTCCTATGTAAAGTTTGACAAAGAGCTTTTGTCTGATCTCCTCAATCCTAGTTTGAGGCTGCATCTGCACTGCAGGAATAATCCAGGTTGACATCACTTTAACTGCCATGGTGCAATGCTATGGAATTCTGGGAAGTGTAATTTGTTGTGGCACCAGAGTGCTCTGACAGAGAAGGCTAAATGTCTCACAAAACTACATTTCCAGAACCTGGATTATTTCTGCAGTGTGGATGAAGGCTGAGACTTTAATCTCTACATAGCATGTGGGCTCTCTCCACTTAAAATACAGTGTCTGGTGACAAGCAAAAGCTCTGCTTGTGACAGCTTTTTCTATGTAAAAGTCAGAGAACTACCACTGGGTGTTGGAGTTCCCAAGGGATGAACCATATATGTATCTCAACCAGCAGTAGCTGTGATCCTTGTTGTGATTTAGTGGTTTTAAAATAGTGTTACCCGTCCAAAGACTTGGAAATGGCGGAGCATAAAAATGAGAATAAAACAAACATGCTTTTAAAACAACAGAGTCCTGTGACATGTTAAAGCCTAACAATTTTATTGTATCATGAGCTTTCAAGGACTATATAGTCCACTTCTTCAAGTGAAGTAAATAGATAGGGAAGCACACACAGACAGAGATACATTCACACAAGACAACCACTTGGCAGCTAGTAAGTGATATCTCTCCTTTCTTTTAATGGAGTTTGACAAAATGGAGAAAGGACAAATGATCTGTGAGATTGTGCTTTCTCTACACTCATGAGTCAGTTTCTTGTTTAACAGTTTCCTGTTGTCTTGTGCTGTCTTTCTCCTGCTTTTCCATGAAGTATAAGCTGCCTTGAAACCTATTCTTCAGTTGGCTTTATAAACCTTTCTTTACTATGTATCCCAGACATGATATGGGTAACAATTAATATCTTTGCTCATTTTTTAATTCAAATTTTCTTTCAAAATTTTGAAGGAATTGTCAGCAAATTGTATCTGGAATTTTGTGTTGCAAATGGCAAATTGTTCATTGACAAAATGCTAACTATAAAAAGGCCAACACACCAACAAACCAATCCAGAAGATCCCATACTCTCAGAGAAGAAGAACCATTTCACACAGTACATCATTTATGGAATTGGCCTGATGTGCTAGTTTGCGTTAGGAAATAGGGAAATTCATAGAACAACCTTCTCCAACCTGGTTTCCTCCAGATATGCTGGACTACAATACTCAGAATCTCCAGCCACGTACAGAGTAGATCCTAAACTATATTATTTCCTAGAGCATTATATATCTATATAGTTTATATCCCATTTTTCTCCCATCATGGGATGCAAGGCAGATTTCTTTTGTTGTACTCTTTCAAGTCATTTCAACAGTTCCATGCCCTCAGGTTTACAATCTAAAATGACATGACACAAAAGGAGAAGGGAATGACAAAGGGGAAGGAGAGCAAGTCCAGAAGATACTGCTGATTCTTCTCTCCCTCCAAGGCCAGGATGATGGCAGTTGGAATGGGAGGAGGGTTTTCATGTGCTTCTGGGCCTAGGGATTCTTCTCTCCCTCCCTTTCACGGCAAAAAAAAAAAAAAAAAAAAAAAAAAAAAAAAAAAAAAAAGACGAGGTTTCTCATTACCTTCTCCAAGGCAGAGAGAGTGTGACTTGGCCAAGGTCACCCAGTGGGTTTTGTGGTTGAGGTGGGAATTGAATCCTGGTGTCCAGAGTTATAGGCCAACACTCAAACCACTATACCATGCTGGTTCTCACATCATGAGCTAGCCTTGTACATTTGGAATGTTGTAAATGGTGGTAATGTAAATTGAGGCACACCTGTACAACTAAAATCTTATTAATACAAAAGTTTTAAAAAATAAATATTTTTTAAAAAAAATAAATAAAGAACACAAAGTTAAACAGTTGAAAAGACATATGTAAAGCATAGTAAAAAGATACTATGTAAAGATACATAGTAAAAAGAAAAAGACATGCCATTAAAACCCCTTCTGTCATAGGAATTCAGAGCCTACAGGAGTGAGAAGAAAGTAGAAAGCATGCTCTTGGCACCATCTGGGAAACTGGGGTTGATGAGGTTAGGTAGAAAAAGACAGGGACTTTCAGGATGTGTCTCATCCATGGAAACAACAGAAGTGCATCTCTCTTTGCCTCTGAGACTGTCAGAAGGAACTGTTATGGACTGACCACACGAGTAGCAAAGTGTCACAAGGGATTCTGCATGTTTAGCAGAGCTGTTCTTGAGGTCAATGAAATCTGTTCTCCGTTCTCCCACATGGAAAAGCTGTAATTGACAGTTTGCTAGGTAGAGATATCAACTTCACCCTAGCAAATCTATTTCAACATTTGGCCATGGCCTTTGCTGATATATCCCAGTGTTGTATATATCCAGAGGAAAACGAAAGGAGGATTGAATGACAGCTGAGGTCTCTAAAAGCGTTGTTTGAAAAACACTACCTTTGTTTGATTTGGTGCTTAGGCTGTGAGGCTGTTGGGATTTTATTTTTGATTTTAGTTTTCCACCCTAAAGGTGTATCCCCTACGAAATGTTTTCCAAAGAGCTGTGAGGGGAAAGAATTAATGTGGCTATTATAAACAAGTAAGCTAATATTTGTCATGGTTTTATAGGTTTATCTGAAGTATTTTTATACTGCCCTTCAATAATGTCCTCAGGAGGATTTGCAAAAAAAGGTGAAACAAATGAAATGTAAATATCTACCCCCAAGCTAAATTCCTACTCAATTATATAAAAAGTCAGTTGGATTAAAACTGTATCTTAATAGTTTTCTGTGGGTTTTCTGGCTATGTGGCCACGTTCTGGAATAATTTATTCCTGACATTTCGTCTGCATCTGTGGCTGGCATCTTCCCCTCTGATATAATACAGATATAACTTTTTATATACAAAGAAGACAAATCTCATTTCCTTTTTCTTCTTGGCCCTCTATATGTGTTTGCATGGGACTGGCTGTTGTTCATCTTCTGCCTTCCCAGTTTGATTACAGTCAACTCTCCGTTTCAACAAATTTTTATCCACAAGTTTTAGCATCCACGGTTTGAAAATATTTTTAAAATGTATAAATTCCAAAAAGCAAATCTCCATTTTGCTATTTTATATACGGGACATCATTTTACTATGCCATTGTATTCAATAGGACTTGAGCATCCACAGATTTTGTTTTCCACTCAGGATGCTGGATTCAAACCCCAGTGGATACCAAGGACCCACTCTACTCTGTTGGATACCAAGGACCCACTGACCTCTGCTACTATTTCTCACATTTCCCACATCAAAGCTAAGAAGCTGTTGTCAGGATAGGAAATTTGTGCACTTCCAGATATTTTGGACTGCAATGTTCATTAGCTGTAGCCAGCTTAGCCAATATTTATTTGTTGGTTTATGATAATATTTACATCCCATCCTACATTGAATGATTTCAGGCTAAAAGGCAAACAACAGAAAAAATGTAAACATTATAAAACCAAACAACACTTTTAAAAGATTAAGAACAATTTAAACAGTTTAAGGTCATGCACATTTGGAAAGAACTTTATGAGTGAGTCAGGACATGTCAGCTATGTCCTGAAAGTTGTAATAAAGAGCCAGATTTCACACTGGAGATGAACAAGGTCAGCACCAGTCAGGCTTCCAAGGATAGGGCATCCACATCTAGGCATCACAGCAGTGGTGACCTTCTCACATGTCTCTGTGTAGAGTATTGTTCCTACCAGTGGGATAAAGAACAGAGTCCCTCTCGCAGTTTTCAGTTTTTGAGCAAGTGAATAGAGGGAATCATAGTATCATAGAGTTGGAAGAGACCACAAGAGCCATCCAGTCCAATCCTCTTCCATGCAGGAACCATAGAATAAAGCACCCCTGACAGATGGCCATCCAGCCTCTATTCAAAAACCTCCAAATAAGGAGTGTTCCACTGTCAAACAGCTCTTACTGTCAGGTAATGTTTAGGTGAAATCTCTTTTCCTGTACTGTACTTTGAATCCATTGGTCCTATTCTTTGAAGCTGCAGAAAAAAAGCTTGCTCCATCCTCAATATGACACCCCTTCAAATATTTAAACAGGGATATCATATCATCTCTTAACCGTCTCTTCTCTAGGCTAAACATACTCACCTCCCCAAGTGTCTCCTCATAAGGCATGGTTTCCAGACCCTTCACCATTTTGGTCGCCCTCCTCTGGACATGCTCCAGCTTCTCAACATCCTTTTTGAGATGTTGTGGTGCCCAAAACTGGATACAGTATTCCAAGTGAAGCCTGACCAAAGCAGGATAAGACAGGCACTCCTTCAAGAATAAAGGTCTCCAGCAGTTTAGGGCTTTGAATGTCATCACCAGCACCTTGAACTCAGACTGAAATACTATTGACCATTGCAGTTTGTATACGACTAGTGTGATGTTTTCCTAGAAGGTGCTCCAGCTAGTAGTCTTGCTGCTGCATATTGCATAACCTTCAGCCTCTGTCATCTTCAAGGGCAGTTCCATATTGAGCACATTGCAGCAGTTTAACCACAAATTTACCAAGGCATGGACTGCAATAGCCAGATTAGAAAAGTTGTAGCTGGGAGGCTGACCCCCAGCACTTGAAGTCATAGAACCCAACGTGGCCACCAGAAACAATGATGGATCCAGGAATACTTCCCACATTTCCCAGAAGTGTTAGAGCTGGGGTGGGGAGCCCTTCCTAGCTCAAAAGGTTCATTCACAGGCCCAAGTCTATAAGGAGGTACAGTTGCCCCTCTGTTCTCATGGACTTCAATTCCTCAGTTTTACATATTCACGGAGGGGTGACCTCCATTTAAATCAATGGGACATGACCCATTCAAGCTTATGGGGCTTGAATACTCACTAATCTCTGTTTTTGCAGGGGTGGTGGTCTGGAATGGATCCCCCATAAAAACAGAGGGCCAACTGTAGTTATTTGAGGTAGACCATACCCCCCAATTGTCCCAATTTGAAGGGAGAGTCCTGATTAAACCTTTGTTGTCCCATATTTTCTGCTGCTTTAAAATTATTTCAGTTTTTTCCCCTCCTCCTACCCCTTTTCCTTCTTTGTCCTTGGCTCACTTCCCTTGGGGCAAACTGAATTCAAAGTTGTGAACTAGTTTGCACTCCACTCAGCCGTGGGGAGAGGAAAAGAGGCAGAATCTTGCCCTTCCCAATAGGATCAGGCAAAAGCAAACTGCTGCAGCCTAGGCTAGTTTATCTGTTCTTCCTCATTAATAGCTTTTACCATCTTGACCACGCTCTGATGTTGCTTTGCCATACATGTCTCAATTTGCAGCTATGAAAAGTTGAAGGATATGGTTGGACAAGTCCTAATTACTTGTAAAAAGTAATTTTCCAAGGTTGCAATATCCCAAAAGAAGTGGTAACGAATAAAATAGGCCATTAAACACATTTTAAGTTGGATGTCTGATGGGATTCTACTACATCAGATCAAATGTTCACACTGAACTGAGGAACATGACATGACATCTTCCGGCACAAGACAATGCTACACTATGCAATATTTGATACTAGTCTGAGGAATGATTAGCTCTTTGTTATGACCTTTAGTCCAAACAGGCCTGTTTTTTTTTATTTTTTTTTTAAGGATCATCTGTCATTTTTTTAAAAATGCACCAGGACTTTTCAGTATGTTTAGCTTGGTGCTTTCTCAATTAGTCATGTTGTGTAAACATTTATTAAATGCAATTCCCCTCTGCTTATAAAACTCAAAATTTTCTAAACTGCTTTGAGAGACTGAATACTAGAAAGCAGTATAAAATGCTTAAAGTGAAATGAAATTGTCCATCATGTTAAGGGGGAATCTATGCATTGCCCTGTGGTTGTGGATGCCAATCTCGCAGTGCCCTTTGTCTCTTACAAAGCAATGTTGAGAGGGCATAGAGAGGGCACTGGGGAGAAAGGAGGTCTTAATTTTTTCATTCTGTCAGGTTTTATTTTATTTTATTTTGTTACAGAAACTTTTCACATTACATGTACCATCGTCCATGTTCACATCTATGCAGACCTTGCAAATACCTCACAAGTGTACAACTAGCTGTGAGGAGAGAGCTTCAGAGGAAAAGAGACCAGGAAGGGAAGGATTACGTGTTTACATCTTTTAGTAAATGTCAAGCTATTTCCCCATGTAGTCCATTATTATGTACTTGGATGGGCAGCAACACTTCAGGTTCAGAGGTCTTTTCCTATACCTGCTACCTAGCCTTTAAAAGGGGGCAGGTGATGGGTTTGAACCTCTTTCTGTGGAAGTTTTTAAAAAGAGGTTAAATGGTCATATGTCAGGGGTGCTTTGATCGTGCGTTCCTGCATGGCAGGGGATTGGACTGGATGGCCCTTGAGGTCTCTTCCAACTCTTTAATTCTATGACTTCTAGATTTAAATATACACACCAATCTAAGCATTGCCTTCTGTTATGGGGGGGTCGCAGACTGCCAGAAATAGTGCAAATTGAGCCCACTTTTAGGGTTAGGGTTAGGATTAGGGAATCATGGGAACTGTATTTTATTGTGGCACCAGAGCTCTCTGACAGAGAAGGCGCAATGTCTCAGGAAAAAAATAATTCCCATGATTCCCTAGCACTAACCCTAACCCTAAAAGTGGACTCAATTTGCACTATTTCTGGCAGTCTACAACCCCCCATAGTTCTCCTACATTTCAGGAGGAAGGTCAAACTGCATACTGAGGTGAATGTATATTCTCTAGGACTAGTCCATTTTTTCCAGCCACAGCAGGATTTCCTCAGAGACACAGGAGTTTATCAAATGGGGAAGATTGGAAATTTAAACTGGTAAGAACCCGCACTTACGCAG
>CM034709.1:13581295-13593485 GCA_020142125.1 Phrynosoma platyrhinos | reverse complement strand
GAATATTTTGGTGGATGTAGAGGTAAAACATGCAAATTCAGTCCAAATGTAAGAAGAAAAAAATTGTTTTACCTTGATTGAAGTTCTCAGTCCTGTAGCAGCTACAATGCGGTATCTCACAATACAGAAAACATTCAGGGATAGCTGTGTAAAAGAGGGGTCCCTGTTGAGATGCAAATGGATTTTAAATTTCCTGGACTTTGCAAATCTCCCTATAACCACAGGGTCAGGAGGAGGAGGATCCTACCTACAAAAGATAGCCTCCCCACTGTATACCATCTTAACTAAAAACTGAAACAACATGTAAGCATCTAACATCTCCAGTTGTTTTTCTCCTGTTTGGTTTGTAACATCTTGCCTGATGAAGAAGAAGCCCATGGAGCCTCGAAAGCTTGAAACAAGTATATTTTGCATTTTGGTTGGCCAATAAAGGTATCACTGATTGATTTTTGTTTGAAGCTCACCATGAGTCAGCAATGTGATGTGGCAGCTAGAAAAGCCGATGCAATTCTAGGCTGCATCAATAAGAGTATGGTGTCTAGATGGAGGGATATAACAGTGGCACTTTATTCTGCTTTGATCAGACCTCACCTGGAATATTGTGTCCAGTTCTGTATACCAAGAAGGATGTGAAGAAACTGTAACATGTCCAGAGGTGCCTTCCTTTGCTTAAGAGGTAACATTATAGCCATGTTTTAATATTTGAAAGGATGTCACAGGGAAGATGGAGCAAACTTCTTTTCTGCTGCTCCAGAGAATAGGACACAGAGGAGTGGATTCAAACTACAGGAAAAGAGATTCCATCTAAATATTAGGAAGAACTTACTGATGGTGGGAGCTGTTTGACTGTGGAACACACTCTCTCAGAGAGTAGTGGAGTCTCTAAACAGAGGCCGGATAACTATCAGTTGGGAGTGCTTTGATTTTGTATTCCTGCATGGCAGGGGATTGGACTGGATGGTGCTTGTGCTCTCTTCCAGCTCTGTGATTCTATGATTCTTTGCTACAGAAATATAAATGTCAATGCTACAGAGATATAAACTTTTATAATTGGGGTGGGCGGATTAGTTATGCATAACAATCCCTTCTATTTAACATTTGCAAAAACGCCCAATATACCACAGAGCAATTTCCCACACACAAATGAAACTGGTGTGATTATAATTAGATACAATGCAGTTTGCAGGATGAATATTGGAATTTCAATACTATATATATATTTAGCTCAGTCTAAAAAAAATTCAGAGGAAGCTGGGAAGAAGAAATGGGGGAAAGGAGAGGAATGAGTGTATAAGAGGGAGAGTAAGATGTCACCTGTAGTCTAGGTAATCTGATGAATCAACAGCCATTCCTTTGTCCTCCAATGTGTTTGGGTGCTGAATTTATTTAAAGGATCAGGTTCAGCACCTTGGGCAGCTCCTATAAAGACCAAACAGCAGTGCAGTACTGTATGTACATATTAAATAAGGAAACAGTTATTCCCTGGTGATAATTCTTTGAGCTTTCTAAGAGATTTCTTAGAATATCAATACCTAACTCACAGCCTTGAAAAGTTACCTTTTTTGGACTACAGCTCTGAGACCCCACCCCACCTCATGCCAGCAATGTTAGTGACCAATGGTAATTCACCAGTTTTAGTGAGTTTTCTTGCTGAAATCAAGACAAGATGAACATACTGTAACATCTGGGAGATAAATATGCTTTGCAGAACTGGGACTCAAATCTGCTTGGTTTCCCTGGATTCCCTAGGAACTATGGGAATTAGTGAAGCAGGGATACAGTGACTTTTCCCTCCTAAGCAGTTACTCTTTGGCCCTTATCACACCCTTTCTGATTATTCACATGTATAGTCTATGGAGGACTTGTTTGTAATCTAGCATCACCATAAAGACTTAACTGATAGTTATTTTAGCATTAGCGTTCATTTTAGCATTAGTGTTCATATTGATCCATTTCATCAGATGCAATACAGAGTGATATCAAAGCCTCAGGTTATTAAGCATATTTCTAGAATTTTGGGAGTGGGATAGAATTTAATAGAACACAGAAAGATGCAAATTATGATCCTTACCCAAAATCTTCAAAGGGCTGGACTTTCAGATTATTTTCAGTCGTCAGTCAGTATTGATGTGTAAAAGCAAGAAATCTACTCACCAAAAGCCATATTAAAAGTTCCAGATAAAGTTACATGTTAAAAGTTACAGATATTAAAGGAAGCATCTGTGGAAGATGACCATGCATGCTTCCCTGGTAGCAACAATAAAGCATGCAGTGTGTGAAGGTAGACAGATGAATAAAGCAAGTGTTTGCACAGACATGCTGTGGATTGTTAATGGCAGCTGAGGTTGGCCAAGGAGAACAGTTCAAGCACATGGAAGAAATTGCATTTCTGTGTACAGTAACCTCTGATCAAAAAGATAAATCACTGCCAGTCAGAGGCAAACCTGAAGCCTGGAGAGCCAAGATTAAGTCCCAGGTAGGTAAAATACAGATTATGAGATTGTGGATAGGAGGTCATTCTTTCAGGACATGGCAGGAAACTCTGAAAGAGGCTTCTATGCGCATTATGCTATCATGGCATTTACTCTGGGATAAATCTGCATACATGTTTTCTTACTCTAGGTCACAGTAGAGAGTGAATGAGACCACGCCTGTGTGGTGTAGTAGTTAGAGCATTACTGGCTATTGTCTCCCATGTCATATCAGTGGTGAAGTACTTTCAAATGGTACATGGCCTACTTTCAGGTTATTGGTTCCAGTAAATACATTTTTAAAATATGTAGTTTTATATTGTTTTAATTTCCATTTTAAAATTATGGTATATTTTCTTAGACTTTTTATTTTAAATCTTATTTCTTAGGTTTCTACATTCTAAATTGTTCAGCTGATTTTCTTGTAAGTCATTCAGAGAGCTTATGAAATGCGATAGGCCAGAAATGTTGCAAATAAATAAATAATTAAAGTATGTTTGCAGACCATTGCTATTCGGAAAGAATATTCAGAATTCTTTCTCATCCACTTGTTGTAGTGGTTTGAGTGTTGGACTAAGATGCTAGGAGACCAGGGTTCAAATTCCCCTTGGCCAAGGAAATCCACTGGGTGATTTTGGACAAGTCATCCCAATTGCTACTATTCTGGCCTTGGAGGAAGAGAAGCAGCAGCACAGCTCTGTCATGCTTAGGCCCAGAAGCAGATGAAAGGCCCTCCATCCATCCCAACTGCCACTGCCTTGTCTGTGAAGGGACAGAGGCAAGAGCAGTATATGCTGGACTTAATCCCCTCCTCCACTGCCATTCCCTTTTCCTTGGGTCTTTCCTGTATTATTTAGGTTGTAAGCCTGACAGCAGTCAAATCAACAATGTGTAAGCCACACTGAGAGCCTTTGTAGCTGAAGTGTGGGGTATAAGACCTTGAAATAAATAATAACATGTAGTATTCTCTCAGCCTCAGAAGAAGGTAATGGCAAACCTACTCTGTACAAATCTTGCCAGGAAAACTCAGTGACTAGGGTCACCATAAATCAAAAATGACTTGATGGCACACAACAGTTTCCTAGTTTTTCTAGCTTTTCTTTCTTTGTAAAGCCAAATAAACTATGTCACCACCAGCTTCCAGATACAAGGTCCCTAACAACCCCATTGTTGTGAAGTCATGACGTTCAGATTACGCTCCATCTCTTCCTTCCTTCCTTTATTTATTTTGTATTCTACCTTTCTACCAGAGTGGGACCAAGGCTGCTCCCAAAGAAAATCAATTTTAAAAAACCCGATAATTTTTAAAAATTCAAACAAACAAGTGGGTCCTAGATCAGATCAAACCAGAAACTTCCCTGGAAGCCAAGATGACCAAATTTAAACTGTCATACTTTAGACACATCATGAGAATAGAGGACTCTTTGGAAAAAAACAATAATGCTGGGGAAGGCAGAGGGAAGTAGGAAGAGAGGAAGGCCACATTCCAGGGGGATGGATTCTATTAAGGATGCCACTATGGGTATTAAGGAGTTGCAGCATTTAAGCAGAGCAGAGGAGGACAGGGGGTGATGTCTCATCCATAGGTATGTCATGAGATCGACTAGAGGGCAGGTAACAACAACAACAACATTTTTTAAAAAAAACAACAGTATTTAAAATGCACACATTAATAATATAGAACCATTTAAATATATATAAAAGTATAAAAATAAAATAAAACACAAGTCCCAGTCAGAAGCTCCCCTGCTTACACAATGAAAGCCTGCTGAAACATAAAACTCTGCCAGTGAAAGGAAAGTAGGGAGGAGGCCAGCCTAGCCTCCTGTGGGAGGGCATTCCAGAGGGTGGGAGCAGCCATGGAGAAGGCTCTCTCTTGTGTCCTTAGCAAGCACACGTGTGATGGTGACAGAGTGAGACAATGCCCTCCCTTTCTTTAAAATCAGTTTCCAAAACCCTTTTGGAATAAATGTCTTTGCCTGCTGGTAAGAGGAGAGCAAGAAGGAAATTATTATAGTTTTCTTGGAAGATAATTCCAGAGCCTAAGCCTGTGAAGATTCTTTGTCTGTGTCATCTCCATCCACTGAGGTCTGTTTTCACCTCCTTTTGTGTCTGGCTAGGCCTACATGAATATCCCATCCCCTGTTCAATGGGTTTCAACTAAATTAATGCAGACCTTGACAGGGACAGGGTTCTTCATTCCTGATCTATAGATTCATTGGGAAGGGAAGGAATATGGACCAGATCCTGCACATTAATGCATTGGAGTGCAGATGTTGGTGTACCCTACACATCCTGCGCTATATATGGGGTTTCATATTTTCATATTTTGTTGTCCAGACCCAGGCATATTTTAAGAGGTTGCAATGACCTTTGGAACACTAGGAAAACATTGGCACAAAAACATGTGCAGGGTCTAGATAATACCACAATAAACACAGAATGAGTTGCTGATCACCCTATCTTCTCCCCAGGCTTTCCCCATATCATCTTGTACTGGAAACAAAGGTGGCCCCATTGCATTAAGTAGAGTAAGACCATATCTCCTACCAAATCCCTGCCATGTTCCCAGCTACTTTTCCTTGACATCTATCTTGGGGTTGTCCAAATCCAATCATTGCTTTGCTAATCCAGAGTTAAGACCATCTATTAAAATTGCCCATTTTGTCAATTCCATAAGAAAGCAATCAAACATTTGTACTTCATATGAGAACATTAAGTACCTCTCGAGGGTACCAAACAGGGAATAAATATCCAACTTTGTGCATACAGCAGCCACTACGCATACAGCTGCCACCCACCGGAGCCACCCATCCAGCTTCTTCTTCCTGTATTGCCCTCAGACACCATCTGAGCCACACTCCACTTTCTGTGGATTCCTCTTCAGGACAGGTAAATATTACCCACTATAAACCCTAAACCTATGCTATCCAATTTTCCAAACCTCTGCTTCAGTTAGCCTTGTATTTTCAGATTGAACTGGAATGTTTGGTTGCATTATTTCTAAAGAAAATGTTCCTTATTCACCAAATTTGGACTCCTCTTGCAGTTAGTACTGGTATGAATAAGTGAAATGATCCTCCCAGTTACCCACCCCTCACAGGCCTCCTTTGACCTAAGCAATTCCCCCAACATTTAAGGAGACATTGACACAGTGGGGACCTCAAGCCCACCCATCTTTTTGGTAAAAAGACCCTTTCTCAGTTCATAAGAACATTGTCCACATTCATAAATTATAAGATGCATACATTTTTGTCTTTATGAAGGGCCCAAACCTTCATAAAGTGTTTGTTTATTTATTTATTTGGAATCTTGTTCAGTCTATATCAGGGGTAGGCAACCTTTCCCCTTTAAGGGTCAAGGGACTTCAGCTCCCAGAAGCCTCAGCCATGTTGGCCAATAGCTCCTGGGATTCTGGGATCTGAAGTCCCTCAGCCCTTAAAGGGGATAGGTTGCCTACCCCGGTCTATATGGAAGAAAAAGCTTTTGAACCCTCAAATAGGGGACATCCCTTATAATGAAGGACACCTGACAGTCCTATAAGGAACAAGCTTTTCAGATGTCAAATAAGGACATTCCTTATAACAAGGCACACCTAACAACCCTTTCATCACCTCTTCTTTTATTGATAAAATGAACATCATTTCAGACTGTGAGGCCATGTTCTAGAAGAATGTATTCCTGACATTTTGCCTGCATCTGGGGCTAACATTTTCAGAGAATGGTGGTATGGAGGTGTGTGGGTATATATACTGTGTGACCCTTGGTTGAGAGGATTAGCATGTAAATCTGTGTATTGTTCTGTTGAGGCAAGGCCTCAGGGTGGGTGAATATGCAAGAAGGATCAGTGTCTATTTAATTAATGGTCCATTGTCTTCTGGGAACTAGCATGTAAATTAGCTAATTCCCAGCAGAAATGGACCATTAATTAAATAGACACTAATCCTTCTCACAAAGAGCTAGGTGGGCCCTGCATGCCAGCTGCATGCCACAGCTCCACTCTGGCTTTTAGCCAGAGCAAAAAAAGAAGTGGCAAATTGCCATTCCTTTTTGCGCCAGCTTTTCTGTCCCTGCCATGGCTTTTTGGCATTCCTACAGCTTGGCATGTGTAAACACCATGATGCTGGAATGCCATGATGCCAGCACACGTGTGGTCAGCCTTGCAGCTTTCCAGCAGTGTGGGGGCATGTGCCATCTGAACACCATGTCCCTGGGAAGCTGGCACTTACTGTACGTCTGTTTTGACCCAAAGTCTAACAATGAAAGTCTAACAAAGTAAAACAAAAGGGATGCTTTGGGACTGGGGTTTTTATCCCACCTCAGGGGGAGCTTCCAACCCCTAGCTGCCCTCAAGAACAACCAGGACTACAAATTTCTTTGGAAGTTGTGAGTAGCTAGTGAATGCTTAATTTGGTTGAATCAGATATTATGTTTATTTTTGGTGATCTTGGCTAAATATGATCTAGATTCTAGACTATTTTGTAACTTCCCTAAGTATGCCTGGAGGGAAGGTGCCCTTCATGTTGGAGATATATTTTTGTTAATGTAGATGTCTTGATTAGAATAAAGTCTTTCCTTAAAAATAATTCTCCTCTCATACACTTCACAAGCCTTCCCTCACTCTGTGTGTTGCCCCAGAAGAGAGAGGAGTGGGAAGCACAGTACAAGTGGAACCCAGCAATGTCCCATTGCACTCCTGTGTAAGGGAGATTCAAATCAATGAATGGTGGCAGCTAAGACAGATGGCCTCTGGATGCAGAAGCAGGAGGAGAACCTGAAACCTTGACACATATGTGGAGCGGGGGGAACTATATAAGAAAGAGAATGGTGCCCATGTTCATAATTGCGTAGATGGGGGCCCATATGTCAATTTCAAATTTTTATTATAGAGTTTTATTTTAGATACAATCTGGAAACTAGCTAAACAAGAAGAACAGGTTGTGGGACTGAGCCAGCCCACAGAACAAAAATAAAACAGAACAGGGGAAATCCATTCACGGATCTTACTCATTTCATTTTCTCAAATTCCTTTCTCCCACCCACCCAGATCTGTTATTTTTGAGATCCTGGAGGAGGAGTTAATTGACTGAGTGCAATTGGAAAATGTCTTAAATGAGTTGAGTGGGCAGGCAGCAATTACACTGCAATACATTTTTCTGTCCTGCTGCTATTATCAAAGCAAATTGCATTTGCAAGTACAAAAATCAAACCTGTCCGTTTTGCCTGTATAGGGCTGTATGATGTCACATCATCTTAAAGATCCCATTGTGGTGCTAACTTTCACCTGATGTACTTAATATCTTTTCTCTCTTAACCTCTCAAAGCTAATAATTTCATTAAGAGATCCCCCAGTTGAGGAAAAAGATATCTGAAAATCCCTCTCCCCCCCCCAACACACACCCTGTAAAAAACAATTGTATTTTGAATATATCCATATTGCATTTTCTTCATCCTGGGAATTCCCAGCATGTTCAAGGACTTTTCATTTCTACGTCCCAAATCAGTCTAAATTAACCCAGTATTTTTTGCAATGAAATATATCGTTTCTTGGCAGTCTGTTTGTATTATTCCACAACTAGCTAAGGTGGCTTCCACCAGTAAAACATAGCTATTGTTTCTAGGATGCATCTCCAACAGAGATCAAGCAAGGGAAAGAGGAGTGTCAGCATTAAAACAAAATTATTCTAACACTTAACTAGTTTATTATTTCTAAAGTACTTTAGTACTTTGGCTATAACTTCTGAATAATAATACAAAAGGGTCTGTGGAAATTGGTGTAATTCAATTTTTGAGATATTGCACATGTCTAGATTTGACTCTTCTTAGCTAGCAATGCAGATCATATTTTTGTAGGTACAAATGCTGTTACATTCTATGGCTCACAATGACAATATATTCTCAAGGAAGACAGTGAACTTGGAAATTTAGTTGCTCTTATTGAAGGCTGGCTGACATGCAGAGCATGTACAAACTATGGTTTACCAGTTTCAGTGAAGTGTCAAACTATGGTTTGTCTCAAACCAAAATAGGAAGGAGCAAATGTGCAAAGGCAGCAGAAAGGAGAAATGCAGACATGCAGATTTTCTTAGCTATGACTTTGCTTCATGTCTCAGGAACATGTATTAGATTTGACCTTCTATAGCTTCATTACAGAAGGTCAAATTTTCTATAGCTGCACTATGGAGCTAGCACAGTGTTGTGGTTTGAGTGCTGGACTATGACTTTAGAGACCAGGGATTGAATACCCGTTCAGCCATGAAAATCCACTAGGTGACCTTGGACAAGTCACACTCAGTCTCAGAGGAAGCAAAGACAACCCCCCTCTGAACTAATCTTGCCAAGAAAACCCTGTAATAGGTTTGCCTTAGGGTCGCTATAAGTTAGAAATGACTTGAAGGCATACAACAAATGGTAAGAGCTGTTTGACAGTGAAACACACTGCCTTGGAGTGTGGTGGAGTCTCCTTCTTTTGAGGTTTTTATACAGAGGCTGGATAGCCATCTGTTGGGAGTGCTTGGGTTGTATATTCCTGCATGGCAGGGGACTGGACTGGATGGCCCTTGTGATCTCTTCCAATTCTATCATTCTATGAACAACAAGGAGAGTGCTAGTCTAGCCTCTTTGGGAAGGGAGTTCCAGAGCCTAGGAGCAGTCACGTAAGGCCTAAGCAGACTGCCAGAAATAATGCACATTAAATTGAGGCACTGCCTTGGCTCAGTGCTAAGGAATCATGGGAACTGTATTTTTTTCTGAGACATTGAGCCTTCTCTGTCAGAGAGCTCTGGTGCCACAATAAATTACAATTCCCATGATTCCCTAGCACTGAGCCAGGGCAGTGCCTCAATTTAATGTGCACTATTTCTGGCAGTCTGCTTAGGCTCTAAGAAGGTACTGTCCTGTGTTCCCACCAAATGAATCTGTGATGGTGGTGGGCCTCACCAGAAGATCTCAAAACATGGACAGATTTGTATGTCTGAATACTGTCCCTCAAATAACCACAACACTGTGCTAGCTCCATAGTGCTGTTGCCCTACTTGGTGAGATCTCTCCTACAGAAATGCTTAAAATTAATCATGGTGTGCTCCAAAGAAGCCCAGTGGGGAAATGCCTGAGACCTTCTGAATATTGTGGAATACAAGGAGTGTGTACAATGATGGCACACTCCCAGCTCAGTAGGACAATTTTAAAGACCAAGCTGGAAATCCCACTTTCTCTTAAGTCTTCACTTCTCCTTGAAGGCTGAAATAATAGCTAGATTGCATGCTATAAATCATTGTGAGTGTACAGAAAATCCAGGTGCCTGGATGGATTTGCAGTTGAATTCAGAGTAGTGCTTGGAAGTGTTATTTAAAGCTTTGCAACAGCTGTAGCTTGTTAGCTATCAGAAAACCTTCTACTGAGAAAGGCAATACACAATGTGGGCTGTGTGCTTGTAATAACAATTGGTGCAATACCAAAGTCATTCAGGCGTCTTCTCCAGGTAGAATTTAAGCTGACACTTTCAAGATCTCTGACTTGCTCAAAAAGTGTTCGAATTGTATAGAACAAAGTAGAAGGCTACAAAATAATCAACCTGGTCTCATGTCTATAGCTTTGCTGGATTGAACCCAAGGTTCCTTTAATCCAACATTCTATTTTCAGCAGGGGAGTTTAAGCATCTACAGGTTGGGTGGTTTTTGTTCTGATTGCAGTGAGGAAGGAAAACCTTCCTCTCACAGCAGTGAGATGTTGTTTAGATTAGTCTAAAGAAGTGTGAGTTCTTGCAATAAAACTCCTCAGGCTGCCTCTATATTTGCCCATTCCATTCTTTTGGGTGGAGAGAAGGTTGTTTGTAGTAGCCATTTCTTGGATCTTCACTAGAACTCTTCCAGTAGGGTTGCTAAATTGAAAACTGGAGAGGGCTCCTGCACCTTTAATGGGTGTGTAGAAGAGGAAATTTCAGCAGGTGTTGTTTGTTACCTGGTTGTGTAACAAACAACACCTGCTGAAATCTCTTATTCCACACAACCATTAAAGGTACAGGAGCCCTCTCCAGTTTTCAGTCTAGCAACCCTACTTGCAAACAGGGCATGGTTTACTGAGGTGGTTCTATTATTTGCAGGGAAATTTTTCTCCCTTTGGTTCTTAATTTTGTTTCTTAGAGTTATACTGCTATAATGCAAAAATGCCATTTTACCAATGCACTCACTGATGCACTGATGTATGTGTGTGTGTGCATGTCTACAAGTCACCTGTTGATTTATGGTAACCCCATGAATTTCACAGGGTTTACTTAGGCCTGACTTTGCTTAGCTTTCAAGTTCAGATGGGATTGGTGGTGCTATACACTTCAAAAAAATTAAAAGAGAGAGGGGAAAAGGATGCTTTTTGGTCCAATATACCTTGGAATTAGAAAGAAACTCACTTGGAGGTGGGAATAAATGTTGCAGCTGTTGCTGGGAATTCCGCAAAATCGTCAGAGACAACAGAAATGTTATTTGGATATATATTTTTTAAAAAACCAGAATTGCAGCAACAAATACCAAAACCTCTTCACACATTTAAGATATCTGGAGGAGCACATTGTCTTGTACCAATATCCTTCTTATCCTCTGGATTCTTCCCAGCCTGAGCTCAATTTCCTCTGACAGACTTGTTGAAGTGGATAACTCAACATCTTACACTAGACAGTGGCATCACTAGGGAGTGCGGGGTGTGTGTACATCACCAGGTGGCACCCTAAGAAGGGATGGCACTACTGTTCCTCAAACATCTGCCTTTTGGCAGAAATAATCTGTGGCATTCAACTATGTCCCATTAAAATGTTGAAGAGATGGGGTGAGTGGGATGAGGCCTAGTGGGAAGAGAAAGGAGAGGCCCCAGGTTTTTTTTTAATATATATATTAAAATTTAAAATTTCAAAAAATAATTCTTTAATTTAAAAAACATTATTTTTAAAAAATCTTTTAAAACATCCCATTTTACTATTTTTTCACTTTAAGAACATGAAACTATGTATATGTAAATACATTTAGGCTGTGCATATAATATTGTAATTTAAAAGTATCATTTTAATTGTGCTAGTTGTTTATGTCACAACTATTACCATTGCATTCCGTGATATATGGGAATTACGATTTATGAGTAACATTCGTTCAAAAAACATTATGAAGGATTCTGTATAGTGTGAAATGGGAGGAGGCCAGTGGCAGGAGGTGGGTGACACTGTGAATTACTGCACCGGCTAACACCAACCCTCGTGATGCCACTGATGCTAGGAAAGTCAGGGCTGGAAGCTAATATTAGCAGGTGTGCACAATCCTACTTGATGAAACTGTTTGGATGCAATTAATGCAATGTTCATAGCTGGTGAACACCAACATTATTGTCTATGATATTCTTCAGGCATGTTTTGATTGCTGGATCATAAATGTTGCCTAAAAGTAAAGGTAAAGGTATTCCCCGTTAACAAGGTTGTCAAGTCGTATCCGACCATAGGGGATGGTGCTCATCTCCGTTACTAAGCCAAAATAGCCAGTGTTGTCAGAGACTACTCTGTGATCATGTGGCCAGCATGATTGCATAGAATGCTATTTACCTTCCCACCAAAGTAGTACCTTTTTATCTACTTGCATTTGCATGCATTCAAACTGCTAGGTAGGCAGAAGCTGGGTCTAGTGACAAGAGCTCACTGTCATGGACAGCCATGAGGAGGACTCGGAGGACGAGGAAGAGGATGG
>CM034709.1:13566245-13579981 GCA_020142125.1 Phrynosoma platyrhinos | reverse complement strand
CGATCCGCAGCTTCCTGGGGTGGCCCCATGCTGCCCGTCTGCTTCCCCAACAGTTAAAGTGAACTCAATTTGCACTATTTCTAGCAGTCTTCAAAGGCCCTATGATTCTATGGAACTTATCACTCATTAAATTAAGCTGTCTTACCTCTTCTGGCTTCAGTCCTGGACCTGGGATACCCCTGGATGTTATCAGACATAAATCACCACCGATTTAGCTGCGATGCTGCCAGCTGAATCCATCCCAGGTCGAAGCCTCGCTGAGCTGGCCAATTTTTGAAGTCGGAAGCTCCCTGACTTAGAAAAAGTGCTGGCTGAGTGAGGCTTTGACCTGAGATGGATTCAGCTGGCAGTATTACAGCTAAATCAGCAGCAATTTATGTCTTATAACATCTGGGGGTATCCCGGATCCAGGATTGAAGCCGGAAGTGGTAAGCCAACTTAATTTGATGAGCAATAGGCTTCTATGAATCTGTTGTCCTGTAAAAAATAGCTGTGTTCACTTGGTGGCCATTTTTGCTTGATATGAGACAGCAGAAACACATGAGGCAAGCAAATGATACAGTTCACTGCCAGACATCCTAGGTTACTTTAAACCAGTGCTTCTCCATTATTTTCTGTCACGCCCTCCCTAGGAAAGAAGAAAACATTTTGTGCCCCCCCCGCGCAACTGTAAATAGTCACATGGGTGGGTTTGACCAATCAGGATAGAGCACGTTGGGCTGCTACTGGTGCTGTGCTGGGACAATCTCCCTCTCTCCAGCTGTAACGGGCCCCCCTTTACGGAGCCTTGCGCCCCCCCCTGGGAGGCCCACTCCACTATTTGAGAACCACTGCTTTAAATCAGTCTGGGCAGTGGGAACACAATGGCTTTGGTAATGATGGAAGCTCCCAAGTAATACTTTGAGATGAAGAAAACATCATATGGATCTCCAATATAACATGGGTTTTTGAAAGAATAAAATGATTTGTTTGGGAATAAAACACAACATCTCGAGACAATGAATCAGTGAATAATTTGGCAAGCAGTACAGAAAATATCAGGTTTTCTGAGATGGGTATAAATATACACAAACATCCTTTGTGTTCTGCCCAAGGGTGCATCCCCACTGGCTCTGTCTTAACAAATCATGGGAACTGTAGTTTTGTGAAGAATTCTTTTCCAGGAAGCTCTAATGTTATAGTTCATGACAGTTCTCTAAAGCGCAAACTACAAATCCTAGGGTTCTATAGGATTAAGCCACGACACTTAAAATGGCTTAAAATATAATTGTGCAGTGTGGAAATACTCCTGGTTAAAGATCTCAGCTCTTTACTCTGTAATCACACTAATTCCTTCCTGCTGGCTATTTTTGCATCCTCTTTCTCCCACTGTAGTCTCCCCCTCCTCTTGTCTTGTATTATTATCATTATCATTATCATTATATTTATTTACATCTCACTTTTCCTCCAAAATTGGGTCACAAAGTGGCTTACAAATTAAACAAACAATACATTTGTGTTTTGTAAACTTTTATTACATGTATGATTTTATTCTAATAAAGATATAATTAAAAAAATAGAATTGAACCAGTACAATATTAAAATACATCAATCACTAAAAGAATGAGATGCAGTTTAAAAAGATAAAGTGCTTAAAAACAGTACATGGTAAAACAATTGAGGATACTAAAACTCATTAAAACAATAACAACAAAAACTATATACAGACCCTTAAAAACCTTCATATCTACACAGCATTAAGAACTCAACCTCAACCATCTCTAAAGGCCTAGTGGCACAATAATGTTTTAACTCGCTGCTGGCAGAACAACAAGGACGTGGCCATCCTGGTCTCTCTGGGGAGGGAGTTCCAACATTTTAGACTAGCCACCTAGAAAGATCTTTCTCTTGTTCCTAACAAACAAGTCTGAGAAGATGGTGGGACAGAGAGGTGGGCCTCTCCAGATGATCAGAAAAAGCCTAATGGGCACATAGAGGGAGATATGGTCCTTCAAATAGCTTGGACCTAAGCCATATAGGGCTTTATAGATGAAAAACAGCACTTTGAAATGTGTCCAGAAATGGACTGGCAGCAGGTGGTCTGTTGCAACAAGGGAGCTGTATGTTTCTTTTAGCTAGCCCCACTTCATAATTTGGCAGCAGCTCTTTGGGCCGACTGAAATAACATTTTTAAAAAATAGCCCCATGTAGAGCACATTACAGTAATCCAAAGAGGATGTAACTGAGGCATGGACAACCATGGACAAATCCAATGGTGGTAGGGCTCACAATAAAATCCTTTAATTCAAAATCCACTTAACTTGTTGTGCTTGCTCCACCCATATAATCCTTTTAGTCTTTTTGTGTATGTATACTTTAAAAAAATACATCTCAAACAACATAATTGCAAATAAGGCTACAGGGAAAAGGGTTTTTTTTTTTTAAAAGGGATTAGAATCTTCTAAGAGTTGATTAGTAAAATATGTAAATAAGGCACTTGATGGGACTTTTTAAAGAGGAGCTTTGTTCATTTTTACAATTTAGGCAGCAGACACTTTTCTGTCTCCCCCCGCCCCCCAGATTGCAGCTGAGGTCATTCTGACTGTATTGCCTCATTCTAGTATTGCTTGGCTTTGGTACGGCTCTGCATGAAACCCCTAAGGCACCAATTTAAATTGCCACATATAGTATGCTTTGTGTTGGTATTTAAAAAAATCCTGGTGAAAGATAATACTGGGATTGTATGAAAGAATAAAATGACACCCTGTCCTTCCCAGCCACAAAACACTGTCTTTGGGGTTAGTACACAGACGTCTCTTATTTGTTGAACTCAACCGGGTACCCTCCTTCCCCCAAAAAACACTCAACTCATTTCACTTTTGAAAGAACTGTGTCCAGAAGTATAACAAACATTAACAATGTCAATTTATTTCACTCTTAGAATCTCCAGTTTCTAAGTTGATGTAGTATAGAGGTTAAAATGTTCGATCAGGACTTGAGAGATCCTAGGCTCTAGTCCCCACTGAGCCACAAAAGTCCCTGAGTGACTTTGAGCCAACCACACTTTCTTAGAGTGAACCACTTTGTAGGGTTGTTGTAAGGATAAAATTAGGAGGAGAGATACCTTGTATGCTGCCTTGATCTCATGAGGAAGGGGAAGCAGAATATACATGTAATTAATATAATGCACAGTCCAGATCTACATACGATAAAAAATTCTGCCACCAATACTTACATTCCCATACCACGTGTTCCTTTCTTTCATAATGATAGACTAGGATGTAACTCCATAATAATGCTTATGCTGATGAGACAGGGACAAAGTGAAGAAACCAAAGTGTGGCATCACACAGAGGTGCCCTAAAAGGGTGCATTAGACCTAAGGGGCACCTGGCTAGTGTATTTATATCTCTTATAACATGCTCAGTGGCCCTATGGTAACAGTTATGGAGCCAAAAAGAATATACTAGGGATGAGGGGAAGATTATTAGCATGCTTGGGGAATTTGCAAGGTTTGCAGAAGTTTGTATTATTTTGATACTTCCCTTACCCAAAAGAAAAGCTCACTGAGTGTTGAACATACTTAGTGTTCATTTAAGACATGGGCTGTTGAGTGTCAAAAACTGAAAACCAGGAGGTGATGGAAAAAGAGAGTTGATGATCTTGAACACCTAAAGGCTTAAGGATTTGTAGCTTGCTGGCTGGAATCTTGAATAGGAACATCTCTGAGCCCTTCCAGGCAAGAAAAAAAAAGTCTCTGGAAGTCCCAAGGTTTGTTCCTGTACAAAAGTGATTTTATTTTAAAGAGTCATTTTCTTCATCTAGGGTCTTCAAGAAAAAATCTGCAAGACAAACAAAGAATGCTTTTGGGCCCTGGGTAGGGCTAGGACAACTCTTCTTAAAATTGAGAAAATAGTGGGATTCCTGGTTACAATATCAATCGGAGCTATGATCAACAACCAAAAAATTAGAAGTCTAAGTGAATACACCCCATTTCAGACTGTGAAATGATCTGTTCAGTTTATATGAAAAATAGACAGGTCCCAGTAAAAAGTCAAGAAAATACCTGAAGAACTACATGTTTGTTAGCCTTTGTAAAATAATATGGAAGGTGGCTGTGGGGTTTTTTGTTTTGAGAGGGGGCTGTCAGAAATTCATGGGCCTCTCTATGGACCTTATCACACGCGGGCCACAAAGCGATAAGAAACCGAAATAAGAATAAATCCAGTACTATACCAAAATGAACCGAAAGAGCCCCCACAATACGTAAGAGGTCATGATGGATGGGAAATACTGAAAGCACAATATTAAACAGTTCCACTGAGGAGGAAAAATGGAAAGTGTTTAAAGAAACTAGGATGGATGTCTAAACAACTTTCAACTGAGCTAAAAGTTAAAAGGGACATGTATAAGAAATGGAAAAAGGGAGGAAATCAGTCAAGAGGAATTCAAACAAATAGCCAGCATGTGTAGGGAGAAAGTCAGAAAAGCTAAAGTGCAGAATGAACTTAGGTTTGAAAGACAGATTAAAAACCATAAAAAGGACTTTTTTGGTTATGTCCATAGCAAAAGGATGAACAAGGTAATGGTAGGGCCACTGCATGGGAAAGATAGTGAAATGCTGGGACAGAGAAAAGGCAGTGTTACTCAACAATTTCTTAGCTTCAGTTTTCTCTGAAAATATGAACAGTGCTAAACCTGGGGAAAACCTGGAACAGATGATGTAGTAGGGGAAATGCAGCACAGAATATGTAAAAATAGGGAGTACAGTAATGCCAGGCTACTCTAAATGAATTCAGATCTCCAGGGCCAAGTGAACTTCATCCAAGGGTATTAAAAGAACTGGCAGAAGTATTCTCAGAACCACTGGCAATAATCTTTGAGAATTCCTGGAGAATAGGAGACATCCCAGCAGACTGGAGATGAGCAAATGTCCCCATCTTCAAAAAGGGGAAGAAAGAGGATCCAAATAATTCCCACCCAGTCAATACTAGGAGAGATTCTAGAGCAGATCATAAACAGTCAGGCTGAAAGAACTTAGAAAAAAATGCCATGATTACTAAAAGTCAACATGGGTTTCTCAAAATCAAGTCATGACAGACTAATCATAGAATCATCATATCATAGAGTTGGAAGAGACCACAAGGGCCATCAAGTCCGATCCCCTGCCATGTAAGAATGCACAATCAAAGCACCTGGCATGATGGCCATCCAGCCTCCATTTAAAAGCCTTCCAAAGAAGGATACTCCACCACACTCTGAGGGAGTGTGTTCTATTGTCTGACATCTCTTACTATCAGGAAGTTCTTCCTAATATTGAGGTGGAATCTCTTTTCCTATCAATTGAATCCATTGTTCTGGGTCCTGTTCTCTGGAGGAGCAGAAAACAAGTTTGCTCCAGCCACAATATGACATCCCTTCAAATATTTAAACAGGGCTATCATGTTGCCTTTTAACCTTCTCTTCTCCAGTCTAAACATACCCAGCTCCCTAAATCGCTTTTTATATGGCATGTTTTTCCAGATCTTTCACCATTTTGGTCATTCTTTCCTGGACATGCTCCAGCTTGTCCACATCCTTTTTGAATTGTCATGCCCAGAACTGGATACAGTATTCCATGTGGTGCCTGACCAATGCAGAATAGAATGGCACTATTATGTTCCTTGATCTAGACACTATACTTCTATTGATGCAGCTTGGAGATGCATTGGCTTTTTAAGCTGCTGCAGTACACTGCTGATTCATGTTCAACTTGTAGTCTACTAACACTCCTAGATCCCTTTCACATGTATTGATATCAAGCCAGGCGTCTCCCATCCTACATCTGTGCATTTCATTTGTTCTGCATAAGTGTAGTACATTACACTTTGCCTTCCTCTGAGGCTGAGGGAGTGTGACTTGCCCAAGGTCACACAGTGGGTTTCCATGGCTGATCAGGCCAAGATGGTTAAAATGGTTAATGTTAATTGTTAATGAGGAAGAACAGTCAAGACAGGAGAGAATGTAGCAATATACCTTTGTCTAAATCTACTGGGAAAGGTAAGATTCTGCCTCCCTTTCCTTCTCCTTCCTGGGTGGAGTTCAAACTGCTTTTGTATTTTGAATTGCAGCGATTAAAGTAAGCAGAGGACAAAGTAAAAGGAGAAGAGAGAAACCAGGACATTTTAAAAGCAGCTGAAAAAGTGGGGCAATATAGGATTAATCAGGACTGTCCCTGCCAAATTTCAACAATTGTAGGATATGTTGTACCTTATGTAGAAGTCAACTTGACAGCAAATAACAAAATAACAACATCAGCTCATTACCATGGGTCCCAGGTAAATGGCATGCCTGCCACCGCTCAGTCTGTCAGAATAGTGTTAAACAATGATGGACAGTTTTGAAGTCATTGTTCTGCCTTCTTTAAAATGGGCATGTGTTTAGCAGCCCTGCAGCAGAAGATACCTTTAAATGTGTCAATGAAATAGGGCACCTGGTTCATCTTCCACCAGTGCTGCATGGCACATTGATTTTGAATCTTTCAAAAGTTTGTTAACTGGGAAACCGAGTATCTATTTCCCCCCTGTGCTTCCAAGCTATAAAACCTGGTGGGTGGGTGAGTCACTATCAGCCTGACCTACTTCACAGGTTTGTTGTGAGGACAGAGTGAGAAGAAGGCACTGCTGGGAGGTCGCTCCATGAAAGATAGGATATGAATGTAATATAATATACATTCCAATATACAGTCCAAAGGTCCATTGGACTAACAGAAGCCCTTTCAATGATTCTGTGTAGTTCTTTGTATCTTGCCATAGTGTGTGTGTGTGTGTATAATCCTAAAAAGTAAGGGAAGAAAAGATCTGAAACAAAGATGTTATTAAAAGTTCTCTTCTTCAAAAAATGAAGTAGAAATTGCTTTTGCTTCTGTTTTTTTTCAATAGTAGCTTCAAGGAATAGGAAATGCATAGAGTGATTAATTAAATTCCTCTTTCTGTTATGCAGTAGGTTTCCCTGGGATTTAAAAAAAAGAGGCAACTCACAATAGATATCCAAAAGTTAGAATAAATCTTTTATAAATATAATTTTGGGAACACTCAGTATTTGCAGTTGTTGCTTGAAATATATTTTTTAAATGTGCCATCCCATCATTACTTTGATTTTATTTCTAGTTCTCTCCATCCTACCCACCCACCCTCAAAATACTGGATTCCTGACATACATGGTGGCAATTAAACAGTCATGATTTCCTTTCATTTGTGCTGCAAGTTACACCAGTAATTATGCTTTTCTTCAAGGAAGATATATATATATTGCCAACTGACCTTGGGCTAAGCATGGAATGCAAAATGAGAAAGAGAATAATGTTAAAAGTTTGAGCAGACACTTTTTAAGATTCTTAAGGAGTCTTGCTGTTGTGCTTTTTGGTGTTTTTTTTTAATTTTAATTTGGAAGTCATCAACAATAGATATATCCACCACAAAGACAGAAGACCTCATCTGAGAATATTATTTTGACAGAAGGCACTGGAGTTCCACAATTAATTCTTGTCAGTAGATCAATGGGTTTCATAAACTGCAAATGCCTCTGATGAGATGAAACAAATACAATCGTTAGCACAATTCTGATTATCTGGAACAATAGGCTGTAAAAGTAGGTCAGCTTATAGCAGCTTTGAAAGATCTCCCCCCTTTTCTACCATTGCATTTCACACTTGATTAATTTTGGTGGTGCACTTGACATGTTTGGTAATTGATCATGTGCCAATTAGAACTTATCTCTGTATGGGTGCATCCAGATCCTAGAAAGATATTTAACAAAGGAAATGGCAAGAACAAAAAATATATATTAACGGGTGGATCTAAAACAGATCCCTCCCAAATACTTCTTTTCCTCCTTTCTAATTGGAGGAAAGCCTATTCTTCTCACATGCTTTTCAACCTCCAAGCACACTGGTTCAGTGTGAAAGCAGACCAGGCCACCTGACACAGGGTAAATGTCCATTTTGGTAAACTTTATGGGATTTGGTAGTTCTTTCACCTACAAGCCCAGTCCAGTGACTGTGGGAGGGTACATTAAGCATCTGGCATAGCCAGAGACTGCCATGCTGACAATGTCCATATTTCACCCTTCCCTTGAGGCCCATAGTTGCATCCAAGTGAAGACAAGGGTGGCACATCCACTCACCAAAGTCTTGGGGCACCTGTTGTCTGAAGTCATCACTAGAGGGTGTAGGGGGTATGGCCTGCACCAGGTGACAGCTCAGGGGGGGTGTCACCCAGTGGGATGGTACATTGGATGTGGCTGCTAGGTGAGCAAGAAAGGGCATCAAGTCCCTTTCTTGCTTGCCAAGCAGCCATGGAAGTCCCTTCTGTTTGGGCTTTGGAGCAGCTACAGCCACGCCAGAGCCCAAACAGACCTCTGGAGTCCTGGTACTGCCCCCTTAAGTGGCTGTGGTTGCTGGGGCAGTCACTCCCATTTGGGCTTTGGCACTGCTGCCCCCCCCCGCACCAGGTGACACCAACTCTCGGTACGCCACTGGCTACTACCCCTCCCAATACACCAGGCCTCTTCTAACATGGCTACAACAGAATGCAACTCTCCTCACACATGTAATCCTTTGTTACCTTGGAAGAAAGTTATCTGCTGCTCAAATAATGAAGGCAACTCCCATTATCACAGCATAGCTTAATCAAGGCTAACTTTAACATGACAGAGGGAGCCTGTAATTTTAATTTAGGAGAAATTTTTTTTGCACTTAGGATGAGCCAGGAATCTTTCTGGCAATGTTTCCTTCTAGGGTAGGTAGCCCTTTGCCGTTTCTTCCAAATGTTTTGTCTAGAATTAATGCCCTACAAGTTAAAACAAAATAGCAAAGAGGATTTGGTAGCACCTAATAGCCCAATAGCCCAATGTATTTTGGCCTAGAAATACTGAATGACCTTCTACAGGGGCGGTTAAAATATAAAAGAAAGAAAAGGAACAATACATAAAGAACAAACATTATAGTAGGAGACAAGTTACAATTTGCAACACCATCTTTTTCACAACCTTGAGATGTTTTCTTTTCTCTAAATTCCTCCCCCATAGTTAAAACAATCTTGGATATTAAGCTGGAACTTTCTTGGATATTAAGCTGTTCAGCTTGGTATAGCTGCAAGAGAAATATAGAGTCCCTCCTCCATCTTTTCCCATCTCAAACCCAAATTTTATTGTATTTTTGAATATTTTCCCCACTCTTTTTCTATCCAAAGCTCAGTTAACCAATCCCCATTAATCAATAGACAGCAGGAATTTTTCACTTTCAAAAAGCAAATCTCACTTAGAAATTAGTCATAAATAATTTAAGCTCTAATGCTTAGCTCCCAGTTGTTCTTCTGTCAAACACAACGAAAGCTAAGAAATGCCTCTCCTGGGAATTCTGTGTTAAATATTAAAAAAACCCCTGACTCAAGCAGTTTTCATTTCCATCAGTGCCCATTACTGCGTGTAGACTGAATTGTGGTTTTCAGATTAGGAGTACCATACTTTTAAAGGGTGGGGGTGCAGAATTAAAATAATAATCAAGGAAACTGAAGTTATAGATTTGGATTCAGTACAGGATTGAACTACATTTTGCATTAAAAACTGGCCTTGGAATTAGGTAATCTTTGTAGAAGGAAATCACCAAAGGGCAGCTGATGCAGAGTGAGGCCATGATCACCCATGGGATGTGGTTTGTAAACTATGGTTGGTATCCTGTTAATGAAGTTGTTGTTGTTGTTGTTATCTGCCATCCAATTTGCTTTAACTTATGGTGACCCTATGAATGAGAAACCTCCAAGAGCCCCAGTCATGAACTACCTTGCTCAGGTCTTGCAAACTCAGGGCTGTGGTTTCTTTGATTGAATCAAACAACCTGTAGTGCAGCCTCCCTCTTTTCCTACTGCTTTGCATTTTACCAAGCCTTATTGTCTATTCCATGTCATGTCATCTCATGATATGTCCAAAGTACAATAACAGTGGTTTAGTCATTTTGGTTTCTAGGGAGAGTTCAGGCTTGATTTGGTCCAAGACCCATTCATTTGTCTTGTTTAGCAGTTCATGGCATCCGTAGATCTCTCCTCCTACATAACATTTCAAATGAATTAGTGACTTATGCAGAAGAAATCCACCTTATCTCTGTGTAAATCTTCTTCTTCTTCTTCTTCTTCTTCTGTTAACTGCAGAAATTCTCTACTTACCTTTCACAATTACCAAATTCCTCCCCTAAACCCACCTTTTAGTTATATTATTCAATATTGTTTTAACCCATTTTAAATTGTCTGTTTTTAAATTGAAAAGCTATTTAATATATTTTCAATCTTTGAAACTTTTGTTTTAAATTTAACAATAAATTTATTTAGCATTTTAAGTTGATTCTATTGTAGGCCACCCTGAGATCTTCAGAAAAAGAGCAATACTTTAATAAATGAACAGTTGCTTCACCCCACCGGTAATGCCTAGTGAATGCTTTGTCACTGTGTACAGTTACAGAAACATAGCAGCATGGTTCTCTGCTGCTTTTCCACTCTCCACTGGCAAGTAGACAGCACTGAGAGGGCTAGAGCAGCTAAAAAGTGAGTTTTAGGGATTTTGTAGTTATGCCAGTGCTGAATTTTATGAGATGTATCCCAATCCAGGGTCTTCACCTATAATTTTATGTCAATGTGGATTTGAGGCCCTTTGACAGCATACAGTTATACTACTATGGTTCCACTTTAACTGCCATGGCTCTATCCTATGGAATCCTGGGTTTTGTAGTTTACTGAAGCACTAGAACTCTCTGGCTGAGAATTCTAAAGACCCCATTCCTAAACTGTAAATTCCAGGATTCCATACAAGGGCAGTTAAAGTGGAATTGTAGCACTATAGTTATGTATTATGAAAGGGCTCCAGAATTTGGAACTGTTGCTATTTTGGATTACAACTCCCAGTCCCTATGGCCGAAGTGAGCTGTAATTCACAAGTCATGCTGTAATAAATATGTTATGTCTTAAAGGTGTCACACAAATTTTGTTGTTGTTGTTGTTGTTGTTGTTTTGCCTGACATAGCTACTTGGATTGAAAATCATCTCCAAAAGTTCTTTCTCCAAGTCACATAGGAGCTGCTTGGGTTTGAGGTTATCCCATGGGGCTGCAGTACGTGTAAGTGTGCAAGCATGCATATGTACAAATGGTGTGAGTAGTCTAACTGCAGATGGGACAGATCTTATGGATTTCACAAACCAAAAAACATCCCACCGATAGAGCAGATACGGATCACCAGACTATCCCATTCATGTACATATAGTGAGTATCTTGAAATGGTCGAGATTACACGGTTGTTGTTGTTGTTGTTGTTGTGTGCCTTCAAGTCATTTTCTTTGCAAGAAGAACCCCTGTGAATGTGGAAAAACTGCAAATAAAAAAGCACACTATTTTTTTACCTGAAAGAACACCTCTCTAGTAATCTTCAGATTTTCCACTGCAACTATATGGTCAACATCTGCCAGAAGTTGATCACAGAATCATGGTGGAGGATTTACAAATGCCTAGAGAAGTGTTTTCTCTAGGAACATCTAGGTTCTCCAGCACAACTCTATGGTCACCTTCTGGCAGAGTTGTGCTGGAGGACTTAGAGATTCCTAGAGAGAACATATTAATGAAAACCACCAATAATCACATCTGCAAAAATCAAAGCTGCAAATGTGGATGGCCAACTGTATGATGAAGTAGTTGGTGAGGCAGGTTTATCTGTTATCCCTTTTCTTTCTGTTTTGCATGCTCAGTAGGGAATTCTTCAGGCAGCTGCTATTTGCCTTGCCTTTTATAGGCAGACATGTATGGCTACGGTAGTATAAGGTAGAGTAGAATCTTGCTCTTTCCCAGATGAAGCTTTTAAAACAGTAAACATTAAAACATTAAAAGTCTTTATAAAAGAAAGTTCACTATCAGAGGCTTTGTTAACTGAGATCTAATCTGCACTGTAGAAATAATGCATTTTGACACCACTTTAACCACCAAGGCTGAGTGCTGTGGAATTCTGAAATCTGTAGTTTTCTGAGATATTTAGGCTTCCCTATCAGGGCACTGTGGTGCCACAACAAACTAAAAATCTCAGGATTCCATAACACTGAGCCCTGGCAGTTAAAACGGTGCAGATTACACCTGAGTTAACATTACACCTATGCTTAAGTATTGGAGAAAACTTCTTGTGTCAATGTGCCTAATGACTCTTCCCACTGTTCTCATGGATAGTTGTGACTTCTGGTGCACAGAAACACTCAGCAGCCTCAACAGTATCTAATGAAATATATTTTAAAAGCCCAATTGGAATATTTCAGCTTGGAAAATGGATTTTATTCCTCTATACATTTTACTTCTCAGTTCTGTCCTGATGTATTCAATTTATGACATGTATTTTCAAATCCAAGACAAGGAATGTAGTGGGGAAAAAATCAGAGAGAGTGGGTGAGAAAGAATGAGACACACATTTGCAGTATTTTCAGTAATAGCCTGAGTACCATACACTGGGAGGAAAATGAAAACACATCAGCCTTTGAAATCTGAGCTGAGATCTCTGAGTAGCCCAGTTGCTGCCATCCCAAGTTCAGCTTTGCCTAATAGAGAAGGATGGGAGGTGGGAAGGAGAGGAACGCTGATGACATGTCTGCTGAAGATTTTCTTCTGTTCACTCAGCCAAAGAAATATGAACATGTGAATAAAGAGAACTTGTCTAGTTCAAATGAAGACTCTATTAATGAAGCTTTTTATTCTTGGTGGTATTTTTTTCTGCAGGAAAAAAAAAGCCAATAACACTAGGCAATGTTAGATGCCTGCTAGATTCAACTGTATTTGCTAGTCACTTTTATTTCTTCATGTGCATGTGAGCTGCCAATTATACACAAGGGCAAGAGATCTAGCTTGTAATTAATAACAAGACTTTTTTTCATTTGTTCCATTTGTATTGGATTTTCCTTTCACTGTGCTCTTTTCTTTACAACATCATGCTTATTTAATCTTGCTACAGGTATTGAGATCTCTCCCACTTCTACTACCCCCATAAATTTAAGTACAATATTCAGGGTCTGTATGGGGAGAGGCAAAGGGTATCATGCTATCACCATATCATACTCATCATACTCAAATATCTCTTACCCTCTAAACTTTCCTCCAGATGTTGCCTGGCTACAGCTACCTGCAGGAACCCTAGCCAGCATTGTCCATAGGCCAGGAATATTGGGAGCTGCAGTCCAATACCTGGAATGGTGCATTTTGCCCCCCCCCCCCATATAGATTTTTCCATGTTCTGTCTTCAGGAAGAATTCAGGAGGAGTGTGTTACCTTTTAAAACTTTATTATTAAGTAGAGGTGGGTATCTTGCAGCTCTCCAAAAGTTGTTGGGCTATAACTCCAATAATAATAATAATAACAAACAAACTGGTTCTGGGTGACTTCAACATCCCACTCGAGACCTGTTTGTCAAATCTAACTGGTGCGGCTCGGGAGTTCATGGAAACCATGACAAGCATGGGCCTATCCCAATTGGTTGTTGGGCCCACACATTGTGCTGGTCATACCCTTGATGCAGTCTTTAGTATGGAAAAGGAATATCTGTGGGCGGAAGTTATCAAAACCTCTACTTTGTCATGGATGAATCACTTCCTGGTCAAGATAGAACTAAGAGCCACTATCTGCCCCACTGGGAGTGGTGGACCTATTAGGATGGTCCGTCCTCGAAGGCTAATGGAACCAATTGGCTTCCAGAAAGCCTTAGAGGG
>CM034709.1:13517480-13529576 GCA_020142125.1 Phrynosoma platyrhinos | reverse complement strand
AAAAAATAGAAATATGGGGAAATATTTTGAGGGCTAACACTCATAACAGTGTTTTGTATCTCCTTAAAACTATAACAGCTATAAGATTTAAACTTGCCCTCCTGAAGCAGCAAGAACAGAAAGTAAAGTAAGAGACCCACATGCATTCCAGCTGTCCCAATTTGGCAAGGACAGTCCTGATTAACCCTTTGTCATCCAACTTTTTAAGAAACTTTTAAAATGTCCCAGCTTCTCTTTCCACCTCCTACTTTCCTGCTCTGATCTTATGTTACTTCAGTTGCTGAAAACTGAATTCAAAGTGCAAACTAGTTTGCATTCATTTTGCTCAGTAAGGGGAAGAGAAGGGGATAGGGTGGGATCTTAGCCTTCTTACCCTGCAAAAGCAGCCTCTCCCAACTTGTGTAATCTTTGTTATGAATAATTTTGCCACCTTGAACACACTCCGATGTTGCTTGGCCACATATGTCCCAGTTTCCATTTATGAAATGTTGAAGGGTATGGGCCCAAGGCCACGTGCGGATACTTGGTAACCTTGTGCCATATGTTGTCTTTATGAAAAATTTCGTAATCCCCTTAAATTTTGACACTTAACATTTCCTGTTCATTTATGTTCCTTCAGATGAGGAACTTATGATGTTGTAACTGCTAATATATGCACTCTCTCCTTTTACTTCTTCAGTGTCTCTTTCTGAATTTGGTGAAATTGTATTGGAAATTATAAAGGAGAAATGAATTAAAAATTAGTCTGCAGGACCTGGAGAGCTCTAAGACTTTGTGTTCCTTAAGCTTATCCCAAGATAGATTGGAAAGAGCATAATTTCATGCAAATCAGACTTCAATGTCTGGGTGTTTTTGCTTTCCTAGTTAAAATGAAAAAGAAAAGATGATGATGAATCAGAACAAGGATTTTCTCTGCACCCCATGCAAGGCATATTCATTTGGGGAAGTAGTGAGAGGAGAGAGCGAACGTGATTTTGGGCAATGGCATCACCGGTGAGCCAAAAATATTTCTCTAGGTGATCGGGATGATTTTTTTGAATATAAATGAGCCACTGAAAAGAAATTTTCCATTAAGAGCAAATGCAATCACGGCTCAGAAGAATGATATTGCCAAAATGGAAAATGTTCTTAGAGATTAAAGCTTTGTGAATGATACACAGGGTAATGTGAACAGAATGAAAAAAATAATAATAATCTTGTATTCATGGAAGAGAACGAATCTTCCCCTCCCACTTCTTCTAGGAAATATATTCATTTATAGGGATTTCTAAGTGAATTCCCATACTGTAGATAATTCTGAGTAACAGCAACCTGTTTTCAAATTACTCTGGGATTGGTCTTTGATAATTTGGAGAGCTGGTGTTGCTATGCCAGAGTTAACAGCTGCGCTTGGCTGTGTGAAAGATTCAAATCAAATGCTGCCAATAGCCCTTTTCACGAATACCTCCTTTCCATGTATTCATAAACAAAGGTTATCAGTGGCTGCAACTCATGATCCCTATTTGCTGTGTGTAGGACCACAGGCAGCAGGTATCTGAATACTTACTGTTCACTGGGCATCAACAGCAGGAGAAGGTTGCACTACCAAGCCCTTCTTGTCTTCTCATAAATATCTGCTGGACTAAATAAGGTTTCATTCTGCTCCAGCATCATTCAATGTCATCCAGTGTGGGGTGTGTGTGTGTGTGCCAGGGTTGTTGGAGGACAGTGGTGGCCAAAAGGGCACGCTGGGCCCTCTACTTTGCTGCAATGGTGGAGTTCTCCTCATAAGGAGGCCTCTGCTCCCACAACAAGCTGGGAGAGGGGCACTCAACCTGCTCCTTTGCTGTGGCAATGGAGGTCTCCTTTTGAGGAGACGTCTGCTGCTCCAGCAAGCCAGGAGGGGTGCAGTGAGGGGAAGGCCTAACCAGGTGTTACCCTTCTTCTGAGGTGTCACCCAGTGCAGGCTGCACCCCCTGCAACCCCTAGTTACTCCTTTGGCATCATTCTCTTGTGCTTATCACATTAACATGTCGACTGGCTTTGCCCTGATTCTGCATGTTCCCACCAATAGCTGACATTTTGTTAGCAACTTGCATATGAATGAGTGCCGCTTAGGCATGTGTAAAAGTCCCATTTGAGATGGGCACAGAGGGCAATATTCTTCTCCCTGTGTTTTATCCAAAAATCTCCCATCACGTGGCAGCTCTCAAGCCTTGGGAGTGGCCCTTGCTGCTGGTGGTGGAAAGTAGAGAGAGAAGGAAGCTATTCAGACCATGAAATCTGGCTTCTCTGGGCTGGATGGGGAGGAGCACTCGGCTTGCAAGCACAACCTCATTTCTTCCCCTGAACTGAGCTGAGACCAATTGCTTCTCAGTGGTCTGAATCATCTTTCCTCCCCCCCCCCATCCTTTCTCCTTTTCAAGTGACAGCAGTAAGGACTCCTTCTGGGGTCTGACGTCTGCCAGGTGGTGGGAAGGCAAGTATGCTTCTCAGTGCAGTATGGCTCTGTTGTACTACAAATTACCTAAGGATCCTGGTCTGTCTTGGTCTGTCAAGGTCAGACCAGATATTATGTTCCCTGAGGCAAAGAACAGGATGGCTCCCATTCCCTGTCATGTACTGAAGCCAACTGGACTGGTCGTGGAATTTTATTTTGACTCTGGTGATGGAGCAGTGTCCTCCATGTCACCTGAGGAAAAAAGGATAATTTAATGGATGTAGGACTGGTTATATAGCACCCACAACACTGTTATCCAACAAGAGGGGATGGTTGTGATGCTCAGGAGGAAAGGTGAGGCACTGCCTCCACTGTCTCCCAGTAGCTGTCATCTGGGCCAATTGCTGCCTTGTACTTAATGATAGAGTAGAGCCTAAATACCCTAAAAGGACCAGATCCTGTCTGATCCTGGATGCTAATCAGGGTCAGTCCTGGTTAGTACTTGGATGGGAGACAGTCAGTGAATAGCAGATGTTGTAAGCTACAGTTCAGATGAAGGAACTGACAAAACCACCTCTGAGTATTCCTTGTTTAAGAAAACACTATGAAATATGTTGACAGAATACCTGGAGGCACATATACACACACTTCATGCTAGGACTAGCTCTGTCAGCTGCTTAACACTGGAATGAGAAATGAGGAAAAAAAATACCCCCAAACACTCTCTAGGAGGTATGGGGATGAGAAATTTATTTCATTTGCATATATTAGATTAGGGGTGGGCAACTGTCAGAGTTTAGAGGGGCATCTTGTCCCTCCCAGGAGTCTCAGAGGACCAAACATTGCAACATACCCCTGACCATTTAAAAAAAAAAAAGAGGTGGGAGCACTTTCCCCATGGCCCATCTAGCCAGTTCTGCATCCTTAAAATGGCCCACAGGGCCCCCAACACATAGCAAAACTGCAAAACCCCCAAGACAACACTTTTCCTTTTCCCACCCTCCAATATTTTCCACTCTGAGGGCTATGAAAACAGCCCTGGGGGTGCTTTCCCCCACCCCTACCTAGACAAGCAAACATTGTAAGTGCATCACAATGCTTCTTACTACTATGTTGGCTGAAGATGCAGCTTGGAGAATGTTGTTGGTGCACTATGCCCGCTTGTTCAGCAGATGCAAGGGAAGGAGGAGAAAATCTATTGGTTCTGAGCAGCCTATTTCTCAGATGCCAATCCCATGATTGTTTCACAGCCGCTGCAACCAGATAAGCAACCTCTGGCCTTTTTTCTTCCTCCTGACATAGCCTATACAAATAAAATTACACTGAATTTCATCCACTGACTGGTGACTTTCTTGCTCTCCCTCCCCATCCCCCTGGCAACTAAAAAGGCAGGTTGTCCTGATATTTAATACCTAATTGCAGTTTTGAGAGAAGGAGAAGGAGAAGTCCATCACTCCGGCAGTGAAGTACCCAAATGTAATTCCATGCACTTTTAAGATGTTTTTTTTCTCCTTCTGTCATTTCCTATCATATGTTTGCGATGAACTTCTAATAAATTGGAGCAAATAAGTGTTATTTATTCAAATGACCTTTAGAAAAACACATCCTTTAGTTCATGCTGCTCCTTCATGTCCTGCACAGTGGGAGCTCATGCCTTGGAAATGCCTGAGTGATATTTGACACATTTGAATAGTGGATAATGTGTTGTTATTATTAGTCTTTGCAAGCAAAGCCTCTGACTTCTCAGCACAGTTTTTATATCTACTTTGTCATGCCTCTTCTTCTCCAGACTTTCTGAGCTCTACGAAAGCTTATCTGCTTATCTGCCATGCTCCCTTTCCTCATTACTGGCACAATTTATCCATTGAGTTCAGGGACAGAATACTTATCACATTTGTCATGTAGTTTTCCCTTGTATAGTGGACTATTTTCTTTTTTTTCTCCTTTTTTTTAAAGGATTATGGCAGCAGATCAGGAATATGGTGTCATGGAGGTAGACAGTGGCAGCTGGTGGCTTCTCTATCAGAGGCTCAGTGAATCTGCTTTGGGTTTTATACCTTTAAAGGAGCTATCCAAAGTGCTGAATTTTCCTAAAACAGGAACCTTGAACTGCTCCTTTAAAGAGTGCAATACAACTTATGGTGGATTCACCACAGCCCCAATATGGAAACCACTGATAACTACAGTAGGCAAGTTTGAACACTCCCCCCCCTCCGTGGCCCTGCTCAAAATGAAAGCCCCCATTGGTCAATGGAAAATAAAATATTGATAATGTATAGTTTTTAAATAAGATTCTATACCTCATTGTAGAAGATATGCATTTATCTAAATCCTGCTATTACTTCTGGATAGAGTAGACCCATTGAATCAATAGGATTTACCTATGGTAATTAAGTCAATGGGTCTTCTCTAGTCAGGACTAACAAACAAAATTCCAGCCACTGTATGCCAACAGTCCCAGATATAATCCCTGACATTCCAGGGTGGTAGGTTGATTTGGTGCCTTAGAACAGACAACTCTGGGCAAAATGAATCACCTGTACATGTTTAAGATTTTGTTCGTGTGTGGTGTGGTTGATAGTTAAGGTCTGATTTTGAACTGGGGCTCCAACTGATTTATTTTATATTTACATCATGCCATCTGATCCTGTGAACTCCTATGCTTGCATGGTACCTTAAATTTCATTGTACACTTATGGAATTTAAAGTGAAGGGGAAACTCACATGGCTTTGCATGGGCTAACCCAGAAAAATGTTTGTATCCCTTTTAAATTGGGAATAGGTCACTTAGCAAGGACTGGGGGAAAGCTATCTTAAAGGAGGCTGTACATGGCCAACTATGCCTAGCCTGTTGTGAAATCTTCTATCAAATTATTTAGTTTGATGGTATTTTTCTAGCATATGCAATTTGCAATAGTGACTTGGTGGCTTACTGGTTAAAACACTAACTTTGACAACTTCAATGTCGGCAGGTCAGCAGTTCAAGACCCAAGACCCGTGTGACAGAGTAAGCTTCCGTCACTAGTCCCAACTTCTGCCCACCTAGCAGTTCAAAAGCATGTAAAAGTGCAAGTAGATAAATAGATACCACATCAGTGGGAAAGTAACAGCATTCGGTGTAGTCATGCTGGCCACATAACCAAGGAGTCATCTTTGACAACGCTGACTACTCCCTCAAATTAGTAATGGAGATGACCACCACCCCATACAATTGGTTATGACTAGACATTCATGTCAAAGAACAAACCATTACCTTTTTATTGTTGATAAACTATATTAGAGTGTACAAGCTCTTGGCTCAGCGCTCCCATTTTGTTCAGCTTCTGGTCTTTGGACATATGATTCACCAGCACAGCCTACTATCTTCCCTGGTGTGGCTGAAGAAGATATTCCGAAACAAAGTCCTCTGCCACTGCACTGTGGCATGTATGTGATGATGGACTCTCAGAGTCAATGTCATAGAATCATAGAACTGGAAGAGACCTCAAGGGCCACCCAGTTCAACTTCCACCAAACAGGAACACCAGTCAAAGCACCCCCAACAGATGGGCATCCAGCCTCTGTTTAAAAACCTCCAAAGAAGGACACTTCACCACACTCTGAGGAAGCATATTCCACTATGTCAGTGGAATGTAAACTGTGGTGGGTTCTAGAAAGCAGGTACTTCTTGGAGAATAGCCCTGGTGACACAGACTGTATCTCTGCTATCCAATGATACCTGCTAGATAAGTATAAAGAAGCTTGTCATCAGAAAGTTAGCCACTAGGGGGCAGATTTAGCAGCTGTGCATGGAAATAGGTATGTTCTGCATCAATGGAGGGACTCTTTGCATCAGTGAAACCACAAATCGACAAAATATTCAAAATAATACTGCAGCAGTTACATCATCATCATGATTGTCAAATTTGCAGATGACACCAAATTAGGAGGAATAGCTAATACCCCAGAGGACAAGATCAAAATTCAAAATGACCTTAATAGATTAGAAAGCTGGGCCAAAGGTAACAAGATGAATTCCAACACAGAGAAATGTACACTACTGCACTTACGGCAAAAAAATGAAATACATAGATATAGGATGGGGAAAACCTGGCTTAACGAGACTACATGTGAAACGGATCTAGGAGTCCTAGTGGACTAGAAGTTGAGCATGAGTCAACAGTGTAATATGACAGCTAAAAAGGCTAATGTGATTCTAGGCTTTATCAATAGAAGTATAGTGTCTAGACTAGGGAAATAACAGTGCCACTGTATTCTGCTTTGGTCAGGCCTCATCTGGAATCCTATGTCCAGTTCTGGGCACCACAGTTCAAAAAGGATGTTGAGAAACTTGGAGCGTGTCCAAAGGAGGGCAACGAAATTGTGAAAGTTCTAGAAACCATGCCCTATGAGGAGTGTTTTAGGGTATGTTTAGCCTTGAGAAGAGAAGGCTAAGAGGTGATATGATAGCCCTGTTTAAGTATTTGAAGGGATGTTGTGTTGAGGATGGAGCAAGCTTGTTTTCTGCTGCTCCAGAGAAAAGGGCCTGGAACAATGGATGCAAGCTAAAGGAAAAGAGATTCCATTTAAACATTAGGAGGAACTTCCTGACAATAAGAGCTGTTCAGCAGTGGCACACACTTCCTCGGAGAATGGTGGAGTCTCCTTCTTTGGAGGCTGGATGGCCTTCTGTCAGGAGTGCTTTGATTTTGAGTTCCTGCATATCAGGAAGTTGGACTGGATGGCCTTTGTAGTTTCTTCCAACTCTATGATTCTATGATCATCATCATCCTGAATTTCACTGTATTACACACATCAAGGTGTGTGTATAGATGTATGCGTATTAGGGTTTAATACTAATTTAACTTCAAAGACCAGGCAGAAATCTTCTATGCTCAAATATTTTAAGTGTCATAAATAATTTATCATCTTAGTCACTTTAACTAGCTAGTAATAGTATTGCCCTGAGCTGAACATTTTGTACATCAGAGCATCCTACATAAGTTAGTAAGTTAGTAAAGCTGGAAAAAACTTCTTTGAAGGTTTTAAACAAAGGCTGGATGACTATCTGTCAGGAGTGTTTTGATTGTGCATTCCTGCATGGCAGGGGATTGAACTCGATGGTCTTTGTGGTCTCTTCCAATTTCATGATTCTATTAAAAGGAAAGAACCAACAAATAATGAGTTTGACCTTAAGCTGCTTTCGCTTCTCAGAGTATACCTTTGTTTTCAGATAGTTATAGGCAGATGGAGAGGGCTGAGACAGACTGGACAATTGTTTGTCTATTACATTTATAGCTTAGCTGTACATGGAGCTAAATCAAAAGTGCTCAAGAAAAATAGTCCTTTGAATTTACCTCCTTCCATCCAAAAATGACGGCCAGTCTTCTACTCTTCTAGCCAATCAGTGATCCCTGCTCTGTTCTAGGAATGATGGACAGTTTGTTTTGGCTTGCATTTTAAAGCAAACCAACTTTCCTAGGCAAATATATGGATGAGGACAATGTTACCCTAAAGATTCTACCCTGCTTTCAATTTTCCAGTGCAGATGTCCACTTAAATTTGCATGCCAAAAACATTTATGTTAAGTAATAATGCATTCAAGAATATGTATGTATGTATGTATGTGTCTTTCTGCATGGCAGGGGGTTGGACTGGGTGGCCCTTGTGGTCTTGTGTATTTCTTGTTACTGGCCTTCGATTTGGCCCCCACTCATAGCAACCTGTGGATGAGACATCTCCAAAACCCAAGATGTGCAACCTGGGTAAAATCAGTGAGGATCAAAATCTTTAACAAAAGTCTAAGTTTTGAACTGGAGCCAAAAGGATACCAATGTTGGTGCCAACTGGGATTCTAAGGAGAGAGCATTCTACGACTTGGGTGCTACCATAGAAAGGGTCCTGCCACAATGTAGCCTCCTCACCTGTGCAACACAAAGGAGGACCCCTCCAACAGACCTCAACTTACCCTCCACTCCTTGGTTTATTGGATATTGACCCGATAGATATTTTCCCAAGGTCTGATTTGAATAAGCCTGCAATTATAAATGTGAGCCGCTTTGAAATTTCCCCCCACATATATTAATTTATATTGGAAATAGAAGCTTTAGTTGTGTTTAATTATGAAACATGAACCATAATCCCCCACCCCTTGATTCTGTTCTCCCTCTATGCTTTTAATCCATGTCGGTAAATGAGAAGTTTGAAAAGCTTGCCCGGGGAGATTGCAATTCCACATGATTTCCTGCAGCTATTTCTGCTGAGTTGGGCTGGCAAGAAAGGCATCCTAATTCCTTTGCAATGTGTAACCATACCATTTTCTTTGTCAGCATGGAAGATTTCACTCATCTGGCCTAGAAAATAGCACCTTGTTCTGCTATGTGCTTGCACATTGGAGCTGTAGGCTAAAGCTGTTCCCAGTTACCGAGAAGTAAACCTTTTTGAAATCAGCTAAACTTACTTTTGCGTAGGCATGTGAGGGTTTGCACTGTAAGAACCAAATCAGAAAAGATGCAAAAATTCAGAGACATACCTACTTACTCTTCAACTGGGCTCCTGCCCTCCTGATTAATCCTCTGTCATCCCAAAGTTTCATCTGCCTTTAAAATGTCCCAGCTTTCAACTGCTGTAAAATGATTTTAACATGCTCAGCAAGCAGGGAAGCTCAGCAAGCAGGGATGGGAGATGAGGGTCTAGATTTTGCCCTTTCCAGTTGGTTCAGGCAAAAGCAAATAGCCGCATCCTCTCCTAGGACGTTATCACATGGGGCAAATCTGCTCGTTAATCCATACAAATCCCAAACAGAAACTGGATTTGTGCCTCGCGTTTTCACACAATGTCGCACAGAAACTGGACAGAAAGTGGACAGAAACTTGTGTTAACCGAAATCTTTTGAAATTCGGTTGTTTGGAGGAAATGCAAATGCGAAATTAAGGTAATTTCTCATTTACCGTAATGTGAAAAGCAAGTGTGCATTTGGGAGCATTTCCCTGCTTTTCCCATGGTTCCAGCGAGCATTCCTCTATCTGCGCATGTGCAAGAAGCTCATTTCTAGTACATTTACGGGCTTTTCTCACTTGTGTGTGAACGTTAAATGCCCTTACTTTAATTTCGCAATTAAGGTAATTACGTGTGAAAGCCATTTGCGGAATCAAGGTTTATTTTCCATTTATTTTCGGAATGGCTCATTTCCACTTTATTATCGCTTTCCAGCCCACGTGTGATAACGTCCCTAGCTTGTGTGTTCTTCCTCATTCGTAACTTTTGCCATCTTGACTGTACTTTGAAGTTGTTTCCACATGTTTCCTGGTCTTCATCTATGAAAAATTGACAGGTATGCACCTGCTGTTTTGTTCAGAATTTGTAACAGTTGCTTTTTCATTGCTAACTCTCATGATACTTGGGCAGCATGGTGATTATGGGAGTTGTAGTTGAAAAATAATGCTTATAAGCATTCCAACCCATTGGAAAGAAGCCATTTCTTTTCCTCTATTGGGAAAAAAATTGCTGGGGATAAAACTGAGCAAACAAATGGTTTAGAAAAATCACGCCATCCCCTGCCATTTTGATCACATTGCATATCTGTATTTCCTGAAAGGGGGGGAAGTTATAAAAATGTCCATGTGTTTTTTGCATCTAGGCTCTTATGTTTAAAGGGTGAAGAGGGATAGATATTAATGGTCTGTGAAATCCTTTTGCAAGGGAAAAAGAACTTTAGAAGGCAGCGAATTGGAAGCATTAAGGTGATCAGGCTTGGAGTGGGATAGTGTGTGAAGAGATGACAATTGGAGCTCTGGTGATGCGAGGGAAGGGGCCGCAGTTTGCAAGAAATGGAGCAGGGCTGGGCAAAGTGTGTCCTCTGGGCCTCATGACATGATTTTCAGGCAGTTTTTGCCCCATAACATGCAGATCTCCCTTCATGTATGAAAATATGTGAAAATATGTGCACAAACACCCCAGAATCCTGTACCAAACTCCCATATGCCTCCCTTTCTTGTGCAGTCCTCAAAACGGCAAGAGGAATTGATGCAATGTTCCTTCCTATCACCATTTTGAGAGGGGCTGTGGAGGGAAATAGTTTTTTGAGCTAGCTAGGTTTTTGTGCGGCCTGAGTGGGAGAGGATCCAGGGGAAGTAAATTGTCCCCTTGCCTGTTTGCAATCGCCAAACCCTTACATGGAGTGTGGCATATTTTGTACAGAAAGTGACAGGGTCATATATAGAAGTTGACCACTTGTCCTGTTACTGGTTCTCTCCTCCATCAAAGTTGGCGATGATCTGCATGTTGTGTCCTAGCAGCAAACTGTGAGGATGAACACCAACAGGATTGTAACTGAAGTGGAGACACTGACAATACATCTCATAATACAAAACGTTTGCCAGTGAGTCATGGCATCTCATGATATGGCCAAACTACAAGAATCTCTGTTCAATCACCTTTGCTGTGTTGATAGACTGGCGAGACCCCAACATTCATTTGGTTTAGCAGTCTAATCAAAACCAACAGCTAGGTCAATATGTTCCAGTCAATATTTCAAATTCTCTGGAAGTTACCATTGTTGCCCCCAGCCCTGCCCAAAATAGGATGAGACCTTTCTCTCTTCTCCTAAGCTGTATATAGAAAGTTAATTTGAAGATTCTTACTGCTTCAGTGATCATCTTCAACTGTAATTTAATTTTCAGCAACTCTGTCCCCCTCCATTGCCACACCCCTTACTGAGCAATTGGTTTTTCTGTTGCTGATGTATAATTTTGAGCTCACATCCAATTTTATGCTTAAGTCTATAGTTTTCATGGAACTGAGCAAAATAACAATTGTACTTAAAGGCAGAACAACTATTATAATTTCTTAAATTGTTCTAACTGCTTCTCTCCAGAACTTTTAAGTAGAAAGCATGTTCACAGCTGTGTGATACCCTGCCTTGAACAGTGTCACTTCTTTGACAACATTGCTTTCATTCACCGCATGTAGATTTTGAAAGCCAAAATGTAACTTAATTATGATGTGACCTCTATAATCATTTCGCAGATGTCAGCAAATGTGTCTATTAGCTTGCCTCCCCCTACTTGTCATTTCATACACAAGAATGGGAACATAAGAAAGCTGGGTATGGAAGTGGGAACAAATAGGGCAATAAATATCTCCAGTAGAGTATAAATGCACACTGGAACCAGAATTTGGAAAAGCAATTTTTAAAGAAGTAATTAGTTGCAATAATAGTTCCAGTTCTTCCAATAGTTAGTCACTCTTACAGTTACAGTTTTAAAAAGTAACACTTCACTCTTAAAAAAAAGTTAACCATCCAAAACATACTGCAGCATTAATCCAGTTTGAGACCACTTTAACTGCCCTGGCTCAACACTAGAAAAGTCTGGGAACTTTAGTTTTGTGAGACATTTAGCCTTCTCCATCTGGTGCCACAAAAAAACTACAATTCCCAGGATTCCCTAGCACTGAGCCAGGGCATTTAAAGCAATCTCAAACTGGATTATTTCTGTATGTGATTTGAACCAACTAAGGTTGAAATAATCTGGGTTGACACCATGGCTCAGTGCTATGGGATTCTGGGAATGGTAGTTTGTTGTGGCACCAGAGCAGAGCCATGTGGTATTTCTTCTGTGCTGCTTAATTCATAAATAACAATAACAACATCATCTGTTGTTCTGGGTCCTGTTCTCTGGAGCAGCAGAAAACAAGCT
>CM034709.1:13485348-13497139 GCA_020142125.1 Phrynosoma platyrhinos | reverse complement strand
TTCCACTTTATTTTCAGTTTCTGGGCCACGTGTGATAACGTCCATTCAGTGGTATAGGAGAATTACAATTTACGAGTAACATTAGTACCAAACAACAACAACAAACAAGCACATTACTAAGGATTCTGTATGGTGTGAAATGGGAGATGCATAATGACACCATGAGTTACTGCACTGGGTGGCACCAAGCCTAATGATGCCAATGTGTGAGGTGCAACCCATCCCTTACCAAATCTCCACCTCCATGAATCTGTATACCATGGTCTAGGGGGCCAAACTGTTTCCTGTGACACCATCTGCAGAGCCAATTGTTCACCTCCACTATTTTTCTCTCCCTTCCTGGGTCATACTTTTCCACTGGAAGGACAGATGAAATAACTTTACCTGTGCAATCCAGACCCTTTAGCTTCTTACCCAGAGCTTCATAACCCCTTGTGATAGTCTGATGGATATGCCTTGCAGTATTAATGGTTTCCACTTGGACCAAAAGGAAGGGGTAACAGTCAGGGGGCTTGACAAGTCTTGGCAGTCTCTCCGTTACATCACATACCACAGTTGTTGTAGGTGACTAAAGCAGCTCCCTCACTGTCCATATTCAGTAGTCATAAGTAGGCACTAAAACATAACTTAGGGTCTCCACTAAACACCCACACAAAACACTTTTCTTGCTCTCACCTATTAGCTGAACTCCAGGGACTGGGGCTGTAGTTATATAGAGGCTGCTAGCTCCTCCTTCCATCACGCCTCTGACTCAGTTCCTCTTAGCAGAAACCCTGCTTCCCTGAGACCAGAAAGGGGACTGGACTACACACAATAGAACAACAGAATACGAATGAGTCCACACACACCTCCACTGAGCTCACACTTCCTGGAGGTGGCGGATAACATGTATCGTACAAGTGGAGTCCTCTATTCTGCTCCGCAGAGGGGTGGGATAAAAAATTATTTATTTATTTATTTATTAATTATTCACTTCAGTAAATAAATCCTCATTGTCTGAAGTGCTTTTACCATGTCTTGTTGAAGCATTTGTCTCTCTTTTTGCCTTTTTCACATCTTGTTGTATTAACAACCTGGAAATTGACTTAATTGGCATTGTTACCACGTGATGCATACAACACACTCAACCTTGAGAAAGTGCTAAATAGTTCCCCCCCCCAGCACATAAATTAAACAACAACACAAATTGGCACTAGTCAGTTGGATAGTTTTTCACTGTCTTTGTTGTGACATGCCTAGATAAAGCTCTGGTGCAGGCCCATTGGCTCCACAAGGCACCTTAAGTGACACATGATCTCAAATTAAATACACCTATTTCCGAAAGGAGTTGTCAGAGAGCATATTGAAATGAATAGCATCATGAACACCAAGGAGTTGTCTGAAGAAACACCAATCCAGGTTGTGTTATATTTCCCTATGAACATTTTTGTGAAGCTCTATTAAATCCATTATTATAAAATGGAAACACTATGGTTCAGCTGAGACTCTTGTGCAGTGAAGATTATGTTTGTGTATGTGATATCAAGTCCATGTCAACATATGAGGACCCCATGAATTTCATAAGGGTTTTTCAAAGGCAAGGAATATACCCAGAATCAGTAACTGGGTAAGGAGGGCATTAGTCAGAGAAGCAAACAAGAAGTGAATGGTAGTTCTGAAAAAGAGAGATCTGCAGTTGAGATGAAAAAACTGAAACAAACCCATCTCAAAGCTTATTTGGAGTTTGCACATGGGAGACATAGCAAATCTGTGGGGAAAGGTCTTCTGGTCTGAGACCAAAGTTAAACTCTTTGGCCTTGATGCAAAATGCTAGGTGTGACACAAAGCCAACAATGGCCATTTCCCCAAGAACAGCATTCCCACAGTGAAGCACGGTGGTGACAGCTTTTACCCAGCCAGGACTAGGAAATTGGTCAGGCCTGAGGGCTAAACATATAGGGCCAAAATTCTAGAGAAAACCCTATTTCCACCTGCAAGGTATCTGGGACTGGGGGAGAGGTTGACATCCAGCAGGAAAATGATCCTAAATACAGTCCAAATAACATTGGAATGGTTTAAAAGCAAGAACCTGAATGGCCTGGTTGAAACCCAGACCTCAACCCAATGGAGACTTGAAAGCTACTGTTTGTCAAAGGTCTCCATCCACCTGACAGAGCTGGAAGAATTTTGCCAAGAATGAGCAAAAATTGCAGGTTTCAGATAAAGAAAGCCAATACAGACTTACCCAAGAAGATTCTCAGCTCTAATTGCTGCCAAGGCTGCTACCACCAAATATTGGTGTGTGCGTGTGTGTGTGTCAATGTGCAAAAGTAAATATTTATGCAACTAATGAGTACCAGTCTGGAATCATGCATGACTCAGTGTTAACATACCTATTGTAGAGTGTCTAAAAGATCTCCATGGCCATTCTTTGTTTAGAGAAGAATGGGGGGATTGTAGAAAGATCTGGCTGTGTCCCTGTAGCCAGATGTAATGCAATTACATCGTCTACTGAGATCCACTAGGATCTTCCACAGGTCTCATTGGCTGATGTAATCATTTTGTATCTGGTCACGATGATGTAGTTGGTTCTGCAACTTCCCCTGCTCTCTACCAGACACAGAATGGTTGTGTGTGTGTGTGTCTTCTTTTATGGTAGGTCTAGATGAGTAGATCTCATTAGGGACTTTGGTCACTGCAGAGGGATGAAAAATATATCAACTTCTGCAATGACAAAAAATAGGACTACTGTTAACTTATGCAGAAGTAAGGTTAACTGATGTCTGTGTATGCCACTAACAGGATGGCAACTCCAGTTTATTTTTGTTTACTTAGCTCAGTAAAACTATTTTGCAGCGTCAATGTGTTGAACATGTTGTCTACATCAAAGTGGCAACCATGCCAATTAAATCCATGTCAGTTCCAGGTTGTAATACAACCAAACATAGAAAAGTCAAAGGGGGAAGCGAATATGACTGCAAAAAGATGTATGTCATAATGCCACAATTATTGACAGATATAAGTTTCCATTCCTTTTCAGTATTTTACTGCAGGAGTTGTTCTTGCAGAATGATGCTCACCATTTCTACGCTGCACAATCAAGGTCGATCTGAGGTGCTTCTTTTGAATAGTTTATTTTGACTTTACATGCGGTGTTAAAAACCCAAAGGACGTATTATTTACACATCCACAATACAAGTTTACAAGATATCTATACATGTTAAAGTACTCTATAGACTGTATAGAGCAGCTTTTTTAGGGTTACTTGTTTAAGCTGTACCATTAAAAAAGATACAATCTGCATTTACCTTTGCACAAATGGATAAAGCATGTTTTTTTAAAAAAAGACCCCAAACCCAACAAAAATTATAAATTAACAGAATGAAGACTATTTTGAATGTTAGAGATTTCAACATAAATACTGAGAGGACTCACATTACCATCTAACAAAGCAGCACATTATTACAGAAAGTTATTTGGGTTCACATAACATTTATGTTCTGGTATCACACAAGTATGGATTATTCATTAATATTTGTAAAGGACGTCAATTCAGTTTTGTCATTTGATTCATATTTAGAAATTTAAAAATTATTAGTCTCAAGGCTGAAATGTTTTAAGCAAAATAAACAACCCTCATTATCTTTTGGGGGGGGCAGGGAGTAGAAGTCCTTTAATGATCGACACAGAATGGAAAAGGGGAATAATAGCATATATTAAGGAACAAGGATATTTTTGGAGATAGAGAGATTTAAGACTTTCTTTTTCTTCTTTTTTTGCAGAGGTGGACATAGAATAGAAACCTATGTTTGGGGCTGAAGGTGCTTGCCCTATTGGCCCATGACTATTCCCTGGTGTTGGTTTACAGTAATGGTAATGTTCAACAAACAAGTGGTCAGGCATCATTTGGAAGCTGAGCTCACCATCTGTGATGAACATCAGGTGCAAGCAGCCCACTAACACACTGTGCGCAACTTCAGCAGGTGTTCCATTACCCTAGAAATCTCCTATGATTTCACATTATAGCTGTTTGATCTTTAAATGAGTTAGGGGTGGAATGTTTAGCACAGCAAGGTTGATTTAATGTTGCTGTCTCCTTGGCTTATAGGCTGCCTTTTCACTGTTAATTAATTGTTCTTGTGAGGATCTCTCTCCCCACTCTTGTTTCTTTCATCTTTTCAGATACTGTTGACAGAATGTACAGCTGGCAGTCCAGGAATTATGATGTGTTATTACTGAGATCGGTTGACAGGGTTTTAATAATAGTTGCTTCTACTTCTTCTTCTTCTTTTAAGAAAAAAAAAAAGAATCATTCCCATGAATAAGGCACAGAATGCACAGATCCAGGTAAACTTACACATAATATTTACAGAATATTGTCATTACCGGCATGACTGGAGAAACCACAAGTTAAGCAAATTGTCCGCACAACTGTAAAATTTGTCATGGACAGATCCTGCCCGGCCAATTGGTGTTGCGTTCTGTTGGAAATGTAGAACTACTCCATATTTATTGCTCCCCCTTCTCTCTCTCTCAGGGTGGATCTACACTGCACAGTTATAGTGTTTTGATACCATTTTAACTGCCACGGCTCCATCCTATTGAATCCTGGGAGATGTTGGCTGTTAAAAGATGTAAATGTCTTTAGTGCAGTCCCCTACACAAGAGCATTAGTCTTGCAGATAATTCTAAGTACCTCAGGAAATTACAAATCCCAGGATTCTATATAATGGAGCCACGGCAGTTAAAGCAGTATCAAACTACTAAAACTGTGCAGTGGATAGGCTCCGATCTAGACATAACTGATATAATCTCTGATCTAGACATAACCGACATATATTCGACATCTGAAGTTCAAGTTGAGCAGGTGATATTATGAACAGTCTCTGGAGATGCAGAGAGGCCTAAGTGTCCTTTTAACCTCATCTTGAGCTTATCTTTTGTGCATGGTATTTGGTGCCCAGAGACAACCAATTTTTTTTTATCTTATTTCCCATTAGCTAAAGACTGTAGAATGGATGAACCTACTCTTCTTGCTGTTGTTGGTTTGCACCACTACCTGGAAATTGTTTTGTTCTTGATTCTCTAATTGTCTTTCCTGCTTTTTTGTTGCTGTTCTTTGCTCTTTGCTTTTATTTTATTTCATTTGGATATTTAAAAAACAAAATCTTTTTGAACTGTATTATGTAGGGTCAAGGAAAGACTCTCTGTGACAGGAATTGAGAATCCCGTCCTGGACAAAAAAATAGTGAGCACTAACAGCTCATATTCAGACTAGGCAGTAAACTGGGCAGTAAATGGGACAAAGGGACTGGTTGAGTACTGATAGAGATCCATGAATGCTACATTTGAAATCAGATTTCATGACAGCATGATTTCAAACAAGTACATCTCAAGGCTTCTCACTGCACCTAGCACTGCCTTGTGCTGAAATCTGCTGACAAAGAGTCTCCCTCATGAGAGATGAGATCCATAACATGCTTCGTGCAATCCAAAAGCATTTGGATTGGAGGCAGCAGTTTGCTCAGTCATGCTCAAATGTAAACATTTCTATAGCTTCAAAGATGTAATGAGACTGAACACCTCTTCACTTTCATGGCTCATTCACACCCACATACACCACACACACAACTCACTTTTTATCTGCATCATAAAATGTCATCCTTTGGAGGCAAATAAAAATGCTACAGTTGGACTACAGATCGAAGTTCAGCAAGTTGCTTATTAACCAACATACTTGTTGAGGCATTATCATTTTCTGACATTTGTGCAAGAGGCAAGGCGAATGCATACATATTAAAATGTTCACATTTCATGGGAAGACTACACATTATGGCAGTCTAAAGAAATGAACCCAATTTTATTTTTTAATTATTATTATTTTCAAGTATTTTTGCTGACGGATCCTCTTTTCCCTCTCTTTTCTCCCCAAGGTCTTTGAACAGCTCTTCAGAACAGTCCAACCGTCCCTTCTCGTTTGTGCTACATGTCTCCTTGGCTCCAAACAAAAGAAAAGCAATGGCCAGCACCTTCCTTTGTTTTTAATAGATTTAGCAAGTTGAGTCTTGCTGGAGGCTGGGCACATGGCAGAAGAAGATGTCACCGGAATAAAAAGAGCATCTTTGGCTGCTTGGTCTCTTTTTTGCTTGTGACAAGTGAGTCTCTGTCTTAAGTCCGTTATGCAACATCTTCCCACAGCCCTTGATCAGAAAATGTAAGTCTTAGTAGCTGTACTTGTTCAGTGGTCTGACTGAAGGTGTTTGAGGAACAAATGAGGGTTTGGGTGGCACATCTGGTTTTAAGGAGGGTGTCCTCTTTATGCCCGTCCGAGGGAGCGTTCCATTGCTTGTGTAACTGCTTTGCCTTGACAAGGAAGGCTGTAGGTGGACACTCACTGGCGTCCCTTGCATGTAGTCCATCTTTGTCCCAGCTGTGGGAGTCATATAGCCTCCCCGGTTAATACTGGGCTGCCTGGATAACAGCACACCATTGGGTGAGTTTAAGTTTTTAGGGAGGGCTGATATAGAATGCCTCTGAGAGGAATTTTTGTGATAGCCCCTTTGTCGTTCTAAAGAGGTCATGGGGACAGCAGGTGTAGTAGGGACATCCACCCGTTTGGTTGGACTGTTTCGTGGGAGGGTGGATGGAGGTGAATACAAAGAGGCTTCCCTGTTAGGAACTTTAGGAGGGATCTCAGTCATATTTCCCATGGGGTCAAGCATTAAAGTCTGGTGAGTCACTTGGAGGTCACTCATAATGGCTTTGGGGTTGTTAGGTGCTTCATTTAAATGTTTCAGGAAATCATTCAAGGTGTTCCTGGAATCGACAGACCTCCGGTGGTCTCTTTTGCTTGAGGACTTTGTCAATGGATGGTCCATATTTTGTGTTTTTTTGTCGACTTTGTGCGCATTAGAATTTGAAAATGACATGTTGTAATCGTGGGTGGCATTGGGAAGGACGATAGCACTGGGGATGTGTCCATGACTTAAGGGAGAATGGGGTGGAGGGGTGGATGGGAAAAATTGAGGACTCTTAAGAGGTGTTTCTTTTCTAGAAGCACTGAGGTTATTTTGGGCCTTGTCCATCTGACCTTTCATGGACTGTAAAGTCTTCTGCTGCAGCACTGGTGTTGATTCTGGAGTTGGAAGAGCTGCCAGCTCTGGGGGTTGGCCTCTGTGGTCCACCATCATCACGGACTTTGTGTCAGCAGTGGGCGGCAACTCCTTCCTGCTTGTTAACAAATTCGAATACAGCTTGGGTGAATCAATATGCTGTTGATACTCCTTGACCGGGCTATCAAATAGACCATTCAGTTTGGCAAAACTTCCGCTTGAGTCTGTACATGACTGAGCAGATTCTGCATCTTTATGTATCTTCCTGGACTTCCTCACAAATATATCCCGGTAACAGTAAACGGCCACTCCTGCAATAAAGGCTCCCAGAAGAAAAGCAGCAAAGACACAAGTAATGAGGACATTCATGTGTACCATTTGGTTGGACTCTCCTGACTGGACTTCCCACCTTACACCTACAACAAACATACATATTGATAGATTAGAACATGTTTTACGTTGGACAACCACGTAATTGCAATTAAGCCTTTTTTTTTTTGTGCATTCAGAACAGAAACCTAGCACCATAGGGGTGGAAATTGTGAATCTTCTAAGTACACTCTACAAAGAGCCAGCTCCTGAGCCCCTTATTCTTCCCAAAGCTAACATGGGTATCAAGCGGTTTGCAGACCAATTCATATTTCTAGGACTACTTGCTGGATTCCCAAGTTGCACCTCTTCTTTATGCCTACCTGCTCTTTGGATCTGTGGCTCTTTCAGCCTTTACATACATCTGTATCTGGAAAGGCTTGATCCATTTCTTACTTAGCTCTACAAGTGTATATGCATATTGATATGCTGTATATCACTGGACTCCTATATGACCTACCATGTTACATAACTTTATGCATACCCAGCAATGTAAGAGAGGCACTGAGGAACTCCTTTACTGAACTGCGAAGATCTGCATCAAGCTGCACATTGGTCCTGTTGTGCTTCAGGCAACAATATATATTGGGCATTCTTGTTGACTCTGCTATGTATTAATGTAACAGCAGCCCTCTACTGGATAGGGACATTATGGAACTGTACAATTCTAGTTTCTACATATGTAAATCCACTTATGAAGATACAAGTTTCCAGCAGGATTCCAACCCCTATTTGTTAGCACTAAGCTAGGGATGGGAATTATGTAGTCATCCAGTTATTGCTGAACTGCTGCTCTTGGCATTTCTCATTACTAACTAGGGCTGTTGGAACTTGTAGTTTGACAGCATCTGGTAGGCTGCTGGATTCTCACATCCACATTTAAATGATACATTTTGAAGCATTTCACACAAGAAGAGGTTTAGAATAGGCCCAATCATGTACAACTATTATTGATGGGTTAGAATTAATCATATGGTTAACCTTCAGGATATAATAAAATTGACTTGTGTTTGGTACTGGTGGAATCATGCCCAATAAATGAAGCAACCCTCGTGTGAACTTCTAAGTGGGTATGTCCAGGATTGGTGCCTAAGTGTAGGATAGGTATTGCCTATTACAATGGGACCTTGATATCCACAGATTTGCCATCCGCAGATTTCAGCATCCGCGGATAGCAAGCCCATGTTGTCCCCAATGGCAACACATGCACGCAGCTGTGCCACCATTGGGGACAACTGCTCCACCCTCCCTCTTCTTTCCTTTCCTCCACTCCCTTTCTCTTTCTCCCCCCCCCTCCTGGTGGAGGCTGGAGGCCCATTGGCCAGGGGTAGACGGAGATGGTACCGGGGCCTCGGACTTGGGACAGAACCTCCAGGCTCCGAGGCCCAAGTCCCTGTGCCCACTCCGGTTGCCTTCAGCTGATGGGACTCCAGCTTTTGTCACTGAACTGCCCCCGAAGCCAAGCCTGGGGCAGAAGCCTCAGAGGGGGAGGGAGTCAGGAGAGAGGAAGGAAGGAAGGAAGGAAGGAAGGAAGAGAGAGAGAGAGAGAGAATGGGAGAGAGGGAGGACTTCAGTGCATATAATAATAATAATAATAATAATAACAACAACAACAACAACAACAACAACAAAATTATTTGTACCCCGCCCCTCTGTGCACAATCGGGGTGGCTAAAAACAATGAAAAATACATACAATATAAATCTAAAAAGACTCAATATCCACCCCCCTTTAAAAAAGTATTAAATCAAACACAATTAAAACATCTTAGATTAAAATAACATACAATAAAATAAAACCATAAACAGCAAAATATAATAGGACAAGCAGAGTGAATAGGGTCAATGGGACTTGAGTATCTGCGGATTTTGGTATCCATGTGGGGGTCCAAAATGGATCTCCTGTGGATACCAAGAGCTGATTGCTGTTGTTGTTGTGGTTATTGTTGTTGTTATTATTATTATTATTATTATTATTATTATTATTATTATTATTATTATTATGCTTTGTGGCTTTTTCCATGCTTTGCACCATCTATATACTGTATAAACACAATACAACACAATGGTAGAGATTCTATACTGTGTAGTGTAAATCTCTGCATACAAATTACACATTGACTGTTCTATACAACCCTTGTGTTGAATTGTGATGTTGTGCAACTGAATGGACAACCAAATGTGCAACCAAAGGCACAACTAAATGTTATGTACATCTTCATGCATGTACCTGTACATGAAGAAAGGCACCACATATACAATTCTGCTTAAATCTTTGACAGAATATGGATATTCTGCATCTGACAAAAATATTCTGTTCCTTTTGTAGGGTAACTTACACATATGTAAGATATCAACAGGATTCTGATCAATACCTTACAATGTATATGCACAAGATTACTTTGCATCATTGCATCTACTCCTTTTGCTATTGGTCCAATCCATTAAAAAGAGCTGTTACATGAGCAACATAATTTTACGTATAGACTATGTTGGCTTCTGTTGCATGGTTTCCTCACACATCCTTTCTGAGTCCCTTGCTCTTAATTGGCAAAAGTAAATCATGGGTATCAAGCAATTTGCAGTGGGTGTGGAAACATTTTTGGCCAGTATATGTTGTTAGGGCCACTTGCTGGATTGCCAAGTGGCACCTCTTCTTCATACCTGCTCACTTCTGGATCTGTGGGCCATTTTTATGCACCTGCCTCTAGAGAGGCTTGATCTAGTTCTTACCTAGCTCTATAGATATGGTAGGAGAGTTGCTGTCATGAATTCATCCCTATAGAATGGGATCAAGAAACGAAAGAAAAACAACCAGAAACTGTTTTCCTTCCTTGTAGCTGTTCTCTGGTTTTATCCTTCCTAACATCAGGCAATAGCAGCCATGACCAAAGAGAAAAAGTAGAATTGCCAACATGGAGATGTTATTAATTTCTTTGGCAAAGAAAATCTAAGTTTGCTTGTGTGAGTGACTGGATGGTGTATTTGTTTCTCTGGCTGCTAGGACTGCCAAAAATGTTCTCTTTCTACTGCTGGTAATGATTGTCAGAACCAGACGACCCTACAAGCATAGGGAGGCTTCAGTATTTTTCTAGGTAAGAGGACAAACCTGTACCTCTGCACTGAATGGTATGAAGAACTGGGCTGTGTGTGTTACAGTATTATACCCTTCCAGTCTACTTTGTCTGAGGCCCCAAATACCCTTTTAAAGCTCACAAATAGTAGCTTGTATGTTATTAACTTCAACGATTTCTGCTGGAAAATTGAGGTTAGAAGGTGCTACTCTGCAAGACTGCAATTAATAACTCATGGATGGATTTCTCTCTCAATTCCCTGCATGACTCATAAATCAGAATGAGAAGTGAGATAGGATTATGCAAATATTGTGTAAAACTGTGTAATGTTCACACTGCATTGTCAGAACTATGTTAAGTCTCCCCCCCCCATGAATCCTTTCTTTTTTATTTTACGAGTTATATTCTCTGCATCATTTTAAAGGCAAGGTTTACTATCTATATTTCATTCAGTAATGGACATTTAAATGAGACCATCATTTAAAAACCATATAGCTAATGAGAGGTATTAGTGTTTTTATAATCCAGACAACTTTTACTTTAGATTTAGAAGAAAAAGAACAAATATGGAATTAATTTTGCAATGCACATATTCCATGATTGCAATTATTTTCTGAAAGTTTCAATTTTTTTTAAAGCAAGCACAGACAATGTTCTATTAAGCAAATGTTAGTTTGGCAAAATGCATCTAATCATGTTATTCCACATACAGGTAAAGTTAATGTATAGAAATGTGTCACAGGCTTTTGTGTGTGTGTGTGTGTGTGTTAGAGACAAGGCCTTTGAAGATAGTAAAATGTTCAGGGTTATTGGTTTTAATGGCATTGTGCAGAAGACAGAAAAGGAGGAAATGACTGAGAAGGCTTATTGCAGGAAATGTCACCAAGCGTGAGTGAGAGGGTGTGAGCAAAATCTGGACAAATGTGTACTGGTTTTAAATGACAATCAAACGATAAAACACCTGAAGCAAAATTACAAATGCATTGCCATAAGGGCCAAAAGAAAACCTGATACGTTTCAGTGAGTAATAAAATGTGAAAGGTTGTTGATGACTTTTTCTTAAAAAGAGAAACAGAAAAGAAAAATAAAGAGATAGGCTTGTGGGAACATCCAATAAAAAGGGTGCAAAAATGACCCACTGTTTAGATCTCTGCTCAGACATGAAGCGTTTTGGATGACCTTGGGCCAGGTTCTCTTTCTCTCTGCCCAGTTTCTGAGTAGTTGTGCAGATAAAGTAAGTTATAGCATAGAATCATAG
>CM034709.1:13463008-13485248 GCA_020142125.1 Phrynosoma platyrhinos | reverse complement strand
TCCACATCCTTTTTGAATTGTGGTGCCCAGAACTGGACACAGTATCATCATCATCAAGAAAAATCCTGGGAGGTGAGTTAGGTAGAGGGAGAGAGATTAAAATCCATTCAGTGATTAAGGGAAGTTTTGCTTCATAAGGGAGGCAAATCTTTGCTCATTTCATTCTCACATGCAAGAATGAAAATGTCCACAAATTTCTGAGAGTTTTGTGGATTTTTTTTTTTGGAAGATAATTTTTCACATTTCAGGATTTTGGGATGAAAGACTTTTATATGAAAAATGATGGAAGAGGAGGTACATCTATGATACACAGCTATGACACACAACCTGGTGCAACCCTTCCCTGAAAAACTCCCCTTTTCAGTGTGGCAATCCTGCCCCCAAGACGGCAATTTCAGTGTCAGTGGTGAGTGGGGGCATTATGGAAAGAAGCATCCAGATATTTTTCTTTGGCTGGACCCAATGGACAGGCATCCTCTCCACCAACATGTAAATGGACATTTTGTAGGGGCTGCCACATTGAATAATGTCCCTGTGGAGGATATCATTCTTCTGCATCCAGCTGTAAGAAAATAGCTCAACACTTTTTTGTGCTTCACTGCAGTCTCTGTCAAACAGGAAATGGCTGGGTTGGATGGGGCTGCATCTGGGAAAAGGTGGGTTTTAGACGGATTGGATAGGAGACTATCATAGCTATGCCCCTCCTGATGTAGGATCATGGCCACCATTGTACAAAACTTTGCACAAAACATTAGCTGAGATCCTGTAGGTATGATGCTGTGATCTCCCAACCTCCAAAGCCCATCTTAAAATCAAGGCAACCATAGCAAGGGATAGAATTCTGCAAGTGGCAATGTGATGACCAGAAGGAAGGACTCTTGCAAGTTCTGGTCACAACTCCTTGTTGCATTGCAGCTGAAAGTGCATCCTTCAGTGTCTCACTTGCCAGGGCCACAAAATTTTATTCCTCAGTATGGCTGCCTAGAATATATTGTCTAGATTGAGGGAAGTAATAGTATCACTCTATTCTGATTTGGTTGGGCCTCACCTAGAATACTGTGTCTAAATTTGGGCACTACAATTCAAAAAGCATGTTGACAAGCTGAAGCATGTCCAGAGGAGGGCAACCAAAATAGTGAAAGGTCTGAAAACAATGCCCTATGATGAGTAACTTACAGAACTTGGTATGTTTAGCGTGGGGAAGAAAAGGTTAAAGGGTGATATCATAGCCCTGTTTAGGTATTTGAAGGCATGTCATACTGAAGATGGAGCAAGTTTGTTTTCTACAGCTCCAGAGAATAAGACTCAGAGCAATGGATTCAAACTACAGGAAAAAAGATTCTGCCTCAACTTTCAGAAGAACCTCCTGGTGGAGTCTCCTTCATTGGAGGTTTTTAAACAGAGGCTGGATGGTCATCCGTTGAGGTGCTTTGATTGTGTATCCTGTGATTGTGATTGGGTATTGCAGGGGAGTTGGACTTGATGGCCCATGAGGTCTCTTCCAACTCTTAGGATTCTAAGATTCCATGATGTCTTCTAATATACCTTATACAATTCTTATGTATGTTTTTCTATATATCTTTTGGTGACAAACCTCTTTGATCATAGTGTATCCAATTAGATAGAACTTTTAAAATCCTGTCCTCTGAAATGTTGGTAAAAATTGTATAATATACATTTAATAGGGAGGGAGGTTTGTACTTATTTGGTTGTTTAACATCTATTCCTTCTTTGTATATTAAAGTTGGAATTCCTTCTCTCCAAGTATTTGGCTTATCTTCTACCAATATATTATTGTTTCTTTTAGAGGGATTGATAATTCCTCTTCAAAAATGTTATAATAAAAAAAACCTAAAACCATCTGGACCTGGGACTTTTCCTGTTTTGATTTTCTTAATTGCTTCAGATATTTCCTTTGTTATTACCAGTTGATTTAAATTTTTTCTTTGTTCCTCAGAAATGTGAGGAATAATTTGTTCTTCTAAATATTTACAGTTGGCTCTCTATACCCATGGATTCTTTATACAGTCGTGTATAAAGCAGATCTTGATCGTGCCATTTTATATAAGGGACACCATTTTAGTATGTTATTGTACTTGATGGGACTTGAGCATCCAGTGATTTTGGTATCCATGGTAGATGGGTGTCATTGAACCAAACCCCAGTGGATACCAAGGGCCCACTGTATTTAGGCCTTGGAGATTTTCTGATGCATCTTCTTTTTCACTTAACAGCTTATTGAAAAGTTTTCCAAAAATCTTTTTTTTTTATCTTCTCTTGGCTTTGAAGTAAATGCCTCTACTATTATTTCTACAATTAGTGTTTTTTTCTTTGATTTTCTTATTTGATGTGCTGACCATTTTCTCAGCTTGTTGGCATGTTTAGAGTACAGTAGCCCCTCCCTCATATCCACAGACTTCCATATCCGTGGAAGGCAAGCTCACGTGGGGGGGGTGACAGAAGAGGAGGAGAAGGAAGAGGAAAAGGAGGAGGAAGAGGTGGCGGAGAAGAGCAGGAGATGGAAAAAGGAGGAAGGAAGAGGAAGAGGAGGAGGGTAGAGGCGACAGTGCCAAATGGAGAGGAGGAGGAGGAAGAGGAGGGAAGAGATGGCAGCGGCGGGGGGGAAGAGGAGGAAAAAGGAAGAGAAGCAGTGGCAGCAGAGAAGAGGAGGGGAAGGAGGAGAGGGCAGCCTCCTGCCATAGTGAGAGGGGCTTCGGGTGGCCTGGGGCGGTGGGGCAAAGCACCACCAACATTAACAACAATGGGACTTGAGCATCTGCAGATTTTGGTATCTGCAAGGGGATCTGGAATGGATCCCCCACAGATACAGACTGTATTTTTGCTTGGCCTATTTGGATAAATTGACAGTTTTTGATAAATTGATAAATAGATAAATTGACAATTTTGATTGGGGAGAAATCCTTGATAAATTTTAAGAAGACTGGGAAATATTTATTTCCTTTTCCTTAAGAAAGACTGGAAAATGTTTATTTCCTTTTCACAGTCATATTGGAGATATTTATCCTTTTTAGATTTTGTAAAATGAATTAAGATCATTTATATAGGATGCGGTGGCTCAAATGGTTGAGACACTCACTTTATTGATTGCAAGATCAACAGGTTGGCAGTTCGAGGCCCAGGTGCCGTGTGATGGGGTGAGCTCCTGTCACTAGTCCCAGCTTTTGTCAACCTAGCAGTTCAAAAGCATGCAAATGCAAGTGGATAAATAGGGATAACTTCAGAGGGAGGGTAAACAGCGTTCTGTGCAATCATGCTGGCCATGAATTCAGAGTAGTCTCTGACAACGCTGGCTCTTTGGCTTGGTTACGGAGATGAGCACTGCCCCATACAGTCAGAGACAACTTGACAACCTTGTCTATGGGGAATACCTTTACCTTTTACCTTTATATAGTAGAAGCAAAAGGTATATAAATTGTTTAGAGAAACAACAGAACATAGTGGGTTATAACCACCATTTAGGGAAGGTGGAAACAATTAGGGTACATGTTCAGCTTTAGATTTGTTATGTTTTGTAATGGTATGGTTTATTTTGTTTATAGTATGTATGTAGCTTTAGATTAATTTATAAAACTTGTTGGTGTTGTTTCGTATACGTTTAATAAAAATGATTTAAAAATAATATAATACCAATATGGCTACAGTTTAGCTCTTAATTGTGAAGCCATGTTGTTATAAGCTGCAATGAAGAGCAAATGTTTCATTTAATAGGCTAATAATTTAGACTCAGAATGGGCTAGACAAGAAAAATTGCCATCTTGTTACATATCTATGGACGTTATCACACGGGGCCCAATCCAAACAAAATTCACAAAAAATCCCGACCGAAACCGGATTATTGGCCCGTGTTTTCACACGACGTTGCACAGGTCCAGGACAGAAAGTGGACAGAAAGTGGAAAAAAATGAGATCTTTTGAAATTCGGTTTCTTAAGGAAATGCAATTGCGCAATGAGGGTGATTACACATTTACCACAAATGTGATCGCCAAATACGTATTGGGGAGCATTTCCCCGTCATTACCCATGGTTCCCACAAGCATTACTCTATCTGCGCATGTGCAGGAGGCTCATTTCTGCTACATTTATGGATTTTTTTTTCTCTTGTGTGTGGACGTTCAATGCAGTTACTGTAAATTTGCAATGAAGGTAATGACGTTTGCGGAAACAAGGTTTATTTCCTGTTTATTTTCGGGATGCCTCATTTCCACTTTATTTTCGGTTTCTGGGCCACGTGTGATAACGTCCTATAATAAAGTAGAAGAAAGGCAGTGTGGTGCTGGAAGATCTAGGGCTATCATGCTATACACACTTTGTTTTTGTTATGTGCCTTCAAGGCAAATCTGACTTATGACAACCACTTCCTAGGGGTTTCTTTGCAATAATTATTCAGTGAAGGCTTCCCATGGCCTTTTTAAGTGGAGAGAGTGTGATTTGTCTAAGGTCATCCAGCAGGTTTCCGTAGCTGAGCAGAGATTCAAACCCTGGAATTCTGGTCCAACATTCAAACAACTAGGCCATGCTGGCTGTCATACTTACCTGGGATTAAGTTCCATTGAACTCAGTGGAACTTACTTCTGAACAGACATGCATAGGATTACACTATAAAGCATGCAAGTGAATTTATATGCAAGCTAACTAGCCAACCCAAGTCATGTGGATTTTGACTTGGGCAAAAGGGTGGAGTGAGGAGACAGGAGGAGCAATGGCTTGTTGATACAAACTCTTTTGAGCAATTCATATTGCTTCTCTGTATTCCTCAAATTCTCCCATCTTTTTTTTCTTTTGGCCAAAAAAGAAACAACAGATATATATGACTGGACCTTTTGTTCTATACACTGATGATACTGCATTCACATTTAGCCAAGAGAGAACATTAAAATTTAAGCTTTGAACCACTGAAGCTATCAGGTTTCCTTTCAACCATAATATATTCTCTGATCAGGCCTTACCCTTTGGGACCCCTGATAATGGATCAGAGTAATCAGAAGTATTTGGGTCATCTTGAGCTACAAATTTCCGAGAGCCAGTCACTTTAGGTTTCCAGGAACCAATCACTTTGGGTGAGATAACAGGGAAACTTCCCACTGTGGTAATAGAAGCTGAGGATAACTCCATGTCTGTGGTGGCAAACAGATTTTTATTAATGTGCATTGCAGTTTGGTATTTTTTATTATTATTATTATTATTATTATTATTATTATTATTATTATTATTATTATTTGGTGTGTATTATTGTTCATCAACTGGTGAGTTTGCTCGGTGACAGCTCACTTGTTTTTGGGCAGCATCTTTAAAGGGAGATACATGAGAAAGAAAATCACCACTGACAAAATAGTGTGATTGCTGCACACTATTTCATAGAATCATAGAGTTGGAAGAGACCCCAAGGGCTATCCAGTCCAACTCCCTGCCATGCAGGAACTCAAAATCAAAGCATCACTGACAGATGGCTATCCAGCCTCCATTTAAAAACCTCCAAAGAAGGAGACTCCACTAGAGCCAAATTGTTTTGAACAGGTGGGAGCAAAAACAGAACTAATTCACAAATAAGTGTCCTTAGAAATGCTATTCTAGCATCTAAGTACACTTCACCTCCTGAGAACTGTAAAATTTAGGTTTAATCTGCAATGCAGAAACAATGCAGTTTGACATTACTTTAATTGTCATGGCTCAATGCAATGGAATCCTGGGATTTGTAGTTTGCTGTGGTACTTCTCTGAGAGAAGGCTAAATATCTCACAAAACTACAACTCCCTGAATTCCATAGAATTAAACCTTGGTTAAAGTGGTGTCAACCTGGATTATTTCTGCCATACAGCTAGTCACAACTGTCTTTTGATGGACTGTGCTCACTAACATTAACAACCCTAAAAGAGTTTGCTTTCAAAGCTGATATATAAACTAATGAACATGAGCTGTATACTTCTTCATGTTTCTGCGTTCACCAATCACTTGTGAGTGTTGCATGCCCATGCTTATGAAAAACACTGGATCTCATTATGAAAAACTGGATGAAATTTGCAGGAGCAATTTTCTAATCTAAGGAGCTGTACACATGGGCCAAAAGGGCATGCAACACTCACAAGTAATTGGTAAGTGCAGAAACATGAAGAACTATACATCTTATGTTCATTAGTTTATATACCAGCTTTGAAAGCAAACTCTTTTAGGGTTGTTAATTTAGTGAGCACAGTAGATCTTAGGGCCAATCTTAGGGACTGTACTTAGAGGTCTAACTGTAAGAGTTGTTCAACAGTGGAACACGCTCCCTTGGGGGGGGGGTGGAGTCTCCTGTATTGGAAGTTTTTAAACAGATGCTGGATGGCCATCTGTCAGAATTGCTTTGATTGTGTATTCCTGCATGGAAGGGGAATGGACTTGATGGCCCTTGATATCTCTTCCAACTCTATGATTCTTTGATTTTATGACCTTGGCACTGCCAAAACTGGTGCCTGATTTCTAAGACTAGATGCAGGAGCTAACAGTTAGTTAATGGCCATAAATACTTTCATGCAATAGCTCAGGGTTGGGGACAGTGTGGGCCCTGAGCCTCAATTTCGGGCTCTCTAAAAACCTCAAGTTCCCCCAATTAACAATTGAGCATGATTTTAAGGCATGTTTTCCCCAAACCACATAGAAAGTCCTTCATCGCATGAAAATATGCAAAAAAATCCCAACCCCATCTATACAAGCACCCGAGAGCCCCATACTATCCCCAAACCTCAGTTATCCTCTGCAATCCCTCTCAAAATGGTGACATCACTTTCTGTCACCATTCTGAGGACTGCAGAATAAAACAGTTATTTGGACTGGCTATGGAGGAGTGTGGCCTGTGAGGGAAATTAAGTAGCCCATTCCTGCCACAGATACTCATACTGTCGCATAACTTGGTCTCAAATGTGATGGCTGAGCATTTTAAAGGCATCAATGAGGTTCAACCACCTGCAGGGTGGCCAACAGGATTGAAGATGTCAATGCAACCCTTTCTTAATTTCAAATAGTGTAAGAAAAGATGTTACATATGGCAAAAAGGGGGCAGATCCGGATATCCTCCATACTCTTGTGAAGAAAAGGATGCTTCAAGCTAGAAGGAAACTATTTTTGATGCCTCTGCAGAGAAAATTGATTTGTGGGTGCTAGTTTTTATTAGAAACTGCAAATAAGTTGGAGATCTACTATTCTTGGTTAAAGCTCCTAAATCAGACATCATAATATCAGGATGATGTCAGTTTCTAAACTTGTATGTGTTTAGCCATGTATATCTAGTGCAAGAGGGCTTGATGAACATTACCTACAAAACTGTATTAAATCAAAATGTGGAATTAAGTGCATTATGCCAACCATTATGCCAACTTTAAAATGAGACTGAAATATTTTGGACAAGGTAAAATTATTATACAATAGAATTGTGATTTTCCTCCCTCCCTAAGAAGAGTTAGCTCTTAGGCAAACAAATCTACAAATGTTTGTTGATCAAACACCATACTTGTTCAGTTACAGAAGTACAAATAGCATCAGACACTAAAATTAAAATAAAAATCCATGTTGTTGAACTCCCAGAAGTGTTATAAAAAGCCTATGAAAATTGTCACTGGCAGACAGAATTAATGACATAGCAGAGGGAGATATTCAGACAAAAACAAACTCTGTGCTTGATTGTGCTCTCATTGAAGTCCAATATGGGATTTTGCCTTTTGAGTTCAAAAGAGCAACATTCAAGTAATCTGAGAGAGGTTCAGGATGAAGTGCTGCAACATAGGAAGAGAGGGGAGTTGAATTCCCACTTAAAACAGAACTTCAAAGCTTCAGTTTTGAAGCCAGAATGCATGATAATTGTTCTCTGGTAGATATCATGCTACCTTCTAAAAGACTAACCACTGTTGGTGAGAGTGTGCAAGCAGTTGAGCTACACAGAGCTTTTATTCAATATCTGATGAATGTAAGGGTTGCCTAGCTGGATGAAAGCCTAGGTCTATCTAGGCTAGGAACAGAGAACCTGTGCAACCCCAACCCCGTATTAATGGATTGCAGCTTCCATCAGTCCCAGGCAGTACAGCCAACAGTCATGAATGATGTAAGTTGCAGTCAACAGCAAATAAAAGGCCATACATTCCTACTTCCGATCTAGGCCTGTAGCAGTCACTAGCCATTGGCATTCAGAACTTTAGTACTTCTCAACAGGGTCATGCTATTTCAGTGGCATGAGGAGTTGCTTTTCATGAATGTTATTGTTGTGTGCCTTCAGGTTGTTTCCAACTTATGGCAACCCTATGACGCATCTATCACAGGGTTTTCTGAGGCTGAGATTTGTGACTTGCCCAAGGTCACTCAGTGGGTTTCCATGGCCAAGTGGGGAATTGAACCCTGATCTAGTCCAACACTCAAACCGTTACACTACCTTAGCTCCCTCTTGAATGTTAGCAACATAAAAAAGAGACAACCATAGTCCAGTGGGTGCCCCACCCAAAAATGGAGGGTTGCATGTTGACCTCAACTGTACCTGGACCACATGTTTCCACTGGTAACAGGGATTGTCGCTGCAGTAGTAAATAATCATATATGTAACCTTTCACTGCAAGAGTACTATTTGTCAAATTTATGTAGAGTGCACCCTTAGTATACGCAGGGGATCCGTACCAGACCACCACCCCCATGTATGGGAAAAATTACGGGACCACAAGTCCTGTGTTTTTCTTTAGGCGCGTGCTCCCATGCCTAGTGCTGTGCCCATGTCATTTTAGATGCCCAGGCTTGCCGTCCATGAAAGATCAAAGCCACATATGGCAAGCCTGGGCATGACGCAAGCGCACTGTAGTTGCCAATCATATGTTCTCTGGGTGGCTTGCAAAACCAGACACCAAATAAAATTAAATTAAATTTAGAGTGTTGGGGTGGGTTTAGGGAAGCAAACTGCTGCATTTTCAAGTGGTCTGTCTGATGTATGGGGGGGGGAGATCACCTGAAAATTGGCCTAGAAAAAGTTAATTTAGGGATGGTATCTGAGGGCTGGGGCATGGTGCTTCTGAGGCGCGTGCCAGGGGGCCCAAGGGCTGCATTTGGTTGATGAGTTGTATGTTTCCCTGTCCTACACTCCCTCTTCTACAAATGCTTTGTATAGTTTTTAATAGAAACTAGCTTTAACCATTTAGATTGTGATAATGATAATGATGATGATGATGATGGCAGTGACTAGCAATCTGTATAGCAGCTATGGATTCTTAATGTAGAACTATGGATTCATACCTGCTATGTATAACATCATGGCACTGTTGCCATGACCGTAGGTGCTCTCTCAAGCCTACTCTTCCAAGCAGCAGCTGCACCAAGAAATGAGGATCTGTTCAGCTGGCAATCAAGGCACAGGAAAAGGATGTTTTCAATCTGCCCAACCCAGTGAACAAGGCTGCAAAAATTGGAAGAAGGACCCCTGTTGCAAGGGAAGGGGTTAGAAATATCATCATCTCCATTTCTTGGTGCAGCTGCAGCCTGGTAAAGTTCTTGGTGGGCAGTCAGGCCAGAACGCATTACTTAGTTATACAATGGGACCTCGGTATCCACGTACTTGCCATCCACTGATGCAAGCATCCGTGGAAGGCAAGTCCATTCTGTTCCCAATGGTGGTGCATGCATGTGGCCATGATGCCATTAGGGACAGACCCCATTGTCCCCAGTGGTGGCATGGGTACATGGCCGCACAACCACTAGAGACAACTGAGGCTTACCTGAGGTCCTGCTGTCCCTAATGCTGCTGCAGCCAATGGGGGCTGTCCCTAATGGTGGTGCAGCCATGTGGCTGCCCCACCACTGGGGACAATGGGACTTGAGCATCCACAGATTTTGGTATCTGTGGAGAGGGGAGCAGGTCCAAAACAGATCCGCCACGGATACCGAGGTCCCACTGTATATACACACTAAGTAGGTGATGTAGAATAAGAGCTAATAATTATTTCTCCAGCTGGAGTACTGCAGCTGGCAAAACCTGCAGTCCCTGCTGTTTGATCACTTCCCTTCCTTTCCTTCCTGTGACTATTAAACAGGCAAAGCAGTTCTCTATATAGTTTGACAGCTGATTGGGAGGAGGTTTTTAACAAGTTACAAGGGACAATTCACTAGACCCTTGGGCACTGTCCAAAATGATATACCTGTGCATAACCCAACTTACATGTGTATATGTCACCATCAACCATGATACTTAGAATACAACAGACAAGTATAATGCAGTCCAAAAACCCTCTAGTTTTAAGGGGAAAAAAGAGATTGGTGAATAGCTCCACATTTTAAAAGCTTTCTTTTTTCTTTTTCTTTTTCTTTCCAAAAAGGCAAGATTGTTCAGATGAATAAAAATTGCCACCTGCTGCCAAAAAGATGGCAAAGAAACTTCTAACCCCTAGGCCTGTGCATGCCAGAATTTTCAGATAACAGTATTTCTGATGAGGGTGGTTGTTATTGCTATTATTCCTTAGGCACCATATTAAACTTTGCTAGACTAAGTGGAACTTGGGTGTCTGACTCAGCAAAAGAATTGTGTTAACCATCCAGCCCTTAGATTATCTAGTTCTTTAGGTACTGCCTTTAACAGCAACCTGTTCAATCAAGAGCTTCAGATTTTTGTTATGACCTCAAAATCCAAGGTCACTGGTTTTTGGAACTGAACCGAAGTTATATATTTCACTGTCTAAACCAGACACATCTTGGGAAGCCATGGTACAATTTATTCTCTCAAATAAGAGCTAAGGGATGAGGGACAGAATAATAAGTTTGGGAGACCGGGGGGGGGGGGGGGGAAGGTTCAAGTGTAAGTAATAAGAAAAAAATCGGACATGAAATTCATATTGTGCTTTTGTGAGGTAGTTGGTAAATTGGAAAATGGTTAGGGCAGCCTTCTCTAATCTGATGATGTGTAATTCTGTAGTTCCTATCATGTCAAACTGACATAGCCAATGATTACATTGGTTGCGGAGGGGGATGATGAATGTTATAGTCCAACACATCTTGAGTGGATCAAATTGGGGGAGTCTGGAGTCTGGATCCAATGGTATCATTGCACCTGCACAAGGTTTGTTGATCTAGCAGAAATGAATTTTCAGAATTAGCCATAGTGAAGCATCCAAGCCTTAAAACAGACTGATAAGGGCAGATGAACATGCAATTAGGTGTGCTGGTTTTCCCCCCAACCCCCCAAACCCACCCCCCACATTTAACATGTATTTCATGTGTTTTTAATTGTGTTTTAAGTTAATGTCATAAAAGTGGTGTTTTCACTGGATTTATGGTTTAATGCTTTTGAAATACATTTGTACTCTGTACTGTTTTAGATGTTTTGTTTTAATTTGTACGTCACTTTGAGTCCCAATTGAGTCATACAAATCAAACCAAATTAAGTCCAACACAGTTCTTCATAAAAAAAGTCGGTTGCATAAGAAATAGCATGTGAATGTTGCCTTTTGTGCTGCCATTTATGCAAAAGACAGATCCAGTGCAACTACACAAGCAGAGTTCTTCATTCTACTAGTCTGACATGAGCTAGAGTTCTATGATCCCAATGGGGATGTGAAAGAGGACTGAGATTACACTCTTACCAACAGCTATAAAGGCAGTGCATCCTTACACCCATCACCTCTTTGGTTATTTTTTTCTAGAACAATCACTTATACAACATCTAGTGTTTATGATGTTAAATGCAATTTATTAGCCAAATGCATTTCCAAACCCTGAAGAAACTGACACATTTCCAACACTTTAGAAATACACATTTGAGAAAAAATGTGTATTTGCTTTATAGATAACTGGAAGAGACAGCAGAGGGAGAAAGGAAGGGAAATGAGGAAGCTCAGGCATCCATTTAATAAACAATGGAAGGAAGATGGGTAGCATTCATGAACGCATGGCTGGGAGGTGAGGAAAGAAAAACAGAATTGAGGCTTAGTGGGACCTTCATGCAGCGAGAATGTCATCTATGTTGATCAGGTTTTTCTGTTAACAAAAGATGTTTCTCAATTAATCATGACCTGTCAGGCAAGCAGCTATAAGAGGTGGAAAGTGCCAAGTGAGTGAGAAAGTCCCAGCTGTATCTTGACCATCAGTAGGAATATGAATAAATGCAGAAAGCAAAAAACATGAGAACTTGCCTACTGCACCAAAGGAAGAAAGGAACAAAAAGAAAGTAAGACAGGGATTCTGAAAATGCTTAACTGAAGGAAAGAAAAGCTTCATTAAATCAGGGAGAAAAAAATGATTGGAAAAAACTAACCAGATGTTGGATCGCCAAATATTTTGTAATCTGGTGTAGTTGTAGAAGGCAAAATTTCTAAAAGAATTAAAGGAACACGTAATCAGTGAAAAGTAACTGAAAGGGAAAAAGCAAAAGATTTTCAAAGTCTGGGCAACTAAAATCAGAAAAATAAAACACAATTGGTTACCCAAAAGGGGAAAAAAAAACAAAAAAAAGGGAAAGAAAATATTGTTTTAATAACTTTACTGTCAACCGTCACAAACAATCATGACGACTGGGAGAAAAAAATGGCAAAAAGGCTCCACCACCCAAGATCAAGCAGCTTAGGTTTATACCAATCACTTTAACCAGAGAAGGGGACGGGGTGCTCAGTGCCATTAATGTGACATCCACGCTAGGGTGTTCTCCCCACAAACAAAACCATGCCACATTCTCAAGTTGGCTTCTGGAAGCAGAACTTACCATGGCAATCCCCTAGTTGGGCAGTGTTGCCATATTCCACATCTTGCTCATATCCTCCAACACTATTGTTGTATGAAACAAACAAAGACAACCTGCAATTAACAGCATTAGTTGGGAAATCCAATGGTAATCATCAAGTCATACAAAGAAATACCAAAGAAAGAAAGAAAGAAAGAAAGAAAGAAAGAAGCAAAGCAAACTCATGTAAATTCTGTTTGTTTAGCATTTCTATGGGGAGGTGGACAATGGAATAAAGATCATTTACATATATTTTCTCTTTGGCTTAACTGTTTTGTGAATGGTCTTCCTCATAATGATCTACACAACTTTGAGTAGGTTACACTGAATGGCTGTTGCACATTCTACTGCAATACATGGAAGGAACAGATAAGTGATGATGACAGTCACTGTCTTCTCCCATTCAGGGGAATGTTCCACTAGACCAATGGTTCCAAAATGTTGATCCTCCAGATGTTTTGTACTTCAACTCCCAGAAGCCCCAGCCAGCTAGCCAACTGTCAGGAATTCTAGAAGTTGAAATCTAAAATAGCTGGAAGACCACTGCACTAGACTCTTCTGAAAATTACCTATTTACTCATGCTTTCATTATCTCCCAATCAGATTTCTGGCATGTACTCTAGACAGGGCTGCACTTGAAACATGTCCAGAAGCTTCAGCTAGTGCAAAATGCAGCTGCCAGACTGTTGTCAGTTGTGTGTTTTAGAGAACATGTATCACCAGCTTTCTACCAACTGCATTGGTTTCCAGTTAGCTTTGGAAGTGAACTCAAAGTGCTGGTTTCAACCAACAAAACCCTAAATAGCTTGGGATAAGAATATCTGAAAGATGACCCCAAACATAAGCCTATCCAAAAGAGAAGGCTTAGTTATGTATCCCACAAATCCAAAAGGCTCAAAGAGTGAGTACATGAGACAGGGCTTTCACTTTAGCAGCATGTTGATTATAGACCTCCATCCCAAGGGAAAGCAGGCTAGCTTCCCCCTGCTTCCTCTATTCTGATGAGCAGCCAAATCACATTGGGTCTCTGCAGATGGGCCCTTTGTGGCATCCTCGAGGCAGGGATGGGGAGAAGCAGCCACACGCTGGCCGCTGCAACCCCTCCCCGAGGACATCCTGATGCCACGCGCCATTACACATGGCACAGTGTTAGAACGTCATCGGCACAGCGTCTTGATGCGCTGCACCAGAAGGGGCACAGAAGAGCCATGCGGCAGCCCTTGAGGCATCCTTTTTGCTGGCTCTGAAAGGAGTGGCATTCTGCCGCTCTTTTCCGGACCAGCAAAAGGGAGGATTGGGGCTGAGGCATGGGACAGCCTTGGCCCCAATCCTCCACTTTCCAGGGAGGCCCAGGGCCATCCGTCTGCATCCTCCCATGGTTTGATCCTTGAAAATAGATCTTTCGTCCTTAGCAAAACTTAGATGGACTTCTGGTAATAGTTTGCTGCAGAAGGGTCTTTTAGTGGGGGATGTTGTAATTCCTTTTTTGTTGTATTTTTAAAATGTTGTAACATTGTCTTATTTCAGTGCTCGCCTTTAATACGTTAGCTTATTTATTTGTTTGATCATTTTAACTCATTTTAATTCATAATGTAAACTAGATTATATCTTGCACTGGGAATAGGTAGCAAAATACACACATGTATACACAGATCCAAGATGACTTGACTCTAGAAGAAATTTAAATTATGCATTGAAACTAATTGGTAGTTGGGTGATTGTGCCGAGGCAGATGTATACATCTGAACTGATGACCTCTCCCAAGCACACCTGCTCAGGTTTGCATGTAAAACCTATTTAAAGCTGCAACACTTAATGATTTCAACAGCTACTTACAACATGCTAGACTTTACTCTTCCACAGGTGCCATGATTCAACCAGCCACAGTAAGGATCCCGGGAGGCAATACAAGTCCTGCAGTAAGACAAGGGGTGAAGAAATTAACTTTTTTCACCTAAAGCCTGGCACCACCTATTTGCACAGCCATGTTTGGAAGGAGAGGGCTTACTTTTTGCATGACCCATGACGCTCACAACGACTTAAGGAAATTCTAATAACACAGCTGGAGAAGGCAACAAACAAAACATGGTGTTCTTTGTCCAGCTGCAGGGAAATGACTTTCTTGTCCTCTTCATCATCTCCATTACACCTGTTCGGCAGAAGGAATTTTGAGATAGTTATCTTGTTGGGTCTCTTTTAATCCAAAGAAATGCTTCACATCTCTGATTTTACAAGCAAGCTGAGCCAGAGTAAACTTTCTGTTAAGAGAGAGGTGAGGAATCTGTGGCACTCCACAGGTTATTTGTTATTAATCCCATTTCCCCTGGGCATTAGTCTTGTTTGGGCTGGGGCTTATGGATGATGGAGACCAGCATCATCCAGTCCTGGTGACGCAGTGGCCACTCACTCACAAGCTACAAGGTTGTGAGTTCAATCCCAGCCAAGGGCTCCAGGGTTGACCCAGTCTGTTATCCTCCTGAGAGTGCTAAAAAGAGTACCCAGCTTGTTGGGGGCAATTGACTTACACATTGTAAACTGCTTAGGGAGTGCTGAAGTGCACTGATAAGTGGCATAGAAATGTAATTGCTATTGCTATTGCTATCACTGATCCTCCCCCCCCCCCCACCTGACTTCCCCACATGCAATTTGCAGTGTATGTCAAATTTGCAGTGTTTTGTATGTCAGTGTTTGAAAGCTAGCATAATATATTTTGTACCCTTTGGTAAGCTTGATGATGATCATGATGCATACTTTGAATTTTGTTGTATTTTGGTGTGTGGCCAACATAGCTACCCACATACCCTCCAACTGTCCCAATTTGACATACAATCCTAATTAATCCTCTGGTGTCCCATTTTTCACCTGCCTTTAAAAAGTTCCAGTTTCTCCCTCTTCCTCTCACTTTTCCCCTCCATCCTCAGCTTCCTTCAAGTGCTGCAAACTGCATTCAATATCCAAAGGTTGTTTGCACTCAGTGAACTCAGTAATGGGAAGAGCGGCGGAGGTGTGGAATCTCCTCCTTTCCAGTATGCTCAGCCAAGAGCAAACTGCTACAGCCTCTTCTGGCTTGTGTGTTCTTCCTCATTAATCAGTTTTGCCATCATGACCTCATCTGATGTTGTTCAGTCACATGCATCCTGGTTTTCATCTGTGAAATGTTGGGGGTATGTACCCATATAATTTCTCAGATTTGAAGATATTAAAAAGGGCTGCTAAATATGGGAATCTTAACTTAAAGGAAGGCAACTAACTGGGATTCACTCTCTAAGATTCTTACATCTAACATCAGCTGAAGCATTCTGAATCTGACTTTAATTGGCATGCTTTGCTGGTTTCAATGCCTAAATTTATTTCCAGAGCTGGGAGTGCAGAGGCTTCCTAAAAAGACTCACAGTACTTCACCTGCAAAGGTGCTTTTGGACAGCAGAACAGATACAGGCCCAGATCTCAAAGCAGCATAGTATACTGTGGCTAATGAAGAAGGAAATTGTATTATCTTACTGCCTTTCTTTGGAATCTCTTTAAAGCCAATGCCTGACATCTCTCTGCATCAACCTTCTCTCAAGACCATCTCAACACCTAAGCAAATGTCCGAAGCAAGATGTGAACATGTCACTATCAGTGCCACTTCTGTTTCCCTGTATGATTTTTACCATGTTTCCCTGATGAAGAAGCCAGAGTGCTTTGAAAGCGAAAGTGACCTATTATGTGACTTCTGATTGACTGAATACAGATATCTCACCAATGTGTATTTTGGACTGTGTTTTTTTTCCCCTTTTATAAGGGTGTCAGCCTTTTTCTTCATGAAATCTTAGACTAACAGTTTGTTCTCTGCATAAATCTACCAGGTAAGGCAGACAAATGACAGGATCTGTGTAGTGTACTGGTTAAGAGTTTTACCCAGTCATACAAGTAATAGCATATAATACATTAACAGGCTGCATTAATGGCAAAAGGGGGAAAGATGGAGCTCCATATTTAAAACCTCTGTTAAAGTCAGTGCATTGTAATAGCTAGAGTGCTGAACTGGGAAATGATAGCTCTATATACTAATTTCTACAAAGATATGAAATTCACAGGGGAATCTTCTAGTCTAGTCATGCTGTCTTAGGCTGTCCCACCTGGCAGGTATTTCTGTTGGGAAGATAAAATAGGGAGGAGAGCCACATTCTTCCAGTTTGTTGGAGGAAAGGTAGGATATAAAGATAACAAATTAATAACATATAAAGGCCATCTATGCAAGCCTCACTAAAGAAAAACTTGCATGATCCAAGCTGGTAGATAATGATGGTTTTAAGATATGAGTGCTGAAGGCCTGGCTAAATGAAATTATTCACTATTTCATTAGTACTTATTAGCTTGATCATTATTAATGATTTTCTTGGTACAACATAGCCATTTATTTATATCTAGAGACAGGGAAGAAAAGGGCAAGTAGAAGAAGCAACAGCAGCTATGATACCTATGGAGTCATTAATGGGGCATGTGCATGCAGGCAAACATATAGGGAAGTCAAGGCACTGTCTACCTAAGGTAGGTACAAACATATTTTCAGATTGTTTGAACATAAATGCCTACAAACACCAGGAAACACCCAACAAAAGTGGAGTTGAGTAAGATTGCGATGAGAAGGGGGGAATTCTTAAAGAGTAGAAGTGACTCAAATGAGACACGCATTGTTAAATGTCTGGACTTGTTTTCATAAAATACCTACTTTGCATGATTGTAGGCCTCAATCTCTTCCAGTAATACACTGTTGTTCAAAGACAATGGTTTGGTTTTTGCCAAAATTTTAAGCACCATTCCAGCCTCAGAGCCAACAAAGATGACTGTGTAGTTCTGATACGGGCCGGCCGAGCGGTCTACAGCAACTGCAGTCAACCGATACCTATCAAGAGCAAGAGATCTTATGTAACAGTTGCTCTACCTATCTGCCAGTCCCACATTGTCATTCTGTGCCATTTTACTAATGTGGGTGGATGGTCAGAAAGAACAAGAGCAGATGAGCTTTCTCCTAGGAAACACCCACTAAGATGCCTCTTTCACTTAGGGACAACATCTCTGCTTTGGCCCATTTGAGAGAAGGGGGCAAGGGTGCATTAAGGACTTGATAAAAGAAGCTGCCTTATTTTAATACTATCACCTCATGCCTAAGTATATTACTAGCAACCAGAACACTTTCCAAACAGTCAAAAATGAATGAATGCACACACATTTGAGCAACAACCATAACAGCTGCTGTCTGGAGAGATAACGCAGGGCCTCGGCAGACGGCTTATTGAGCTGTCTCCGAGGCAAGGAAGAGGAGGAGCAGCCGCACGCGCGGCGCTCCTTCCTCTTCCTGAGGTCGCCCTCGGAGTCGCCAGCCCTCCGCATGGCCGCCGCTCCGGGGATGACCTCACGCCGCAGCGACCGCATGCGCTGCGGCGGAAGAGTCAGGGAAAGTGAGCCCGCCGCTTTTAGGGCGCACTTTCCCTGACATCTAAAAGGAGCGCCAATTTGGAGCTCCTTTTAGGGACACCGCAGGAGCGCCGTGGTGCGGAGGCTCCGCTCCGCCGGCGCTCCATCCGGCGGCATTCCGGAAGCAGTCGTCTGCTTCCCCAGAATGTGACAGTGAAAAAACCTTGGGAGGCTAGGAGTAATTGCATATATTTGCCCTACTTACTCATGCCTCCATTTCCCTCTTCTGTTGTTTTCCTGGGGGGTGCTGGTAGTTTTTTTGGGGGGGGGTGCTGGTGGTTAAAAAAAGATTCTGAGCCCCTTGGAGTAGAGACCTGTCATGCCTGCTCTTTGTAAAACCCTGTATACATTTGGGTGGACAATGTGGTCCTCTTACTGGGGAAAATCGGGTCCTCTTGATGTTGTTACACTGCATTTTCCATCATCCCTCACCACTAGCTATCCTGGCTAGTGGTGAAGGATCATGGGGAATGCAGCACAGCAACATTTGAAGGACCACATCTCCTATTTAGGAGATATGCAATGGCAAAAACATAGCTTCAAGTATGTTTTCTGTGATCTTGTGGAAAGACCCCCAAGCTGCCTGCCCATTGTCGCTGGGATCATACTCAGTTTCAGGCATGTGTCAACCAGGCCTCAGGTGTCACAAGCAGGCTTCATGTCTCCTCCTTACCTGACCCTTGTCTTTGTGAACCAAGGCTCCTCAATGACGGATGGAACAGCGGAATCCATCAAAGGATGGGACTTGATGAAAGAGAGGGTTTCATCTGGGAAATCAATGGAGGTTTTGTAAGCCTCTGCTAGGCCGTGTTTGGCACAACAGCCGGGTCTGGAAGGAAAGCAACATTTCCCCATTTTTTTAAGTTAAAAAAAGGAAAGCTATTTTAAAACAAAAGGCAAAAATTATGAAAGGACAGGGCAAAATGGACAAGGGAAATGGCAAATGATGGTGGTGACGATGAAGATAGAAATTTTAAATAATAATAATAATAATAATAATAATAATAATAATAATAATAATAAAAAAAAATAATTTTATTTTTATACCGCCCATTGGTAGTCCAATCCGGGCGGTTTACAACATAAACATTAGCATTTTATACATTTATATCCCACCATTCCCCCCGATATTATAACTCAAGGTGGTTTACAAATTGTTGATACTAGGAAGAGGAAGAAAGAATGCGATGGAAGGTAAGAGTGGGTGAATTGATGGTGAGTGAAGGGAATTTGATGTTAGGAAAGAGTAAGAAAGTAAAGAAAACAAGAATGTATTAAGAAAGGAAAAGGAAAGAATAGGAAAAGAAGAGAAGAGGAATAAGAAAGTTAAGGAAGGTTAAGTTAAAGGGATGTAGGAAGGAGGAAGGATAGTTCAAGTGAAAGGCTTAAGGAGGGGAAGAATAGCTGAGTGTTATCACTGCTAAATACATGGAAGGATAAACAAAAGTGTATAGAGACATGTTTGTTGATATGGGTGATTATGTAGAATGATGATTTTATGAACAAGATATTTTAAATGTGTTTGTTTTTAAATGTTTAATAATTTTTTTAAAAAAATATTAAATTATTAAAACCAGTACAGATTTAAAACCACACAAGACATGAGCCAAGCACTCACTCACACACAGAAAATCTATAGAGTTTAAACTAATTACAGTTCATTGAAAGACAATATTAAAAACTGCCGAAATAATACAGCTTTCTATACACGACTACTACTACTACTACTACTACTTTTATATTTATTTATAACCTATTTTTCTCTCAAAATTGGTGCTCAAGGGAGCATTTTAAAAACAAGTACAGCTAAATACACCATAAAAGCCCATCACAATCAAAAGCCTTACAGAATAGAAAGGTTTTCAGATGCTGGTGGAAGGAGTACAAGAGGGGAGCCATTCTATCCTGTCTTGAAATACATTCAAGGTCTAAAGGAAAACCCCTTCTTTGTGGCCATTTTGGATAGTTATTCAACCTCTGATTGGCCAACTGCCTTATGTTAGTATTGGTTTAGCACAAGGACATGGCAAACCCACGATAAAATCATGATATGTATGCCCAAACTGTGATTTGTCATACTGCCACTATACTTTTTGCATTACCAATTCAAAAACTCCAGTAAAAACAGAGCGAAGGCTAGGTCTCAAAGATAGACCACATGCTTTTCAGGCAAACGATCCTGAGTTCAAATCTCAACATTGCCAATTCCCAACATTGCCAATTCCCAATGGCAACGCTAGAATAAAAGAGGTGGTAATATTATTAAATGGCCATCCATGGCCCTGATGGTTCCCACATCCTGATAAAGAGGATTGGGCCAAATTAATGAACTATGATTAATTATCATTTTTGGGCAACACTTCAGCCTAGTGAAGACTTCATTATTTGCCCAGTCATCTTAAAATAAGGACCAAACATAGGGGATACAACAAATACTTTGCCCACAAAAAGTCTTAGGTTCAATCCTCAACAGCTTTATCTAACACTGGGAAAGACCCCTGCCTGAATCTTTCAAAAGCTGCTGCTAGTATAAATCAGTCTTCCCCAGTCTGGGGAAGTCTTAAAGTATAACACTCATCATCTGTTACCATTGTTCATACTGATTTGGACTAATGGCAGCTAGAGTTCAAATTACCTTGACAGAACTAGGTTGGCAAAGACAGGGAAAATGAAGCTAGCTGGACTTATAGATGGCTTAATTCACTGCCTAAGAGATGCCTTCCTAAATACAAAAACTATTCATTCAGTGGTACTAATATACTACTTGTTAAATCTTTATCCATTTGTTTTTTAATTGGCTATGTACCATGAGATAAAGATTAAATGCAACCTTATCCAGCAGATACTCAGCTACTTAACATTAATTCAAAGATATTTACTTAAGATGACTAAGTGTATTGCCAAATAGGGCAGAAAGTACTCAGTGATTCAAACAGCTTTTTAAGGGTATATCAACATATGGATTCTAAATCAAGTGGAAGACAAGATGGACTCTGTTCCGGTAATTATTTTGACCTATTCAGACCAATTCAGACACAACAGCTAATACTGCATACAGAACTTTGACATGGACATTCTTCTGTTTTCAACCAGTGACCACCAAGATGTCTCTGGGAAAGCAGAACAAGGCCACCAAAATGCTGTGACAAAATATAGTCACATTAAAATACAGGCATGCACCAAAGTTCCACCTTGCTCCAAAATAAATGTGGTTAAATTAACATTCAAAGGTTCATTCTAAAGTTATGACCTTAGAAGCAGCTAGAAGAAAATGTGCCTATGGGGGGGGGAGGGAGGTGAGAAAGAGATTTAGATCAAGTACTAAAAATATGCTCTTAGCAGTAACTGATGGCTGTGCAATTTGCTCAACAATACCAGGTCAAATTTGTTTTTGCAAATCCTCCCCCAATATTAGCTCAAAAATTAAATTAAATGTTTTTAAAATTGTTTTGCTCCAAAATGCCCTGAAATCATCTCTAGGAAGAGTAGAGGACATTTTCACCCCCAGATCTCCCAGGGATCAAACAAAATTTTGCAAAATAATAGAATCATAGAATTGGAAGAGATCTCAAGAGCCATACAGTCTAACCCAGGGGCCGGCAACCTACGGCCCGCGGGCTGGTTCCAGCTCAGGGGCCCGCGCTTACCGGCCCAGGCGGACCCCTGCCGCCGCCACAGCCTGCCACCGCCGCTGTGTGTTTTGGTCGCCGCGCGGCCACGCGTGCTGCAACCGCCATTTTGGAGAACAAAATGGCGGCCGCGACATGCATGGAGGTGGCTGCGGCAGCGCGCACCGCGGCGGCAGTGCGGGGGGTGTCACGCGTGGCAGTGGGGGGGTCGCACGCGCATGCGCCACCATCCCCTCCCCGGCCCGCCGGAAGGGATGACTTCAAGGGACCAGCCCCTGGCTCAAAAAGGTTGCCTACCCCTGGTCTAACCCCCTGCCATGCAGTAACTCACAACTGATTATGATACAAGAAATAAAAGAAGCAATTGTGAGATTGAAAAGTGGGAAGGCGCCTGGGCCTGATGGGGTTTTTTTTTTTTTT
>CM034709.1:13448251-13462908 GCA_020142125.1 Phrynosoma platyrhinos | reverse complement strand
CCCCTCAGAGTCCTCCAAGTCCTCCACCTGGCTGTCCCTGACAGTTACTATCCCCACTATATAAAACGATAAAAGAAATTGATCAAGGTAGACTACCAAATTCTTAGAGAAGTGTGCTAATTACATTTATTCCAAAAGAAGATAGAGATATCACAGATGTTAAAAATTACATGTCAATTTCACTACTAAATGCCAATTATAAAATTTATGTAGGAATCTTAGCAGAAAGACTAAAAAAGATTTTAGAAGAATGGATCCAGGGGGACCAGATGGGCTTCCTCCCAAACAGATATTTGAGGAATAATGTAAGAACACTACTTAACATACTAGAATTCTATGAGAAACACAATGAGAGGAAGCTGGGTCTGATCTTCCTGGATGTAGAGAAAGCATTTGATAAGGTAAATTGGGAATTTACAAAAGGAGTAGTGCCAGAAATGAAACTAGGAGAAAAAATTACAAATTGGATAAATTTAATTTATGAAGAACAAGAAGCGCAAATATTAGTGACCTGAGAAAAAGCAAAATCTTGCAAAGTTATGAAAGGGACAAGGCAAGGATGTCCATTCTTTCCATTATTATTTTTATTGGTGAGAGGAGTTGAACAGAAAATTATCAAAACATACTCAATTTAAAGGATTGAATATAAAAGGATACACTTACAAATTAAAACTTTTTACAGATGATGTGATATTTCTGGATGGAACTACTAGAAGATTTTGAGGAGATGGCAGGATTCAAACAGGTATAAAACTGTAATGCTAACTAACAACATCTCAAAAAAGGACAAGAGAGAATTGACAGAAGAACCAGGATTCAAAATTGAGAAAACAGTAAAATATTTAGAATTGATAATTACGAATAAGAATTCTGAATTGTTTGATAATAATGTTAAAATGTGGAATCAAATAAAAAAGAATCTGAAGAATTGGTCAAAATTAAAATTATCACTACTAGGAAGGATAGCTGCAATACAAATGAATGTTCTCCCCAAATCGTTATACCTATTCCAAAACCTAAACATTATTATTAATGACAAACCTTTCAAGCAATGGGAAGGGGATTTATCAAAATTCATCTGGCAGGGGGAAAAAAAGCCAAGAAAATCTTGCAAGATAAAAAAGAGAGGGGTGACCTAGGACTTCCGAATTTGAAATATATTACCACACATGTAGTCTGGTTTAGATAAAGGATTGGATTTCCCTACAGGATAAATGATTATTACAATCAGAGGGATTTAACTTACACTTCAGATTACACACATTTCTCTGCTTTAATAAAGTTAAGTCAAATAAATAATCTCTGAATCACTATGGAAGGTGCTCCATTCTGAGAGTCTGGTTGAAATATCAAGAGCGGTTATGCCCTAAGATACCTAGCTAGACCTCCTTACATGAAGCTTTTCATAAAAGAAAAAAAAAACAAAACAAATGGAATTGGCTTACATATAAAGATATATTGATTAAGTCAAGGAAGATTTACCAAATGAAATCAAGGGAAAAATTAGAGCAAGAAGGTATAATATGCCACTGGCTTTTGTATCAACAGTTGTCTGAGGGTTTCAAGAGAGATCTCATATTAAGAGGAATACAAGATCAAAAACAGAAACTGTATAGTATTCTTGAAGCAGGAAATAAACAGGTAATACCTAAATTTTACAATTTACTATTAGAATGGGAACTTGAGCAGGAAATAGTGAAAGAAAATATGATGTTGGGCAAGAAACCTAGGACATTCTATACAACTAGACAAGTGGAAAAGAACTTGGACAAAGAACATAAAATTCACAAATTGTTATGATTTAAGAGAAAGCAACTATAAAATGTCTTCCACAGTTGTACTTGTTGAATATGACTGACTCTATAAATAAGGAAACAGAAAAGAAATATGGTAAAGTCACAATAGCCAGGATAATATTTGCTAAGAAATCCCCACAATTGATGATGTGTTGTTTTGTTTTGTTCAAGTTAAAAGTCTGCCTTCCTTAGGTAAAGATACCAGTTGATGGTAACTGGAAGATGCATATGTAATACAAGCTCTGCTAACTGTATGAAGAAAGAGAAGATTTTTTTTTTTTTTTGGAAATGTAGACAGAAGGTTTGAGCAAGTGGAAGAGGGAGAGTGAGTAGGTAGAATGAAAAAGGGAAGGAGAAAGAAAGGAAGATAGGAAAGTAAGAGAAAAGAAGAAGTAATAGAAGGAGAAGGAGAAATTAGTGTGAGGGTGTAAGAAAGAAACAGTGGAAAAGAATCATAGAATTAGAAGAGACCACAAAGGGCCATCCAGTCCAACTCCCTGCCATGCAGAAAATCACAACCAAAGCATTTCTGGCAGATGGTCATCCAGCCTCTGTTTAAAGACCTTCAACGAAGGAGACTCCACCACACTCCATAAAGGTCTATGTTATGCAGAACTACTAGCAACAAGGATACTAAGAAAGGAAAGGGGCTACAATGTGTTTTTTTCCCCACCTTTTCGGTTATAATGGGAAAACAGTGAGCATTGTGTTTAAATGTTGGTGTATATTCTTGTTTTATAGAAGAGACCACAAAGGGCCATCCAGTCCAACTCCCTGCCATGCTGGTTGGTATTATATTCTTGTTTTCAATAAAATTTAAAAATAAAAAACAAATCAGAAGATAAAAACATCTAAAAACTTCAGCACACTAAATAACTATAAAAACCATAGAATATAAATAAAGCTAGAGGCAATTTAACACTATTTGTTAAGAGAGCACCTTTTAAAAAAACTGAATAAAGTTTGCCTGGTACCAAAAATAAAACAGATTCAGTGTCAAGTGAATCTCCTTGGAAAATCTCTAAGGATTGTCTCAGTATCTGGTGCCCATTTCCACTATGTAAGTATAGCACAATGATTCCATTTGAACTGTCATGGCAACTTCCTACAGAATCCTGGGATTTGCAGTTTGGAAAAGGCTACTCAGAATTTTCAGCCATAGAGCCCTACTGCCTCCCCAAACAACAAATCCCAGAATTCCATATAATAAAATCATAGCAGATTAAAGGGAATCATACTGCTATAAACATAGCATAAAAGGACCCCTGGAAAGGTTCATACACACAGTCTGGAAAAACCAGAGTTTGAAAATTGCACACTACAAGCAACAATATTACCAGTTAACATGTGAGTTTCAGAAGCTAATCACAGAACACAATTTTTGCAATACAAACACCAACAGATAAAGCTATTATTTTTAATTGTATTGAGTAGCATCTATGTGTTACTTCTAAAATGTTTTAATCAGGGGTAGGCAACCTTTCCCCTTTAAGGGCCGAGGGACTTCAGCTCCCAGAATCCCAGGAGATACTGGCCAACATGGGACCATTGACCAACATGGCTGAGGCTTCTGGGAGCTGAAGTCCCTCGGACCTTAAAGGGGAAAGGTTGCCTACCCCTGGTTTTAATGGTCATTTGCAAGGTTTTGAGGCCATTGTTCTATATGTACTATGGTTGGCATCCTGTTCATGGCATATAAACAAGTCATGCCAGACTAATCTTATCTCTTTTTTGGATAGCGTATATACACTTGGTAAATAAAGGAAATGTTGTGGAGGTAGCAAATATGATTTCAGTAAGGACTTTGACAAGGCCTCTCATAATTATCTTGCAAAAAAGCTAGTAAAATGTGGGATACACAATGCTACCGTTAGGTGAATGTGTAGTTGTTTGACAGATTGAACCCAAAGAGTGCTCACCAAGGGCTCCTCTGCATCCTAAAGAGAAGTGACGAGTGCGATGCCACAGGGTTCTCTCCTGGGCCCAGTGCTATTCAATATCTTTATCAATAAATTGGATGATGGAATAGAGGGCATGCTTATGAAATTTGCAGATGACACCAAATTAGGAGGACTAGCTAATACCACAGAGGACAGGATCAGGATTCAAAATGACATTAACAAATAAGGGTGTTGGATGAAAACTTAACAAAATGAATTTCAACAGGGAGAAATGCAAGCTACTACACTTGGGCACTAAAAAACAAAGGGCTCGGATATAGGATGACTTGATAACAGTATGTGTGAAAGGGATCTAGGAGTCTTAGAGCCTATACAGACTGCCAGAAATAATCTAACATGAGGCCACTTTAACTGTCTTGGCTCTGTGCTAGGGAATCATGAGAATTGTAATTTTTTTCTGAGACATTGAGCCTTTTCTGTCAGAGAGCTCTGGTGCCACAATAAACTACAGTTCCCATGATCCCTTAGCACTGAGCTAGGACAGTTAAAGTGATCTCAGGATGGATTCTTTCTGGCAGTCTGTATAGACCCTTAGTAGACGAGAAGCTGAACATGAGTCAACAGTATGATGTAGCAGCTAAAAAGGAATATTATGTCCAGTTCTGGGCACCACAATTCCAAGAAAGATATTGACAAGATGAAGCATGTCCAGAGGAGGACAGAGTGCTGCAGCCTCCTTTTCTGGAGATTTCAAATAGAGGCTGGATAGCCATCTGTAAGGAGTGCTTTGATTGTGTATTCCTGTATGGCAGGGGGTTGGATTGGATGGCCCTTGTGTTCTCTTTCTACTCTATGATTCTAACTTTCCCTTGTACCTGAGTATGCCCTTTTTTTGGGTACTCAGAGGTTAGTACTCCTCCCTCTGCAGTGCCCAAAACCTGTCTGGACTTACTGTACAGTCAATGAATTTCCCCTTCCCCTCACATGGCCATTCTGTGCCTTGTGGGGAGTGGGCAGGATGGGAAAAGGGTCTAGCTACGTTCCCAGAGCTGAAAACAACAGAGAACACCAGCAGACCTCATCACTGATGTGATCATTTTGCAGCTGGTTATGGAGACTTTTCCAGATGCTTCTCCAATCTTGCCTACCATGAGGCATGGAATGGCTGTGTGGGATGGCTTCAGAGACTGTACAGTAAGCATAGGTGCACAGGCTAAACACAGTACTGAGCCATGTGGGATTGTAGCCTATATCTGTAACAAACTGCAGCACCTTCAAGTAGAAAAACAAATATCCTGGAACAGAACAGTTGACATATGTTTTCAGAAATGACATCCACTGAATTCTGTCAAATAATGCGAATGTGACATGCTAAAAATGACAAATGGCTAATATGTTATTAGGGTGAGGTACAGTAATAGCTAATATGTCAGTTTTACAAAATTAAATCTCTAAGTTCTGGGGAAAAACTGCTGAAGTTGTTAATTGAAACCCAAGTCTTACTGGTGAATAACACAAAGACCTTAGCTGTCCTCCATCATTTGTCACAGCAATTCAGAAATGTGCTGGGCAGTTACATACCTGGCCTCTGCACAAATCAATCAGTTAATCTATCTGCCATGTGAAAGATCCAGTGGGGAAAAAAACTCTGAACAAACACATAAAACACTCTGAACCAGACACACCTTGGCTGGAATTCAGGTAGGGACACCTGCACATGCAAATGTCTCTTTATGTGTGCGCAGATGTGTTGGTATTCTCTTCCTCTTTGTGCAGCAACCAACTTACTGTAAATCAACTTACTGTAAAGCTCCAAAGATACCTCTCAGGGGCTATCTATGCATCTGGTGAGGAGGCTGGATCAGAGAAATGCTTGACAACTCTCCTTCCCCAGCCAGATGCACCATGATTACAGAAGCATTGAAACCCCCAGAGAAGCCCCATGGATCTTAGCACTGATGTCATCATTATGCCTCCAACTATGGCTGTGAAGAGAGCCTGATCTTCCCTAATCCTGCTTGTTTGCCATGAAGCATGGAATGGTCATGCGAGGTGGTGGGTTGTGGTGGTTAGTGTAGCAGATGTTCACATGCAAATGTTTACCCTACATTGAGAGGATGTTGAACTGAGGCCAACAGCTGCAATTCAACACCCCCTCAGTGTAGCATAAATATCCACATGCAGAGATACACTATGCCAGTGCTACACAATCCCCTGCAGAATAGCTACATTGTGCAATGCTTGCCAATGCTTGGGTGCTATTGTGCAATGCTTAGAGAACAACTGCAATACAACTGTAATGTGCAATGCTTACCCACAATGCACAATATGCAACAGCACTGTGCCATGTTGATATAAGCTCAATTCTGCTTCTCATCTTCCCAGAATAAGTAAATTGCAGTACGGCAAATAATTCACCCTGCACATGTAAGGTAACTTATGCATATGTCCCTAACAGGATGTCACAACAGAAAAAGCACCAGAAATGTCAAAACCAAAAACAAGTGGGATTGTATGAATAGAATAATATATTCAAAATATTTCTTTCTTGACTTCCCAGAGGAGGGACGGCTGGAGGATTGTTGTTCAGTCTTTTGGCCATTAGACTGTGGGGCTCTACAGTGGTCAATACTGTCCTCTATACTTTTCAACTTGAAGAAACATGAAGCCACTGGAGGAAGTCATCTGGACTTTTGAGGATGGATATCATCAGTATGTCATCAGTATGCCGATGATACCCAGCTCTATCTCCTCTTTACAACTGTTGCCAAGAGGCTAGATCAGGGGCAGGCAACCTTTCCCCTTTAACGGCCAAGGGACTTCAGCTCCCAGAAGCCTCAACCATGTTGGCCAATAGTCCCATGTTGGCCAATAGCTCCTGGGATTCTGGGAGCTGAAGTCCCTCGGCCCTTAAAGGGGAAAGGTTGTCTACCCCTGGGCTAGATCATTGTCTAGATGCAGTAAAGGACTGGATGTGGGTGAACAGACTGAGGCTTTATCCAGACAAGATAGAAGTGCTGCTGGTCAGTAGGAAAACCAACCTGGGATTGAGATTGGAGCCTGTTCTGGATGGGGCGGCATTCCCTCTGAAAGATCAGATTCATAGCGTGGGGTGTTCTTGGACCCAGCACTGCTCTGGGAAAGCCAGGTTCCTGCAGTAGCCAAGAGTGCTTTTGCCCAGCTTTGGCTGGTGCATCAGCTGTGTCTTTACTTGGGGAAGGCAGATCTAGCCACAGTGGTTCATGCCTTAAGGCTGCCCCTGGGAGCGCCAGATCAGGGTTGCGGCAACCACACGTCATGGCCCTGATCCTCCTCTTTGCTGCTCCAAAATGAGCTGGCAAATGCCACTACTTTTTGGGGCAGCAAAAAGCCACCCTTAGAGCCGCTACCGCGGCTCTTTTGCACCCCTCTGGCACAGCGTGTGTGCATGCTGGGCCAACGGGGTGGCCTGATGCCGTGCGCAGTGTGGTTGGGTGCATGGCATGATAACAGTGTCGAGGCAGAGTTGGGGCAGCCGGCGTGCGGTTGCCCCACCCCAACTTCACCCCGAGGCCGGCCCTTTAAGCTGGTCTGCATTGGCTCTTAGTTACCTCCTGATTAGACTACTTTAAGGAGCTCTACATGAGGCTGGCCTTGAAAAGTGTTCAGAAACTACAGCTAGTGCAAAATGCAGCAGCCAGGTTGGTGTAAGGTCTGCATTTTAGAGACCATATAACACAGGTCTTGCAAGAAATCCATTGCTTCCAATTGCTTCTGAGCTCAATTCAAGTTGACCTACAAAGCCCTAAATGACTTGGGGCCAGGATTTCTGAAAGACTGTCTCCTCCCATATCAGCCTGGCAGAAATCTTCAGAGGAGGCCCTGTTGAATATATCCTAATACCTTGTGAAATTTACATTGGCGGGTATCATAACAGGGCTCCCTCTGTAGCAATGCCTAGACTGTGGAACTCCCTACCTAAGGAAGTTAAACTGGCTCCATCTCTTTTAAGCGTCTAGCAGACAACTAAAACACAGCATTCAGTGTTTGAAATTGTTGTTTTCATTCTTTTAAAACTGTATTCTAGGATTATTTTTAGTCTCCTTTTAGGAATTTTTTTGGGGGGATGCAGATGCCCTGGGAAGTGGAGTATGGAGGGTGAGGCTGCTGGACAGCGTGGCCTCAATCCTCCCTTTCAGAGCCGGCAAAACGCTGCTCTAAGAGCCACCGTGCTGCTCTTTGGCACCCCTTCTGGTGCAGCACGTCAAAAGGTTGCAGCGTCAAGACATCTTCGGGGAGGGGTTGAGGTGGCCGGCGTGCGGCTGCTCATCCCCATCCCTGCCTCCAGGACGGCCAAAGGGCCCCATCTGTAGAGGCCCTTTAAACAGTATTTTAATGTGTTTTTAAAATGTTTTTATCTCTGTATTGTTTTAATTGGTTTTTATGTGTTCATCATTTCAGAAACCCTTGTAGGCTGGGAAGCAATACATAAATACTTTATATAAATAAACATACACAACATAGAGAACAGTATAATTGAAACATATATACATTATATTATTTTATATGTTGTATATGTTTTGTATTGTACATAAGTTTTGATTATAGTATTATCTATGTTGTATATGTTTATTTATTTAAAGTATTTCTTAATGGTAAAGAAATTACCTTATTTTCTGGCGTATAAGACTACTTTTAAACCTGCAAAATCTGGGGTTAAAGTGGGGGGGGGTCGTCTTAAACGCCGGGTATAAGGAGGTTCATGATAGGTTTGCCTTAGTGTCATCATCAGTTGGAAATGACTTGAAGGTGCACAGCAACAACAACAATAGTTTTGGAAGTCATACTCTTCCCAAACTCTATATTTTAACTGGAAAAGTGGGGGGTCATCTTATACGCCCAGTCGTCTTATACGCCGGAAAATACGGTAATGCTAGAGGCGCTCCTATTACCATGTATGGATGTGAGAGCTGGACAGTTAAGAAAATGGATAAAAAGAGAATAACTTCATTTGAGATGTGGTGCTGGAGAAGAGTGCTGAGCATACTGTGGACAGCAAAAAGAACAAATAAATGGATTCTAGAACAGACCAAGCCTGAAATTTCCCTGGAGGCAATGATGACTAAACTGAGGGTGTCATACTTTGGCCATATCATGAGAAGGCAAGACTCATTAGAAAATATAATAATGTTAGGAAAGGTGGAGGGAAGTAGAAAGAGAGGAAGACCACATGCCAGATGGATGGACTTTATTAAAATGGTCATGGGTATGAATTTAGAGGAACTACGCATAGCAGTTGAGGACAGAGAGTCATCTATAGGATCACCATGAGTCCAGATCGACTTGGAGGCAGTTAACAACAACAACAACAAAAGTATTTCTGTATTGCTTCCCAGTCTGCATTATCTAAATACATTATTCTATTTATACAATCCCACTTTTTTTGGTTATGACATTTCTGGTGCATTATCTATTGTGATTCCTCACCAATAACTGTCTTTTCTTTTTTTTCTTTTTTGTCGTTACTAACGGGATGCCAGCCACAGACTGTCCAACATATCATTGAAGAGATTCCAAAGTAGCTATACATGCAAAAATTTTGACTACAGATCTTTTCTTTTTGTTTATACCTTGGCCTTGGTACTTTATCTTCAGGTACAGCTGTCCAAACGGAATCTGGAGTTTTTTGTTCTTTGAATCTTCCTTTGAAAACTTTCTCAATGTCTTCCATGCTAAAGGCACACACTGCTGAGCCAGGGATGCTGTACAAGACACAGAGAAGAAGTCGCAAAAGGCCAAGTGACAGAGCGGAGCCAGAGTAAGCATCGATGGTGAACTGGAGAAACTTCTTTTTGATGCTGAGGTCACTCATCTCTCACCTGTTCAGTTGGGTAGTGAAGACGCCGATGACAGTAGGGATGCCATTGATTTCTATGATGTCAGTGATAGACTGAAGAACATCAAAGTAGAAAAAGGAATCTCCCGGAACAGAACAGTTGAGACGGGCTTTCAGAAAGGATGTCCAGTGCTTCTCCAGCACTCTCTGGGAGCCACCCATGTCATTTTTGCATATGCGGGCCACACGGGAATACACAGCCTATAAGGGAAGAGAATGCCAGAATGATTTAAAAATCTGCCAGAAGCAGTTCTTACAAATAGAGAGATCTGACTTACAGTGCAGTCCCCCAGTGTTTCTATCCAATCTCTTACAGATTGCTCTAAGGAAGCATGTCTTTTCACAATATTGCTCCTTGGGTTTTGCCAATTGGTGTTGTTCCCATGTCCCATCATTCCTTTATTTTTTGGAAGCTGTTTGTAGCAACTGATTGAACCTGCACTAGGACTCCTGAAAGGTTCTGCTTTTTGTATTTTCAACTGGGGCATGGTTTGCTGAGATGACCATATTATTTGAACAGCGAATTTTCCTCTGTCTGAATTTTTTTCCCAATTTAAAAAAAGAAGTGCAACGTTTATGTGCAAAATACCATTTCACAGATGCACTATAACATCTTAACTTTTTAAAGAAGGGGGAAGAGAAGAGAAGTGAACATTGCTTCAATGTGTCTTGGTATTAAACATGTCATATTAAAATGCTGGTATTAAAAATCAATATGTCTTGGTATTGAGGGTGGGACTGAATGTTGCTGCTGGCATCAGGAATTGCCAGAAAATAGTTTGAGACAAGAGACCTGTTGTTTGGGTATTTACAAAACCTTGAGAGTTACAAGAACAGATATTGCAATCTCCTGACACATCTCACCCATCTGGGGGAGCTTTGAAATGAACAAGGGATTCACTTGTTGAACATGCTGAAAGTGAAATTTCCCAGGGAATGTGCTCAAAGTTCATTTGAGTATATGTGTTCATGTAGTGTGGTACCATTTGGATCTAAGGCTGACCCTCTCTCTACAGGTGAATTTCTGCTCTTGGCACCAAGCAAGACAAATAAAAGGGCAGTTTCCACAACCTCCTCCAGCAATCAAAAGTATGAAAAAGCCCATGTGATTGACATTTTTAAAACTAGTGCTTCTAGAAAGTAAAGGAGGTATGCCACTTCATAACAGCCTGTTTTTAAGTCTTCTACAAATTATCCTGAGACTTTGCAGCTGAACATAACCAACAACAGTATTTACTCTTACCTTGCCTAAATTATTATGTTCCACAGCAATCTCTCGAAAGAAGAAATAAACAAAGTTCCCGTACTCAATAGCATGAAGGAAGTGAGGTTCTGAAAGATGCAAGGAACAGAGATGACCTTGAATATTGAAACAAAATGATCCATTATTACATCTGAGCTATTACCCACTCCTATGGCAAGAAGGGGATAGATATGGGAATAACTGTGCCAACACCCAAAACTATACCAGTGAATAGTTCTTGAAGCATCTGAGCCTCCTAAAGTGCTGAAGCTGGGGATGTGTGGTTATACCCTGAAATGGGAGGCCACATGGAGCCTATGTTAAAAAAAAACCAGCATAAAAGTTTAATAAAACTATTGAGGGCAAAACACCAGCAACAAGATTTGTGGGCTTCTGCTGGAGCTGGTGTTCCTACTCACTTGGTGCATTGCAGCCAAAATTGTACATTGTTAGAAACAACATAGAGTTCCACATACAGAATTCCACCATGGCTCCCCTGTCACTAACCCCAAGACTCAACGTGTCATTATAAAATCTACCCCCAAAATGGCCCCTTCACAGGCAGTGGAAAGTATGTGGAGGATTGGAGAAGCATCTGACTATGTTCCCATAGCCATAGCCAGAGTCAGTCTGAGGGCATCTGCTCAGATCCACCAGTGTCCTCCAGAGATCTTAACTGATGATGTCACTGGTCTGTATCTGGCTTTGGAAACATAGTCAGGTGCTTCTTTGATCCCATCTCGTCTCCACCAGCAACACAATGGCCATTAGGGGCAGCCATGACCGCAATAACGTGAGTCTCGTGGTGGTGATCTTTTCATCATTGCAGAGGAAGGTAGGGAACAGCAAAAGGACAAAAAGAAATTTTTAAAAATACATACGTAAATGTAAGGTGGAATTCTTTAGCTTATGTCACAATCAGGATGCCAGATTGTGACTTATTGTGCCAGAAACAAAAGGCAATTAACATATCAAACTGCCTAATAAGAGGGGGAACTGTAGCCCAGTGATAGATACTTGACATTACAAAAGCCACAGGTTCAATCCCAGCATTTCTAGTTAGGGCTCCCGGGGAAATGAACATTGGCTCATATCTGTGATACATTCATTTCCAGTAAATAATGGATGAACATCTTGTAATTTGGGTTATGCTCCTCCCACTCACCCCATATAGGCATGAAAAGAAAAACCTTCTGGTGTCCCCACATGGGTGGAGCTAACCCCATAAGGGCATGCACTACAACAGCTAAAGAGATGGATGCTCCAGAAAACATGCAAACAATTTATTCACATTTTTGGCATCTAGAACTAGCCACAAACTGAGACGACCAGTTTCTAACCGTAGGGCAGAATTATGTACATTATAACTTATCCTTACACCAGCACCCCTGTGGGTGGGTCAAGATTTTCATCCCTTATCTACTGAAAATGGATGTATCACTAGTAACTAGTGGTCTGAAGCTTATCCATTATGTTCTTAAGCAGGCTATATAGCTTCTTCAACTCACTAGGGCTTGGACTAAAGAGGCAAGCTTGCTCCACTTTTCTCTTACTAACTGCCTAAGTTAGCTAGGACAGAATTACCCATTCCATAAGGCAAGTCTGGATCCTGGGAGGAAGGCAGCTCTGATGTACTTCAGTTTGGGACAGCCTAACACAATTGGGGGGGGGGGGGGGGGGGGGGAGGAAACTCTCTCTCCCTCTTCCAATGAGCATTCTTCCCTGCCTCTCAGGAGGCAGTGTAGGATGAGTTGTTCCTATACTCCTCCCCAGAGGAGTGGGTTGCAGAGACCATGCTCTCTGGTGGAGGCATGATCCTCTCCTTGCTTTCTTGTAAATGACTCATGCAGGAGCTGGGAAGTTGCCTTAGAATGAGAAGATGTAAATACCTCCCCTTCAGTTTCATCTGAGCCCGCTTAGATTTCTTTTGGTCATGTGGCCAAGATGGCAACTATCTGTGCCAGAAGAGGAGTCTCTGCCTCTTCCCATGTGGCCCCAGCATGAGAATACAAAGGAGGTACAGCATGATCCTTAGCAGCAGCACCATGCATTTTCTGGGCCGCAAAGTGTTCTCCCCCACCTGTTGGGGTCCCATGAGTAGAGAGTAGGAGAAGCAAGACAGGGACCGAGCATGTGCCTGTCCCTTGTTTGCCCTCCTAAAGGGTTCCTGGACTTTCTGCTGGACAAATGTGCCTGCAGAAATGACCACCTCGAATCAGGCCACTAGATCTGGTAAAGGTTCCTTGCTGACTAAGTTGGGTGGGTGGTACTCATGACTTCTGCTGTGTCGTCCAGTTGGCATCCCTAACCCTGACCCATTTCCGGCTGGTCTGATCTGGTGCAGAGGAACTTCCTCTGTGTCCCCTGGTCTGTCTTGGGTTGGGTGGAGGTGATGCAGAGAAACTGTTTTGGGCTGGACAGAGGTGGTGTGGAGGGGGTTCCCTTCACCTGTCTGTTCCCAAGGCTCCTGTACTGCTCTAAAGGCCTCCAAAGCCATCCCCTGTGGTCCCACCATGTGGGATGGGGGAGAGCAGGTTCGGAGGGGAGGGAGAGTCATCAGTGAGTTGGAGAATCTCTCCCCGATTCCTAGGAGCCCTTGCCATGTTAAATCCTCCTCAACATTCCCAAGGAAGTGAGAGAAAGAGGGGAAGGAGGGGGGACAGATGTTGGGAGTGGTAGATAGAAAAAAGACTGGCCTTCTGGGGTTAGCTCCACCCAAACGGAAGGTCTCTCTTTCTCCTGCCTATCTGAAGCAAGTGGGAGAAGCATCACCTAAACTACAGGATGTTCCTCCCTTAGCTACTGGGAAACTGCTGTCTATCATTCAAAATTGTACTGAGCTAGATGGATCAGTAACTTGACTTACTATAAGGCACATTTTCTTTGCTATACTATTGGATCCCTTTAATACAGCATTGCCTGCTCTAATTGGGGGCAGCTATCCAAGGTTTCAGATACCAAGAAAGTTACACAGTCTGGTGTCTAATATGCTTTTAAACAAACAATGCCAGAAATTCAATCAGGGCAGACCATGTACTGTGACACTGTGAAATTCCTCCTTCTCCAAATGGGCATATATAAGTTATATGTTCCTGATTTTCATGCTACCATGGTGTAACTATAGAGCCTAATTTTATGGGGGTTAGAAAAATACTTCTTTGAAATAAATGTATAGCAAATATATTTTCTCTTTAGGTGTCTGTGGGAGGGGTGCATAAGTTTTCTCTGAGGTTATACACACGTGAGAACCAGTGTGGACTAGTGACCAGGGTGGCTGGGTTGCAATTTGGGGTTCTACCCCCCCGAGGCATGAAACTTATTCAGTGGCCTTGGGTGAGCCACTGTTGCTCAGCATGGCTCATTTTGCAGGCTTGTTGAGAGAATGAAGTGGAAAGAAGGCTAGTCACTATCACTGCCTTGAGCTTCATGGACCCAAATACACTTGTACACACACTCAATAATAGGACGGTATTAGGGCATCCAGGGTACAGGTAGTAGCATGGGAGACACATGGAAGAATCCAGTGGACTAGACTGTTCTGGGAAACTTTTCTGCTAATACAACTGTGGGGGGAAGCAGACGGCGCAAAGCGCCGTCTTCAGGACAAAGAAGGGGAGGGACAGCCACTCGCTGGGCGCCCCAACCCCTTCCCGAAGACATCGTCGGAGCGCCAGACCCTCCGCATGCCTGGCGCTTGGAGGATGTCTGTCCGCCGCAGCGTCCACACACGCTGCGGCGGAAGAGGCGCCAAAGGCGAGCCAGCAGCCTTTTGTGGCGCACCTTCGGTGTCTTCTGGAAGGAGCGCTATTTTAGCGCTCCTTCCTGGGGCTGGGACGCTGCAC
>CM034709.1:13428968-13448151 GCA_020142125.1 Phrynosoma platyrhinos | reverse complement strand
GCAGCCCTGTGCCGCCTGTCTGCTTAGCCCCTGTGTGCGTCTTTATATACATTGCAGATGCACTACTGCTGCAGCTCCTATACTGATGTGCTGGATAAAGGCACTGATGAAGCTACTGACTAAAAGTGAACTCTAGTATGACAAGGCACTGTAGGATGTCCAATTATGGATGAAGTCAAGCTTCAATGAATGTGTAGACTCTTAATGTCAGCTAATGGACTGTAAAAAGGTCTCAGAGGAATTGCATTACAACTCCAGCCTTTTGTTACTACAGCTTCATTCATTGACCTATTTGAGTAGGAGAAGGTGAAAACAATTTTGTTCTTTAGCCAGATAAAGACAAAAAAGTGGGTGTTGGGATTTGAATCATGCTGGGATGCAAGAAGAATTCATGCTCCTAATACCGCTCCTTTTACCTTTCCTAATAAGAGCTTGCATTTATCACAGCTGACTTTCCTAACTTTTGAACAGTCAGAGCTGTTTGGCAGTGGATCCCAGATTGTCTTGGAAGGTGGTGGGTTCTCCTTTGCTGGAAGTACTTAAGCAGAGGTTGAAAGGCCATTCTCAAGAAAGCTGTAGCTGCATCTCACATTTAAGAACCTGAAAATGAGCTAGGGAGTAGCACTCTTCTCCAAAACTACATCTTAAATGAGTTGATTTTCTTTTTATCCACTTTCTTCATTATCCAGCTCTCACATGATGATGGGGAATGCAACGGGTTGGACAATTCTAATTTCAGTGCTCAGTTGTATATCTTTACTCTCTAGGATCTTGTCCCTAGGTAGCAATCATGAATACAGGACAGTTATCTAGATTTACTCATCCATAAGTGTTCCATATTCATGATCCCTACTTTGTCATGACTGTGACACTATTACCACAATTGTAACTTTCCCCCCAACTTACTTTGCCAAACATTAGTTGTATGGGGAAAAGGAAGTCCATTCTGCCAGCACTCAAACCATGGATGAATGATGTTTCTGGGGTTTGGGGGGTGTCAGGCCAGGAGAAGTTACTTAGGGCATAAGCAGACTGGCGGCACGGGGCCGCCCTGGGAAGTTGCGCTGCGGGACCGAGGCATCCCCATGCCTCGATCCTGCAGCGCACATTCGCCGCCCCTGAAAGGAGCGCTAAAATAGCGCTCCTTTCACAAGTCAGTGAAAGTGCGCCACAAAAGCTTGTGATGCACTTTCGCTGACTTTTCCACCGGAGCGTGTCCGGACGCTGCGGTGGGAGGTTGTCCCCGGAGCACTGGCCGTGCGGAGGGCCGGCGGCTCCGAGGACAACCTCGGGAGGAGGAAGGGGCTCCGAGCGTGCGGCTGCCCCTCCCCTTCCTTGCCCCGAGGACGGCTTTTTAAGCCGTCTGCTGAGGCCCTTAGTTAACTAGGGGGTGAAACAAACTGTCCCTTTGCACAGGCTTCTGGGCAGCTTCAGAGCATAGTGTTTTAATGCTGAATGCTCTGAAGTGGCTCAGAAGCCAGCGTCACGCTGCCTGCCTGCCCACATGTGGGCCAGAGTGCCCTAAAGCTGTAGTGGGGAGGGGAAAACCGGCTTTTTGCTAGCTCAAAAAGAAGTGGTAATTTGCCACTTCTTTTTGGACTGGCAAAAAGCTGGATTGGGGGCACAGTGTGCAGTTGCTGTGGCCACAACCTGGCTCTCTCAGAGTTGGCTTCAAGCTGCCCCTTTGGGACAGTCTGTTCTATGCCATAGGGCCTCGGCAGACGACTAATTGAGTCGTCTTCCGGGCCCGGAAGAGGAGGGGCAGCCGCACGTTCGGCGCCCCTTCCTCTCCCTGAGGTCGCCCTCGGAGTCGCCGGCCCTCCGCACGGCCGGCGCTCCGGGGATGACCTCACGCCGCGGCGACCACATGCGCCGCGGCGGAAAAGACAGCGAAAGTGCGCCCGCCGCTTTTAGTGCGCACTTTCGCTGTCTTGAGGAAGGAGCGCTGATTTAGCGCTCCTTCCAGGGACGCCGCCGGTGCGCCGAGGTGCGGAGGCTGCGGCCCCGCGGCGCGCCGGCCCAGGGCGTCCTGGACGCCCTCGTCTGCTTCCCCCCTAAGTTAAATATACTTAACTAAGGGCCTCTGCAGACTGGCCAAAAGGGCCAACCTGGAGGCAGAGATGGGGCAGGGCAGCCACACACCAGCCACCCCAACCCCACGCAGGTGGCATCCTGACGGTGCAGCATCCTGACATGCTGCACCGGAAAAGCTGCTGAAGAGCCGTGCACGGCTCCTAGGGCAGTCTTTTGCTGACCCTGAAAGGAGTGGTATTTTGCCGCTCTTTTTGGGGCAGCAAAAAGGACGATCGGGGCCATGGTGTGGGGTTGCTGCGGCCACGATCTGTCACTTCCTGGGGCAGCCCAGAGCTGCCCGTCTGCAGCCTCCCTAAATAGCTAAGGAGCCTGTGTGATGTAGTGGTTTGACCACTGGATGATTCTGCAGACCAGAGTTCAAATTCTTGCTCAGCTATGGAAACCCACTGGGTGCCCTTGGGAAATCATATTTTTTATGCCTTAGAGCAGGGGTAAGCAACCTTTCCCCTTTAAGGGCTGAAGGACTTCAGCTCCCAGAATCCCAGGAGCTATTGGCCAACATGGGACTATTGGCCAACATGGCTGAGGCTTCTGGGAGCTGAAGTCCCTCGGCCCTTAAAGGGGAAAGGTTGCCTACCCCTGCCTTAGAGGAAGGAAAAGGCTAATCCCCTCTGAACAAATCTTGCCAAGAAAACCTAGTTTTTCCTGTAATTATGACAGTTTTCATAATTCAGATACCACTTGAAAGCAAACAACAAGTAGCTGATACAGAATATTGGTCCTTACATAAGAAAAAGACATAGGATATATGGATATCAAGTTTTGATGTCACAGAACTTTCAGAATAATCTGATACATATCTAAATCAGAGGAAAGGCTCTACCCAGTTCTATGGGGCCATTCTGCAGGTGGGTATAGGAATTTGGCCCTATTTATGAAAAGTTAAAGAAATTATTTCTAGAGCACACACACTGTGTAATTTACAGCTATGCCATGATTAATAAATCATTAAATCTACTAAAGGCTCATAAAGAATTCCTTCACAGAGGAAGATGACCAGTGAATCTCCATATGATTAACTGTTCTGAGTAGGCACTCACCCAGAAATAGGACTCTGGGGGGTTGCAGACTGCCAGAAATAGTGCAAATTGAGTCCACTTTTAGGGTTAGGGTTACTGGTAGGGAATCATGGGAGCTGGTTTTTTTCTGAGATATTGAGCCTTCTCTGTCAGAGAGTTCTGGTGCCACATTAAAATACTGTTCCCATGATTCCCTAACCCTAAACCTAACCCTAAAGTGGACTCAATTTGCACTATTTCTGGTAGTCTGCAACCCCCCTCTGTGGGGGTTGGATATTCTTATTCTTACACAATGGCCTCACTGGATGTAATGACAAAACTAATAATTTATGTTACTGGAAGGAGTTATAGTGAAACAGAGGCTCACATGACTCCCCCTCCCCTTCTTCTCTGGATAGCCATAAGAGAGGGGTGTGGAAGGGTTCCCCCCCCATTTCAGTTTAACTAGAGTTAAATAATAATAATAATAATAATAATAATAATAATAATAATAATAATAATAATAATAATTATTATTATTATTATTATTATTATTATTATTATTATTATTATTATTTATATCCCGCCCCTCTGCAGAGCAATCGAGGAGGCTTACAACATTAAAATTTCCATACAGATATATTAATACAATCTAAACAGAACATACAAATCCCAAATCCCACCCGTCCTTAAGAAGTAAGGGTTCTTCTTATTCCACGCCCGATGGTGCTGGGCTTAGTGTCTCTCCCCCAGATGACATTGGATGGAATGGAGGGAGGGCTATTATGTATAAATATTATGTGTTGAATCCATTGAATCAATCAGATTTACACAAATGTTGACACACATATTTCCATTGATTCAATGGGTCAACTCTGATTTGGACTAACAGTTGGATTTAGCCCAATAACTGAAAATGAACAAACTGCTGTTAATCTTAACTATCTTTAACTGAAAATAGCACACTTCAAATAATAGTTTATGAAGCTTGCTTGTTTCAAATAGCCTGATAAAAGTAACCACATTTTAGAGTTTGAATTAGATGGTAAATTGTGGTTAACCTAAAAATAAAAGTGCAAGCTTCTCTCCTTGTTTTGCTGGATTGGAGGTGGAAATGGAAGTAGGGAGTACATAAAGCAAACGCTCACACATGCAGCAACAAAACATTGTTTCTCATAATGGTAAATGAGGGTGTGTCTGTACAAATCTTCTGGGAAGCTCTGGTTTGAAAAATTCAGTTAAGGAGGAGTTTACTGCAGGTTCAGCATTGAACTGGCTGGACATTGTCTAGACAGTTTGGACCAGAAACAGAGACTGGACCCTGCATTGTCTAAACGGATAACCAGGAGGATGGGACAGGGGAGAGAACCTGGTATTTGGCCCATGCAGACAAGACCATTATTACTGTAAAAATTAAACCTTTTCTGCTTTAAGAATTAAACATACTTCCAATTTTAATTCACTTTAGAAAACATGCCACCAGGATAAAGATATGGAAAACAAGGGACTACAGATTCAAATACTTAAAAATCTTATTAGCATAAAGAATGTTATTGGGGAATGAAACAAAATCTATTGCATTCAAAATGAAGGGGTGGTTGGAAAGGGAGCTTTCTATATCCATGTATACAAATCAGTAAATTATTAGTATTAGTATGTTCAAATAGTACCTTTTATCCACTTGGAATCATATTTTATTGTTCTTAATGCTGACCCATCCCCCATACTTCGGTAAATAACAGCATCACTTGCCAGGAAATCTGCAACTGTTGCAGAATACAGTTTGCCATCTGTGGAACAATAGTGCACAGCAGATATCAAGATTTAATATTATGCCAAATATAGAGTAACCTCTGACAATTGCTTCTTTGTTATACCTCCCGCACCCCAATCACTCCTCCATTGCAAGGATGGCCAATTTTTATATTCTTGGGATTAGTGTATTATGTAGACACTGGTCTATGGGACCAAACAATGCTGTTCCTTCATGGACCATCATCCTCTGAAATTGTATTAGCCAAAAGTTAAGGTTCACAGGTATAAAGAGCATGTGCTTGAACAACATAATGTTGGTTTAGGAGGTAGGTGTGCAAATGAGCAATAGGTATGCTTCTCAATGAAGCAGAATAACAGAAGCTTTCTCCTTTTTCCCAATTAGCACACACAACAATATGGTAAAACTTAAACAAAACACATACAGAACTCATTGACCAGTATTCTAAAACAGCTAAAATTGGATTTAAACCAATGACTGAAACTGGACAAACCACACCAAACCTGACTGAAATGCTATTCACTGATGCTACAAATGCTAGCAAAATGGGCCTCCTTCTCTTCAACCAGCTGATGCCTCATAAAAGCAGGTTGGAGGAGGGAGCTACGATCAGGACGTAGTGACAAAATCATGACTAAGTAGCTGTCCTGAATACAAACAATTATGGTAGGTTATAGTAGCTAACTGTTCCATATCCATGATGGCTACTGAAGTCACAACTGTGACACAATTGGCATGATTGTAATTCCCCCGGAACCTACTTTACGATAGGTTGCATGGGGAGAAGGATGTCCATACTACCTTATTTTCTGGCATATAAGACTACTTTTTAACCTGCAAAATCTGGGGTTAAAGTGGGGGGGTCGTCTTATACGCTGGGTATAAGGATCATCAGTTGGAAATGACTTGAAGGTGCACAGCAACAACAACAACAATTTTGGAAGTCATACTCTTCCCAAACTCTATATTTTAACTGGAAAAGTGGGGGGTCGTCTTATACGCCCAGTCGTCTTATACGCCGGAAAATACGGTACATATTGTATATACTCATGTGTAAGTCTAGAAATTTTTGTCAAAAAAAACTGGGTTGACTTATCCATGGGTCAATGTAAGTACTGTACTTTAACTCTTATTTAAAAAAAGAAACATCCACTGGTGAAAGGCAAGAGCATAATCTGTCCTGGAAGCACTGACTCCTCTCTATTTTCTCATACATCTGGCTTATAGTATGAGCACAAACAATTATACCTGATGGAATTTTTTTAAAAAAAATTGGCATTATTTTCCTTAGCTTCATCCTTTAGATCCTCTGCTACATGCCTCTAAGTTTCACCCTTGACTTATCTTCAGGTTATATCAAAATCTATAAGTTTTGCCCCAAAACGTGCTCATGATTTATACATGAGGTTGACTTATAGTTGAGTATATATGGTAGTTAAGTATACCTCATTATAGTCACTGATATAGAAGACTAGACCTTGTTTCTTTCACTTGCAATGTTCAATTAATTTAACATAACAATAACATAACACGTGTGGCTATCTCTAGCACAATTATGACCATGTTGATCAGCTACAAAAATAACAGGCTGAAGATTCTAAATGAGTATTACTTTTTAAAAATACAGTAACATATAAAACAGCTTCAGACTGGCACCCCTCTAGATGATAAACTACAACTCTCATCATGGCTGATCTCTGGCAATATAGTTGAGGCTGTCAGAAATTGAAGTCCATCAACATTAGTGGCATGGAGTGGTACCTCACTACAATTCTTTAAAAAGGTACAATCAGGTTTCTTTGGGTGGGGGGACCACCTGTGGAGACAGTGATGTTATAATTCCCTAAAACATCTCCTTCCTGGCTGCACATCCTATTTTGTATATCATCAAGATTCATTACAAAACATGTTTTACCAGCAAAGAGGGCAACGTTGGTTTGTCTCGCATCGAATGGGCATCTTGCCAAGCCACTAATTTCTTCGCCATCATACTCCAAGGTATTCAACTGGAGAAGAAAAATAAATTGCTTGCTGGTGTCATTTGGAGCTCTGCAGGCCAGCCTAATGTGGATGTGGATGGATGGGGGCACAATGTTGCTTTGCAAACATCATCATTCAGTTTGTCAGATTTGAACAAATTTTTCAAATAACTCATGCAAAAGCAGCTAGTGCTTACATCTGTATGTGTTTACAAGTTGTGATGGCTCTAGGCAATTGGGGAAGAAGAGTTGGAGGGTATCACACTCTCTTGTCCTATTTGAGGCTTCTTGGATAAATCAGGTTGACCACTGAGTGGCACAGGATTTTGGTCTGATTCAACAGAACTGAAAGCCTCAGTGGAGGGGAACATTTCTTGCATGGCAGGGGACTGGACTCGATGGCCCTTGTGGTCCCTTCCAATTCTACAATTAAGGACCCTGACCCAGTCACAGGCATAGTCATGAATGATCACCTCGTCACAAGAAACAACTGATGGTTCTAGAAGGCACTACCTGCTTGTTATCATCTCCAGACATCTTAATAGGACCCTTGTTTTATCAAAAAACTATGAAGTGCAATGTATTGGTTAGAATGTTGGATTAGGACCTGGGAGATCCAGGTACAAATACTGACTTAGTTATGAAGTTTACTGGGTGTCTTTATACCACTCACATTTTAAGTTAAAAGATGGTGGTGGTAGAGAGACAACAATGTAATCCCCATCTACAGGGAGAAAAAGCAAGATTGAAAAAACGATAATAATAGTTGTGTGGATGGAGATATGTCTCCTGCCACCCATCAGTGTTGGCTATATAGTCAGAAGACTGTTGATGCACAAGGATTTCTGGTTTTGCATTGGGCCACTGGTTCTTACCCTATAGTAGCGGCACATGGGGTTAAACGCATTAGTTCCACATACAAACACCATCTCATCATTCCTGGGGACAAAGACTTTAATAAAATTGTGGCATTCATCCTAAAACAAAATGAAAGAGAAATATTTATTTATTTATTTGTTTGTTTATTTTATGTTTCAGCCTTTTCCCAAAACTAGGAATCAGAGCATCTCAGAGCAAGACTGACTAAAAATGTTCAGAGAAATGCAGAAAAAGTTACTATGGCTTCAGTCCAACATCCTGTCAGCATAAAGTAAATTTTTGCATGTGGACCTACACTACAATGAGCCATATACCACCCAATTTACTATAAAAGCACCCCACATGGCCATTCCATGCTTTGTGGAAACCAGATAGGATTGGGGAAACATCTGGCTACCTTCCCACAGGCAGATATGAGATTATGACAGTAATTCTGAGACCCTTGGATAACCCTTGTGAATCGCAGTGCTGATGTCATTATTGTGCATCTGGCTATGGGCAGATAGCCAGACACTTCTCTGATCCTGCCTGCTTGTCATGAAGCATGGAATGGCTGTATCGGGAGGGTATGGAGCTTTACAAGAAGTCAGGTTAGTGCTTGGGTGACGCACAGACAGAAAGGGAATATGCCACAGTGCCCCAAAAATGACTTCTATATGTGTGAGAGACACACATGTGGCTATCTCTAGCAGATATCCTGGCTGATATGACTCCTCAGATCCTGACTAACGACATTATCATTCCTCAGAAGCATGGTTGATTTATGTAATTTAAAGAGTTTTTAAAAAATGACATAAGACTATCAACAATGTGAGTGAAGCACAAAATAAAAAACAATACTAAATGATGAAGACAGTTCTATTACTTATCATTCTAGTACATTTGAAATAAGTCCCGTCTAAATAGGTTTATTAACACATCTTAGTTACAATACATCTCCTCCCACCAAAATACAAATTCTTGCCTCATTAAGTAGTTATTTCTCCATTCTAAATTAATTTTATGGGCATCTTCATAAATGGCCTTAGATGTGCACAAAACTGAATTGTGTAGTTTTCCAACTGCCATATTCACCAAGAGGCTATTGTAATGTTACAACGTATGGACATCCATTGCATAATGGTAGTCAGTGGAGTGACTGATGAATCACAGCCCAATCCGCAAGCACTGGTGTGCTTCCCAAAGTGTATCTGGACATGTGCTAAAAAAAGCCAAAGCACAATGGGAGTGCCTAATGCACATCAGAAGTGCCCAATGCACATAAGAGCACTCTTGCTGGTGTTCAGTTAGTGAATTTTCACAATTCACTAATAGAGTTTCATTATGTTTCTGCAATGCAGATACAGATATGTAGAGTTATGAAACACCGACTGTGATGTAGGATGTTGGTCAATATTTTTAAAATAACAATATCTAAAATATTTCTGCTGCTGAAAAAAATAAACCTACCTTGTGTTTTCCCTTCATGGCACAATTCTCTCTATCCTGTTGCTTTGACCGCCATGTTAATTTCTGTTCCAAGAAATGAAAAAGACAAGAATATTGGATGCTTAATGAGGAAAGATAATCTCTCTTTTTAAAAAAATAAATAAAACAAACCTCAATCTGACTTTTATATATTACCTTGCTTGGAACAACTTCTCCTGTTGAAACTTCATTCAGATTTACAGTGTATACTTGGTCCCTATAAGAGAAATAAGAGACATTAAGAACTCTCGTTTACAGTGTTTTAATAATAATTTCTTTCTGCATTAGGTGTTTTGGTCATGCACAGAGCATCTTCATGCTGGCAAACAAAGCAGGACATTTAAAATTTATTATTATTTTAATGATTTAATTGTACCGTTATGTTTTAACTCTTTTCTGGTTTAATCCTGTTTTAAGGGGTGGGAGGGTGGATTATGGGAGAAGGGAATGTTTTAACTTGGTTTGTTTTAAATGTTGTAACCCACCTCGATTGCCGTGCAGAGGGACGGGCTATAAATAAAATTTATTTATTATTATTATTATTATTATTATTATTATTATTATTATTATTATTATTATTATTTCCACTAACTATAGTTTCCTGTTACCTCTCAACCAAGACACTATGGCTAACAACTTCAAAAGAAGCCAAACCACACATACACACAAAAGTATTTGAATTTGGCTTCACATCTTTCTTTGTTCTGATGATGTTAACCACAGATAAAATAGCAACCCACAGTTTACACTCCTAGCTGCTGTGAAAGGCATTGTGAAGGGAACTGTGAAGGAATTGCATATGAGGGGGTATCGTAACATTTTAATTATCACCTTTAAAAAATTGACAGAAAATTTGTTTTGATCTGTAGTTGCTAACTTATCTCTACGTAGTCACCATCCAGATTTACACATTTTCCCAGTATTTCTTGAACCTCCGAATACCTGATATTGTAGAAATCTGCAGAAGTGCGCCTTACAAAGGGGTATCATAAAGTAATAACTATCACCTGGAAGTTATTATGGTATACAATTGGCCCTCCATTTTCGCAGGGGATCTATTCTGCCCCCCCCAAAAAAAATTGAGATTAGCAAGTATTCAAGCCCCATAGGCTTGAATGGGGTACACCCCATTGATTTAAATGGAGGTCACCCTACCGTGAATATGTAAAACCACGGACCTGAAGTCTACGAAAACGGATGAAATTTTGTCAGTGTCATCATTGGTTCCTAAGTGCAGGATGTTGAGAAAATCAGCTCATTGTGTCCTTTATTTTTGTGACAGGTTGTGCCAGAAATGACTAAAGTGTAAAATCCTTGTAGGGTGCAGTTTTCTGACTTCTACAATAATTGTATTCGGAGGGTCAAGAAACACTGGGGAAAATGTGTAAATCTGGATGTTAACTACATAGATAAGTTAACAACTACAAATCAAAACAAACTTTCTGTAAAAAAATGTAACGGTGATAATTAACATTTACTATACCCTCTTGTAAATAGCTCACTTATATCTTGTCTTATTAAATTATTTACTATATGCTTGATTACATTAATATCCTATATTTTTGCCTAAAACCACATTCAAGATGGTTAACAATATGATGCAGTCTGGAAACAATATTACATTTGAGCACAAATAGCACTGATATACAAAACACAACTAAAACTATACAACAAAGAAAATGAAAAATTATTTAGAAAGCAAAGAGATCCCACAAATTACAGATGCTCAGAGAAGAGACTTAAATAGACCATTCCCATTGATGGAAATAGCAGCAGCTATTAAAAAAGTAAAATCTGAGAAAACTCTTGGACCAGATGGATTCACTACACTATATTACAATATTTTTGAAGACAAATTATTATTGCCACTATAAAACTATAAACAAAATAAAACAAAGAAAAAGACCAACTTCATGGGGATCTCCCTTAAATGTGGACTTCAAAATATTTATAACAATAATGGTGGAAAGAGTGAAAAACATTATGAAAGAATGGATTCACAAAGACAAGAATGGCTTCCTCTCAACCAGATTGAATAGAGAGAATACTAGAACAGTTATAAATGTAATAGAGTATTGTGAAAAGCATAATGATAAAAATTAGGAATGATTTTACTTTATGCTGAGAAAGCTTTTGATAATGTCAATTGGGACTGTGTGATAGAAATTCTGGTAAAAATGAATGTATGAAGAAATGTTATAAATTGGATGAGGGCTATCTACAAAGACCGAACAGCCCAAATTAACATAAGGGGAGAAAGAATGAAGCTATGTAAGATCAAAAAGGGTAGAAGGCAAGGATGCCCACTATTGCCATTATTATTTATAATAATTCTAGAAATTTTAATAGAAAAATAAGGAAAACACTAACATTAAAAGTATAAAAATACAAGGTCAGAAATATAAACTGCAAGCATTCACAGATGACCTTGTAATTTTTTTATTTTTTTGGAAGATCCAATGATGAGCATAAAAATATTCTTGGAAGTACTAGAAGAATCAGATGATTTAGCAGGATTTAAAATTAATAAAGAATATATCAAAGAAGAAAGAGTTGGAAGGAGTCAAGTTTCAAATAGAGAATGAAATACTTTGAAGGAGTCAAGTTTCAAATAAAGAGTGAAATACTTGAGAATAACAATAACTAAAACCAACATTGCCTTATTTACTAATATTTATATCAAGAACTGGAATCAAATTAAAGAAGATGTTTACAAAATGGAATAACCTAAATCTTTCACTACTTGGAAGATATCTGCTATTAAAATGAAAATTTTACCCAAAATGATGTCCTTCATTCAGAACATGCCAATAACTTAATGATGCTCCATTTAAGCAATGGAACAAAGATTTATCGAAGTTTGTGTGGTCTTGGAAGAAACCCTGGGTCTCAGTGCTAGGGAATCATGGGAATTGTAGTTTTTTTTCCCTGAGACATTGAGCCTTCTATGTCAGAGAGCTCTGGTGCCACAATAAACTACAGTTCCCATGATTCCCTAGCACTGAGCCAGAGCAGTTAAAGTGGACTCAAGTTGCATTATTTCTGGCAGTCTGTATAGGCCGAGTTCACGAAGGAATACATGAGATTGGGTTCCCAAATATATCTTACTAATAATCTTGTAAGGTAGACTTTAAATTCTGACACTGACTGCATAAGGCTACAATGTACATTTAGAGTCGTATCAAGAATGGGAACCAGCTCTTTCCACATAAAGTCCACTTCAATCTGACTTCAGACCTGGCTATGGGACAGAGACAGGTTTGCTTGCTTTGGTGGATGACCAATGCAGGGAACAGATCAGGGAGAGTGTACCCCTGTTGGTCCTGCTGGATCTCTTGGTGGCTTTTGATACCATTGACCATGGTATCCTTCTGGGTCACCTCTCTGAGATGGGACTTGGGGGCACTGTTGTGCAGTGGTTCCAGTATTTCTTGGAGGGATGAACTCAAAAGGTGGTATTGGGGGACTTCTGTTCGCGCCCCCCGGCCGCTGACCTGTATAGTCCCTTAGGGTTCTGTTCTGTCCTCCATGTTATTTAACATCTACATGAAACCACTGGGAGAGGTCATCCAGAGCTTCGGGATACAGTGTCACCACTGTTTGGAAGACACTCAACTCTATCTCTCCTTTCCATCTGATTCCAAGGAAGCTGTCTCTGTACTGAACCTATGTCTGCTGTCAGTAATGGACTGGGCAAACAAATTGAAACTGAATCCAGACAAGACAGAGGAGCTCCTGGTCAGTTGTAAAGCAGATCAGGGAACAGGGACTTTGCCTGTGCTGGATCGGATTACACTCCCCCTGAAATCTCAGGCTCGCATTTTGGGTGTTCTCCTGGATTCAACTCTGAGACTGGATGCTCAGCTCTCAACAGTGGCCAGGAGTGCATTCATACAGTTAAAACTTATGCACCGGCTGCACTCATTCCTTGAGATGCCAGATTTGGCTCCAGTGACATATGCCTTAATTACATCCTGTTTGGACTACTGCAACATAATCTAAGTGGGGGTGCCTTTGGAAACTGTTTGGAAACTTCAGTGGGTCCAGCTGTGGACAGAATGTAGACTGAGGCCAGTTTAGGGAGCATATAACTCCCTTGCTGAAACAACTTCACTGGCTACCAATTCGTTTCTGAGCACAATTCAAAGTCTTGCTCATGACTTATAAAGCCCTATACAGCTTAGGTCCATATTATTTGAAGAACTGTATTTCCCCATATGAACCTGCCAGAACACTAAGATATTTGGGTCCCACCACCATTGCAAGCTCGCTTGCTGAGGACACGAGAGAGAGCCTTCTCAGTGGCTGCTCCCACGAGCACCCAAATGTTGGGGGGCAATAAGCTTACAGTTGTAAACCGCTTAGATACCCCATAGCATGGTATGAAGCGGTATATAAATGAAGCTGCTTTGCTTTGCTTTGCTTTGCTTTGCTTTGCTTTGCTTTGCTTTGGAATGCCCATCCGTGGGAGGTTAGGCTGGCCCCCTCCCTACTTGCTTTTCATCAACAAGCATTGACATTTTTATTTAAGCAGCATTTGATATGTAATCATTACCGCAGTAATTTTTAAGGAGTAGAGGTGTTTTAGTAATGCTTTTAACTTTTGTATATTTTTATGTAATTTTATGCTGTTCTTAGATGATTTTAATTGTTTTAAATTTTATTATTTTATCAGTGGGTTAAGCGGTATATGAGGGACTGGGATATTGGACTGTCTTTTAACTATTGTATTTTAATTGTTGTAAGCCGCCCCGATTGCTACACAGAGGGACGGGGTAGAAATAATTTTTTATTATTATTATTATTATTATTATTATTATTATTATTATTATTATTATTATTATATTTTTTAATGTTTTTATCTGTGTGCCACCTTGGGTCCATACAAATGAAATAAATAAAGTGGCATACAAATGAAATAAATAATTAAATAAATGCTGCTAACCACTACACCGGATTGTATTGTACAGAAGAGGGGGTGGGGGAGAAAGGATTAGAGTTTGGAAAAGTTTTGGACTACAGCTCCCACAACGACACCCCCCCCCCCCCCCCGTCCGTTATAGGAGCTGTAGTCCAAAAAAAAGGCAAGGTTTCCAACCTCTGACAGATAATGGATCAATACTGCATGAATATTTGTAATCTCTTCAGGGACCTGGCTATAAACACTAGCATCACATCCCGGTGCATGCATGTTTCCTGAACTAGACAGAGCACTTCTTCAACAGACTATTTTGGTTGGATTGCAGTATGTAAGGACCTGAACTGGAAAATGGATTCCAACTTGTCCTCACTGTATCCTCCTCATAAATTATACCAAGGTGTCTGTGTGACATTTTCTGTCTTTATTTATTATGAGCTCAGATGGCCACAAAAAGCACCTGGCAAGCTAGACCTATGTAAGAGACAGATTCAACTCTGTCTCTTACATAGGTCTAGCAGGTACTGTTTAACTGCTCAACCTAGTACTGAAGCAATAAAGCAGTAAAAACAACCAGAACGTTAAATTTCAAATGGAAGTTATTGCTCCTGATTGAAATGGGTGAGCTTGCACTTGTGTATGAGACATTATAACTATCTCATACTTCAAATGTGAGGAGAACCGTAAATATATTCCCTGCCCTTCTTCAGGGATGAGAAGAGTTATGACAATTTAGAGCACTAATAGCTACTTCATTAGTAAGAGCAGGGGTAGGCAACCTTTTTGAGCCGGGGGTCGGGTTGCTGTCCCTCAGACAACTGGGGGGCCAAAGCACCAAAAATAAATAAATAAATAAATTTTAAAAATTTAAAAATATGCATGCACACTCTCTCAGCCCCAGAAAAGCCATGGCAAAACCCATGTGGAGATTTTGCCAAGAAAGCCCCAAGAACAAGTAATAACAACAATAATCAATATCATCATGGCGGGTGGTGGCGGCGGCGGCAGGACCGGCCTGGGGCCAGTCCAAAGGCCTTGGGGGGCCGCATCCGTCCCCCAGGCCTTAGGTTGCCTACCCCTGGGTAAGAGGATTTGGGACCTTGGAGTGGCCAATAAATCAATCCTCTCTCATATCCCTGGAAAAACCCTGGTGGCACAGTGGTTAAATGCCTGTACTGCAGCCACTCACTCACAAACCATAAGGTTGTGAATTCAATACTAGCCAGAGGCTCAGGCTCAACTCAGGCTTGCATCCTTCCAAGGTTGCTAAAATGAGTATCCAGCTTGTTGGGGGCAATTAGCTTAAACCACTGATAAGCGGTATAGAAATGTACTTGCTTGTTATTGCTATATTCCCACCATCTATACCTCTGATGATGGTGGGACTGAGAGAAGGGACTCTTTCAAAGGTCTTAGGCAGGCTTATGAAATTATGCTCCCAAAAGCCAGTCAGCCAGTGGAGTTATTGCACCAGTGGAGTCACATGCTCTCTGGAATTGGTCCTCATCAGCAGTCTAGATGCAGCATTTTGGTGCAGTAGAATGCTCTAAACATGCTGGCTGAGGAATACTAGAAATTGTGCTCCAAAAATAAAATAAAATAAAATAGCCAGGACATAGGCAGGACATAGATCAACACAGTCTAATTTATTTTGAATGTATTATAGTTGTATTAAATATTAACAGAACTGAATTAAACTTGAAATAGTGACAGTAAAATATATAGTATTTAGACTTGTCAGTAATGGCTTTGTACCCATTAGCCAGAATTCTGGAAGGATTGATCAAGGTTACTTTTGACAGAGCTTCAGTATAATACTGCCTGCATGTATTTTAATAAATTAAACAGCTAGAGACTTAAAAAGCAAACAAACTGAAACTGAGGGAAGGCCACAAATATGCTTAAAGAATACATCTCCCCCATACAATACAGTACACCTGTGCCATAACCTTCCAATATAGTGCACCTATGTCATCTGCTGCAAGGTTTGTGTAGACAGAATGAATGGAGTACTCATGGCACCAACTACAACCATTTGCACTGGCAACCCTCTTTCCTTAATGTAAAAGCTAGTGTCCTATACAACAGCCTTAGGGATGTTTTTGTGGGATTTATGGAGGCAACTGCCAGTCTAGTGTTGGAACAGAATGCCAGATAAGATGGCAATTTGGTGTAATCCAGTATGCCTCTTGCATTAGATACTTCATCCCTGCTACCTGCTTCTTTATCCTGATTCCTCCCTTCCAATTCTATTTCCTGATCCCATTTGTATGGATTATTTTTTAAGCAAAGTACACAGATTAAATGCAAAACCAAAAGGAGGGAGAATAGAATTTTAATTTAATCAACTGTCTGCAGGAAAATTACCTGCCAGCAATATAAAGTGTGTCTCGAATTTTCAACATCAGTTGAAAGTCCAGCCTGTGTTGGGATTCATTGCCTGAAGGGCGTCCTCTAAATACTGGATACTGCCTTGAATCTGCAAGTAAAAATGGGTTACGCCATCACTCAGGATTACAGAGCTAAAGAATCAATAGGTGGCATTGATTAGCTGTATATACCAGGAGGGAAAGGGTTTAAACTAAATTCCTTGCGTAATGCCTTGAATATAAATGAATAAAAGATGTCCAGCATCAGCAAACATACTTAAAAAACAAACAACAACCGGAAATTATTGCAGCTTTTTTATTGCTTTTCTTTCTTTTCTTTTCTTTTTCTTTTTTTTAAAAAAAGCCCATTAAAAATTAATAATGATATCTATTTGAAGCCAAAAGGCAAATAAGTAAATCAACGTGGCAACTATCAAAGAGAACATTCATTTTTGCTCGACAACAACAAAAAAACATATGGCAATTAAGCTTCACATTTAGTTCCATTGATTACTCACAGTGGTAGTCAACAATGTTAATGGGGTCGTCATCTTCTGGAAAACTGATGGTGTGGCATCGAAAGATGGTCAGTAGCACTACATAGGCAGGCAACACCAGAGGCCTCATGGCTGGTGCATGCAGATGGGTAAGTGGGATACAAACCACTTCTTGGAAATACTATTTACCTGCAGGAAATGTTATTTCATTTTATTAAAAAAGAAACACAACAACACACACAGGTTGATTCTCAATCAGTGCCCCAGTCGATGGGTGACTCTATAATGAATACTTTCTGCAAGCAAAAGCTGAGTAAATTATGTTGCATGAAAGGTCCCTTTGTGTTTGTTGACAGAAAAAGTGTTATGTGACAGCCCTGATTAAAACTTTTCTGCGACATATTGACATTTGCCATTTTTTTTTGGTGCTAAATTTACAAGTCTGTTTCTTTTTTGGAGGTTACTGACGAATGTCAGCCTCACTGAATCACAAGGATTGCAAACAGAACATGCAGCCTTGCTGACTTGGCAGGAAGACTGAGAACGTTGGGATTAGAATATTAATTAAACTGCAATCTCTTTTCCTTTTCGAACTAATTGCCACATGGTCCCCGATAAAGCCTTTGCCTGTAAATTAACCAAAGCTTCATTACAAAATTCCAGGCACATCCAATCCCGCTAAACTCCAAGTCAACCATTTTCCTTTTACCCTGAGGGCTGGCTCTCTTTTGATTGTGAGAAATGGATGTTTTAAACATCTGAATACTTGACACCACAACTCTAATGACAAGGCTATACAAATCAACTCAGAGGAACAAAGTGAAATCACTGTTCAAGGGAAAGGACAAGATGGTGTCTCTCTCCATTTCGTGCAGGGTAGCTAAGGGGACTGGCAGTTGAACCTTTATGCTGGCAATGGGAGAGGGTCCTCCACCACATCTGAGGGCAGTAATCCAGTTTAGGGGAAAAGCCAAGATTCCCTGAAGAATATGACCACCTGAAATGGCTTCTCTTTGCTCCGATTTTTAGCCCTGGAGCGTGGCTTTGGTCCAGTTCCCACCTGCATCATCTAAACGCCCTGCCTTCAAAGCAGTTGGAAATTGGCCCATCTGTTCCACTCCAGAGTCAACTTTAAGGCACATTACAATGACAACAGCAACAAGTAATTCAATAATGCAAATTGTGATCACTTCTATTTCCCCAGGGCCTCAGACAGAATCACCTATTTCCAGATCCCTCTGAGAAGCCAAGAGGTGAACTGCATGAAGCTTTGGTGCAGGAATGGAAATTTTGGTAGATATGGGGACAAATTTGGTCCCCTGGATCACATTTCATCCCCACATGTCCGTCCCCATCACTATCATTTCCTTTCAAACATTGTTTTGCTAAAAAGAGGGAAAGAGAAAGAGCTATGCTTCTTGATACAGTTCCTAGCGCTACCAGTCAAAGGGCATTGTGCAAGAAGGCATTCCGTCCAATGAAACCGGGGGAAATGATGAAAGAAGCAGGAAAAGATTAGTAGGGCTACAAATGTAAGAGGAGGCCATTCACCTCTCCAAAATTCAGGGGGCTTGCACAATAAAAGCTTTCTCTGGAAGCACTCTAGAAGGGAGGAAGGAAAGGCAGAAGGGAAGGCAAGAGAATGAAAGAAAGAAAATAAATGCTAATTCTCATATTGTAGTTTCATCTTCAATTCTGAAAATACTGAAAACACAAGTTCACCCAGCATTTTGTCACCTGGAGTATTTGAGAAGATGTCAGCTCTTTCCTGTTATTTCCATCCAAAAGGCATTTGAGAACAAAACACTTTTCAACAGAGAAGAGGTGATCATTTTCACTCAATTAAGTTCTCAGTCACCAACCCTAAGGGTTCAGAAAACCACTTCTTACATCCACTTTGGAAATGCATATCAAACGACTTGGAGACTCTGAGATGGTGGCTGAGTAAAGAAATCTCTTGTGTTGGTTTAACCATATATGATGGAGAATTTCAGAGACACTGGTACAGTAGCCAGTCTCAGGCTGATGCAGAACAAGATGACTTAATGTGAACGTTAACATTTTTTAGTCATTATGGGTATTATTACCTAACATCCTCTGCATATGTAATACAGAGAACTCTATGGAGAGGACTTTCTTAATAACAGATACAGTGATGCCCCTAGGGTTGGCGTCACCCAATATGGTCAGTCATGGCGGGGGGGGGGG
>CM034709.1:13416433-13426905 GCA_020142125.1 Phrynosoma platyrhinos | reverse complement strand
ATATGATTGGGTATTGGATTTTATCATATGGGTTGTTGGTTTTTTATTATTGACACGATTTTATATATTGTATTTTTGTATATTATTTTATATTTTGCTGTAATCCCACCTTGATCTGCAGGGAGAGGCAGGAAAATACAAATTATTATTATTAGAGTTGGAAGGGGCCTTATGGGCCAGCGAGTCAGTGTAGGATGTCCAGGTAAAGGAGTAATTCCCAGACTCAGCCATCAGCCGTCTTGGTCAATAGTCTAGGACTCTAGAAGCTGAAGTCCTGGAAGGCCAGAGTTTGGGAATTACTGAGCTAAAGCATCTCCAGCTGACCAGCCTCTTTTTGAAGATACCATGAGAAGGAGACCCCACCACTTCTCCAGGCAATTGGTTCCATTGCCAAACCACTCTTACTGTCAAGACATTCCTTCTTATGTTTAATCAAAATCTACCTTTCTGTAACCTTTCTGTAACTGGTCCTACAGATTGTCTTTGGTATTAATGACATGTTTTTACACTTGAGAATATTACCTAGTTCTTTCATGGCTGCCTTTCCAAGACAATCTTCTGATTTCTTGACTACAATCTCTGTGTTTGTAAATGACTGAGGGACATTGCAGACCGGCCCAAAGGGCCGGCCTGGGGGTAGAGTTGGGGCGGGTCAGCTGCATGCCGGCCACCCCAATCCCAGCCCAACGCCATCCTGACGCCGCACAGCCGTACACATGGCGTGCAGTGTCAGAACGCCCTCCCAGTGCAGCATTTAAACACGATGCACCAAAAGGGCGTGGAAGAGCCATAGCACCGGCTCTTAGGGCAGCATTTTGCTGCCCCTAAAAGGAGCGGCATTTTGCTGCTCTTTTCAGGGCGGCAAAAGGGAGGATTGAGGTCGCAGTGTAAGGTTGCTGCGGCCCTGATCCGCCACTTCCCGGGGTGGCTCTATGCCACCCCAAACAGCCGGTCTGCATCGGCCCTGAATCAAGGTATAGGAAATCTTTCACTAGTTCAGCTTTAACTGGCTGACTCTTACTATGATACAAAGTGTACGGCAAGTGGCTTGGCTGCACAGGACATATTTGCCCATTGGCTCCAATGGCATTTACAGCATATAAGAGATAATTTGTGCATTCAGAAGTACCAGGAAGATTAGTCCTTCCTGGACTGTACCATTCCAAGATGTATGTACATATGTGTTAGGGGGAGGATCCTAATCTTTTTAGCTGGGATTTCCCCCCCAGATCTGTAAATTATCTATATCTCTAAAGAGCAGAATTCTATGATATACATGGAAATTGTTTTTAGCTTGACTAAAAACAGTTTAACAAACATTTATTTTTTTAAAAAAACTCCAATTATTTTAAATGCAGTCACCCGTCCATTTTTGCAGGGGATCCATTCTGCCTCCCCGAGAAAACAGAAAACTGCAAATATTCAAGCTGTGGGGCACATCCCATTTTGTCCCCCTCTGTTTGCTACCCACGAATGGGCGAGGGACACGGACTTCAAGTTCTCAAAAATGGAGAGGCAACTGTAATTAAAAAGTGCAAAGTGTGGTTTGAAATGTACCACTGAATATCATCTTAAGGGAGGTGGTATCTCCCATGTGAAAGAACATGTCTTCTAAGACATAACTATGTGTCTACAGGGCCTGGTATTCCTTAGCAGTCTCCCAGCCAAGTTCTAACTAGGACCGGTCCTGCTTAGCTTCCAGCCTCTTTTTGAAAACCCACTGGGTGACCTTGGGGAAGTCATACACTCTCAACCCCACGAAATCCCATGATATGTTTGCCTTAGGGTCACCATAACTCAGAAATGACTTGATGGCACACAACAACCACCAATATGAAAACAAAGTAAGGCTTAACCTTCTTTAGAATGATTTTATCTCATATGCAGATTTGTGCAGATTTACCCAATTAATTTATTTTAATTGTGTAATTAAAGGTTTATTGTGTAATAGTTTGGAGGACACTTCCGGTAAAAAAACAAAAAACTATTATTGTGTAACAATTTGGAGTACACTTCTGGTAATCAAATGTCTCTGAAGCACTACTTCAGGGTACTCCACTTACTGAAATCAATTACCCTAAAGTTAATCACCTCTGCTACTAAATCTCTGCTTTCATTGTGGTTATTACTGTTGCTGCTGCTACTTTAAGTGATTAGCAATTCTTACAAAAAATACACAATGAAAAATACTGTACAAATTTACATGCATCTGACGCCAGGAAAAAAAAATTATGAACTGCACATATCTGAAATTCAGTTTTGAAAATTAATTTTCAGATGTAATCCATTAAGTGATTCATTACAGTGTCAAAATAGTAACCTGTTCTGGCTACTCATTATGAAAAATTCATATGCAAATTCAGGCCCATGATCTCCCTGATTGAGCTTATCCATCTGAGGTGTGGTCTTTCTCTCTTTCTACTACTCTCTACATTTTCTAGAGTTATTGTCTTTTCTAATGAGTCTTGCCTTCTCATGATGTGGCCAAAGTGCAACAGCCTCAATTTGATCATCCTGGCTTCCAAGGAGATTTCAGGCTTGATCTGTTCAAGAACCCATTTGTATCTCTTTTTGACTGTCCATGGTATCCTCAGCATTCTTTTCCAGCATCACATCTCAAATAAGTTGATATTCTTTTTATTGGCTTTCTTCACTATCCAATTCTTGCATCCATACATGGTGATGAGGAATACAATGGGCTGGATGACTGTAATTTTAGGGTTTGGTTGTGTATCTTTACTCTTTAGGATCTAGTTCTTTCATAGCTGTCCTTCCCATTCCTAGTCTTTATGTATTTCTTCCGTGGTCATTATTTTTGTTTTGTTTATGTTCAGCATTAAGCCTATTTCAACACATCTAGATTTCACCAGGTTTTATTTGTACTGCTTTGTTAATATTAGTACTCTCCATACTATTAAAATGGAGCCATCTTTGTAAAGCAATGCTATATAAGAAGTTAAAGTCATAAGTGAATTACTGAGAGAACATATTTGCCTCTCAGCTTGCTGGCAGTCAAGGCCTAACCTCAGAGGACACATCCCAACAAAGCCTCATTAAAGACCTCCTTACTGAAAAGGGTGAGATAAAATGTTGCAACACTTTCATTTTTGATCTTCCTTAGTAGTTTTTGCACTTTCATTTTTGACCTTCCTTAGTAATTTTTGCACTTTATTTTTGACCTTCCTTAATAATATTTCCAAGACTATTATGTTTCCTACTAGTAGTACAGTGTTATCCACATATCTTAGATTGTTGATGCTCCTTTCTCCTATCTTCACTCCTTCTAACCCCCTAAGCAGACGGCTTAAAGGGCCATCTTGGGGGCAGGGAAGGGAGGGGCAGCCGCACAACCGGCGCCCCAACCCCTTCCACAGGTCGTCCTCGGAGCAGTCGGCCCTCTGCATGGCCAGCGCTCCGAGGAGGGCCTCCCGCTGCAGCGTTTGCACGCGATGCGGCAGAAGAGTCGGCGAAGGTGCGCCTCAGCCTTTTGCGGCGCACCTTTGTCGACTTGTGAAAGGAGCGCCAATTTAGTGCTCCTTTCAGGGGCGGAGAAGCTGCGCCGCGGGACCGAGGCGTGGGGATGCCTCGGTCCCGCGGCGCAGCTTCCTGGGGTGGCCCATGACCGCCCATCTGCTTCCCCCCTAAGTCTAAACCTGCTCTTCTTATATGTTTTGCATACAAGTTGAATAAATAGGGTGACAGAATACAGCCTTGCCTGACCCCTTTGCACTTGGCACAAATACTGCAATGCTTCAGAGGACACACTTGCTTGATTTTACATGACAGCAATCACGCTCACTCTAGGGCAAGGATGAGGAATAGGGATACCAGAATGAAAACTGGGGAACTCTGGTATACCTTTAACCATTGTGTAGAATAGGGAATGTCAGCAGGTGTTGCTTGTCTGGCAAACTTGCCTGCGAAAATTCCCTCTTCTACACAACCATTAAATATACAGGGAAACACATCCAGTTTTAAATTTGGCAATCCTAGGGGGGCATCTTGATCCCTACAGGACCCTTTATAGCAGGGCTAGGCAACCTTTCCCCTTTAAGGGCCGAGGGACTTCAGCTCTCAGAAGCCTCAGCCATGTTGGCCAATAGTCCCATGTTGGCCAATAGGTCCTGGGATTCTGGGAGCTGAAGTCCCTCGGCCCTTAAAGGGGAAAGGTTGCCTACCCCTGCTTTATAGGTAGGGCTGGTGGTGACTGGGGCAGTGGTGACTGGAGCCATGGAAGACACATTCTTATGCCCCATTTAAAGGTGCCTTCCACTTATCCATTCACATAACCACCTTGGCTCCCTCTCCAGTTTTAGACAACCTCCCAATTCATAAAAAATGAACTTTTGTAAAGCTTACAGTTGAACACCATTTGCAATTCAGTTTGCCCCAGATGATTACTGATTTACAATTCTTCCACAGAATACAGAATAGGGTTCTAGACATGGCTACCATTGCAAGCTTGAGCTCATCCCACTCCCTAATGGATCTCTGTAGTAGCTTGCTCTCATGTGAGGTCATGTTGGCATCTGCCCAGGTGGGGGTACTGCTTAGCAAAGAAAAGTGCAAGGGCGTGCTTCATCATTAAGAAATGACCCACAAAAGACGCATTACTAACTGTTAATGATGTTTCTACAGCTCAGATCCACCAGTCCAGAACTGATGAGCTGCCCCTCTTTGCCAAGATTGATGTGAAGTCCTGGCTAATAGACACTAATGATTCCTGGCATTTTCCCTCTGCTGTTCTTCCCCTCTGACAGTCTCCTGTGATGAAGCATCTCACATTAAATTGCAAATGAATAAATGTAAACAAACCAGAATGACTAAACCTGAAGAAGCAGAACAAAAAACAAAACAAAAAACAAACACCCCAGTTCAACCCAAATGCAACTCAGGATATTCTGCAACAGAAGGCTCCAGGTTAGGAAAAAAAATCACAAATGGTTCACAAAGGTCTCCAGAGCTTGGTACTGCTGTAGAAACTGCAAGATTGAAAATTTAGCAAGGGCTGGAGAGCAGGGTGTAAGAGAAATGGAATTGTGAGCTGGGAAGACCCCATCTTAAATCCAGAATTTAGACAAGTCTCTTGTTTAGACTACAACTTTCATCATCTCCCAATTGGGGGGGGGGATTTCTGGGAGTTGTTGTCAACAAATGTAACTCTCCCAAGTTCTGTTCAAATCCCAGCTCAACCCAGGAAACTTTAGGCAAGCCAAGTCAGTAATTCCAGGAGACATCCAACTAAACAACCCCAGAAGAGCAGGTGATGGGAGCCATGGCAAACAGACTTGACATCAGTAGCTGGGCATTCTCAGTGACAGATGAGCTATAGCTTCAGTTGGCTTCAAGTCCCTCATGCAGCTATGACCCAAGCAACTCCTTCCCTTCAAGGGAGGAGAAAGAGGAAGATGAGGATGAGGTATGGGTGGTGTCAGCAACACAACTGATAACAGTAAAAGTGGAGGCCAGAAGAGCCAAAGCCCCTTCCCACTGCAACCAGTGGCTGACTCTGTGAGCCAATAACTCCCTGAATGCCTGGCTTAGGGTTTAAGAGCCAGGTTCTGCAGGATAGGCAGAAGTGTCCAGGAAAATCACCAGGTATGCTCAAAAACAGGTTGCGGTGGAATAAGGTGGCTGCTGGTTCACAGAATCAGAGAGCCATCCACACTACAGAATTATAGTGTTATTGTTCCACTAACTGCCAGGGTTCTATCTTATGGAATCCTGGGATTTGCAGTTTAGGAAGGGGTATTCAAAATTCTCAGCCAGAGAGTGCTAATGCCCCACCAAACTATAAAACCTGGGATGCAACCATGACAGTTAAAGTGGAATAACAGCACTATAAGTCTGTAGTGTGAATTACAGGCTTTGGCAAAAGCAAGGTGGCACAAGACATCAGCCAGTTCACAGAATTGGGTTGTGATGGAAGGAAGGTATGGGTGAGTGAGGTGTGGTGGTGCAAGGCAGCTGTCAGGTGCCAGAACCAGGCTTCAGTATAGATGCAAGGTAAGAAACCACCACTGAGACAGGTAATTCCTAGCCCTGGAGAGTTGTGAAGGTTAGCTTTCCAGAGCATCAAGGGTTCTGGCAGGGCAGGGTGCTGGCAATTTGCCATCCCTAGTATTCACCTGTCTGAAATGACAGCCACACTGGTGTTAAAGGCAGGACCAGCTCCAACCATAGTCATCTGTTTTGTCACTGCATGAACAGAAAGGTAGAGTAGATAAGGCCTTTGGTTTGATCCACCGGATGCAGCAATCCTTCACAAGGCAAAAGATTCCACAGAAGCTTTTTAGATGCTATTGCTGCAAGAACCCTTTGAAATTCTTGGAATCATGCAGCCATCTTTGTAAAGCAATGCTATATAAGAAGTTAAAGTCATAAGTGAATTACTCAGAGAACATATTTGCCTCTCAGCTTGCTGGTGGTCAAGGCCTAACCTCAGAGGACACATCCTGACAAACCCTCATTATAGACCTCCTGACTGAGTGGGTGAGATAAAACCTTGCAGCAAAGACAAAAAATTTCATGGGAACATGAAGGTGAAATTCCTTCCCCCTTTATTATTCCTTGTAATCTCTTTTAAATAACATTCACCTCTTGCTCTCTCATTCTGTCAAGGAAAGTGCCTATAACTGGGAAAAAAAAGAAAGAAAGAAAGAAAGAAAGAAAGAAAGAAAGAAAGAAAGAAAGAAAGAAAGAAGAAAAAGAAAAGATCTCACCCTGTGCAAGAGATGAAAAGTCTGATCTAGCCAGATTAAGTGTGCAAACTCTGTTCTGAATTTTTAGATTGGACAGGGGAAATCTGTTCATTAACATTTTAGAATGGAAAAACGAACACAAATAAATCTATAGATTCTATCCAGATTAGATTACTTGATCTGTTAAGTAACAGGCTCAGTAACTCTTGAACTGGACGCAAACAGAAGTAGTAGCTGGGATGCTAGTGTCCTTTGAAAAATGTATTAGCTACACAGAGCTTGGTACTATTCTGTAACAAGATACTTTGGTAGTGGTTCCACTGTAGTAGTAGTGGTAATAAGAGTATTATCTGCCAAAAGTAATATATTGACTAGGAATTATCTTGCAAGTTTTGTGTACTGAGTTATATTTTCTGATTACTTTTTTTACTCTAACAGAAATGTTCAAGTTTTATGTCATTTTTTTCCCAATGGTATTTTCCTCCCCCAAAGTAATGAAAAAGTAAACAGCAACACACTAAATTATTTTTTAAAAAACATTAAAGTTAGTGAATGACTGAAGTAATGGATTTGGTAATGCAGTATGTAACACACTTATTTTGAATAGTAACTTTCCAAGTTATTAGACCAATTCAATGCTCAGGGGTGGGGTGGAGGGAATGTGTAGTTGTTTTGCACAGATCCACCATGCCAGACTGGAATATTTGTACTTATTACAAATAGTCTCAGCAACATGGTACTCTTTGTAATATAGCAGAATCTACAGTGGTATACAGGAAACTCTGGTTCTGCACCAGCAGCTCCACAGGTCAATGGTGGATAGATGGTTACCTACACTGGTTCTTCTACTTCTGGATGGTGCAAGATGGGAAACTGGTCAGTGATATTAACAATGATGCATCAGCACAGACTAACAACCACATCCATCTGCACTGATATGTCATGTCAGCATGAACCATGTTAAACAGGAACCAGGGCTAAGCAAAATGGAGAACTAGGCAATACAGTTGGCCCTTCATATCCACAAATTCTTTATCCACACATTCAACCATCCATGACTTGAAAATATTCAAAAAAGATATAAATTCCAGAAAGCAAACTTTGATTTTGCTACTTTTTTATAAGAGATACCATTTCACTATGTCATTGTATTTCATGGGACTTGAGTATTTTGTTATCTATGGGGGGTCCTGGAACCAAATCTCAGAAGATACCAAGACCTCACTGTACTTGCTTTTGTACCAAAGTATAATTTCCTCCCACCATCTTATTTACAACAGGATTATGCAACCTTTCACAATTCCTTAGATCATTTGGTAGTGGTAATATTTAAGAAGCCAACATGGGCTACGAGCCCAGCTACATAAGGTCTAAAGGGATCCAATGCATTGTGCAAACATGCTGGATTCCCCAAATTAGCACTATGCAGATAGGCCCTCCAGGACTTAACATCTTGAAAACAGGAAATAACCAACAAAGCAATAGGAGTATATGAATCTCTCTCCTTGCCTCTCTTATGTCAAGATCAGCATGTCTATCCTTTATCAAGCCCATCAGTGCTATCTGCCTGTCTTTGGTTGGATGGTACTGTCTTACAAGATATGTGTAGTAATTTTTAGTGACATACCCAGAGAATTACAGAAAATCTGAATCTTAATATTCCAAATCCATCATTTCCAAAGCATGACCCCAATATTCTGGTGGCTACACTGAAATCATCATATTCTTTGATAATTTGCATATACCATACTTACACAAATGAGATTATGCATTCTCACAATGTCTACATTCTCCTCCTTTGCCATTTTCATACAAAGCCATCTGCCGTATCACAATATTTTCTTTTCCTCCCTCCTTTTTTCACACCATCTCTCTGTCACACACATACCCTTCTGTATCATTTCACAAACCATATGCACATAAACACCCATGACCAGGGATTTTTAACTGAAACAAGTAACAAAAGATTTTGAAGGAATCCAGCAACATCCATTTAAGGTCATAAAGCCAATAACTGTGCCCCCAAATATGAGTGAAACATATGGGACCAGCATTTTTACCTCAAGCAAGCAAGCAAGCAATGATATCGAAGGAATGGCAGTCACTCTGATCTGACCAAAATCTGAATAAACAGATGGTTTATCCCTAGAAATCTGCTCTTCAGGGCTAGCAAAATGAAACTGTGGGTTCCATGCATGTTTACTTCTCAGAATCCCCTTGCATGCCACAGGAGTTAAAGAAATTTTAACTAGCAGTAGGCTATAAGCTACTTACATTGGAATATTTCCACCAAATGTAGAAGAACTGTTTCGGTAAGCATGTTTTGATCACTGCAACTGAGTCAGTTAACGTTAAATGGTGACATTAGAACAACATAGCTTAGAACAATGAAAAACTGCTTGACATAAAGCAAGCAAATCTATTTTTTAAAATGAAAATTAGCTACACCCCCCCCCCCCCACACCACACACACAGTTGAGCATAGAAAATATTGGGTCAATCACAAGGAAAACCTGCAGATAACAAATACCACTGGTTTGACTGAATAATGCCAATCAACCTTAATTTATTACACCATTATTCATTTATCATTGGTTGGTCTAGAAGTGCCAAAAATACAGAATATTACCCTTTGTTCTTGGTAAGGTAGCCAGTGGACCACTTCAGTTCAGATTGTAGTTTATTGTGGCACCAGAGCTCTCTGACAGAGAAGGCTAAATGTCTCATAGAACTACAGTTCCCAGAATTCCCTAGCACTAAGCAAGGGCAGTTAAAGCAGTTTCAAACTGGATTATTTCTGCAGTGTGTTTTGGATCAAAATCTCCTAAAAATCAGTCAAATGTCTCCTTCCCTTCTCCTCATCACTAGAGTGGCCAAGTCTATCCCAGGCCCTGAGATTTGCAGGCTAACAACTGAGCTCCAGGGATGATACCAAATGGGGCAGACCTTAGTGATGTTACAAAGAAGAGTATTGCACACTTAAATAAACTGGTTTACCTGATATGGTTTAAAAATATTGCAAGGGTTTTGCCACCAAAATCGTCACTCCTGTGGCCATTTTCTCAAGCCGGAAAACTCCTAGCTTTGAAAAGAGCTGCCCCAGGCGGCGATTTCAATGGCAAAACCTTTGTGATAGGGTCTGGACACCACCCACATTTATTTTTAAGCCGGATCAGGTAAACAAGTTTATAAGCTCCAAAGCCTGTCCCCTTCTAAGGAATAAACCCTGGTGACATCATTATATATAATGCATAGAGCATCAACTGCAATTGCGGAGTATGTAGTGGTGTCATTCAGTCACTTGGCTCTGGTTCACCTGAACCAACTGTTAAAATTTGTCAGGTTCAGCAAACCACTCATTATCAAGAAAGAAATTGAAAAGTTTCACTGTGCCCTTCCCCTCCAACCGGTGCATGTTTTGATCCACTCCCAGCCACCCTCTCTGGCAACAACAGCAACAGCAAACCAAAAGCTTTACTGGCCAGCACACGCCACCAAGAATGGCTAAAGAAGGGGAGAAAAGAGAAGTTGATCACAAGCAGTTCCCACAAGGAAGGAAAGGCAGGGAGGAAAGAAGAACGGAGCAAGAGTGAGACAGGGAGGATGCCCGGGTTGGCTGGAGGGTGCCCAGCCCTGATCTTTCCCCTCCCTTCTGTTTGAGCATCCACACACATTTCACCATTTTCTCCAGTTCATGTATGTTCCATGAATAAGTAATATTATTTTGCGGCTACAGAATCGATTTCAAGCTCTTACTCTTAGCAAGGAGGA
>CM034709.1:13376643-13388837 GCA_020142125.1 Phrynosoma platyrhinos | reverse complement strand
AAGGCAGCAGGATTTGCAAACAAAAATATTATTTCTAAAGGGAAGACAGCACCTTTACAAGCAAGCACACAGACAAACAAAAGATAGCCTTCTCCTATCCAAAATCTATTATTTGTGCTCAAATCAAAGCTGGGCTGTACCATAGCTTCTGAGCTGGTTTAATTTTAAGGGATGCCTGACCAACTGACATGTGGACCCCGATGATGATGATGATGATCATCATCATCATCATCACCACCATCATCTGCATGAAAATGCCTCATCATTTTTCAATACCAGCCATTAACCAAGGCAATTTCATGTATGCAAATATGATGCAGTAATGTTACCAAGGTCATCAAGTCCAAGGGTAATCACGCTGTGTTAAAATGTATCAATCAGAGCTTTCAAGGGACCAATTTAATTTACAGGGTTGGTAAACATTTTGCACAATTCAAATGTCACCTGCTTGCTTGGGTCTCTGGCTTCTCACTTTCAGCATCATAAATTTTGCTTTTTTTTTTTTTAAGTGTACTTATTGGCAATACATTTTGATATTTCCTCAGTTACTGCAGCAAATAGAGGCTCCAGACGACAACTCATGCTTTAAAAACAGCAAAACTAAAGAAAAATACATGACTCCCAAATTGTTGTAATCCTCCTTTTTGAGGTTTACAACCTGTCAACAAATTGGAAATAAGTATGGGGCCTTCCCAGATTGAGGAATTTTTATACAAGGCTCTTCTGTTTTAGAAGTTCTACCTTTTGGCAAAAATACATTAAAAGAATCTGCATTGTATCATTTCAGGTGCTTTTATCTATCTTATCTCTATCTCTCTATTCATTTATACATCATCTTCCTCCTGCCATGGGACCCAAGGCAGCTTACAATAATTTAAAATAAAAGTGTAGCTAAAATGTTACATTACAAACAATTAAACAACAGTTCTATTCAGTGGTGTTGCCCCCTCCCCAGTGTTACCTTCTCATTCTAACCCAGGGGTAGGCGACCTTTCCCCTTTAAGGGCCGAGGGACTTCAGCTCCCAGAAGCCTCAGCCATGTTGGCCAATAGTTCCATGTTGGCCAATAGCTCCTGGGATTCTGGGAGCTGAAGTCCCTCGGCCCTTAAAGGGGAAAGGTTGCCTACCCCTGTTCTAACCCTTTCTCATTCTCTGCAGCGAAGGGGGCAGCAGCAGCGGTCAACTTATGAGTAGGGAGTAGCCCCAGTGGTCTACTTGCAACAGGGACAGTGACGGTCCCCTACTTGTGAACAGACCACCATGATGGTTCCCTACCTGCAAGTAGACTGCGGGTGCAGTCCTCTTCTAAAGTGGCCACGGCCTCAGTGGTGAAAACAGGAGGGCACACTTGCCCCCAACAAGGGAGGAGGGTCCGACCGGGTGTCACCCCTCTTCTGGGATGTGACCTGGTGCGGGCGACACCATCACAGCCCCCCCAATGATGCCACTGGTTCTATCAAAAGCACAGAGTTAAAAACAGTTTCAAATACATTTAAAGCATAATTGAAAACATACAAGAGAAAAACACAGCACACCACTGTCAAACACTGTTCTGCCATGTGATTGAACAGTGTGATTGAAAATCAAACTAGAAAGGTTTTAACCTGCTGGTGAAAAGAGAGCAGAGAGGAGCTTAGCAGACCTCCCATGGATCTTTCTTGGGCCCCCCTTGAGCAACTATTATGTGCCCCCCGCCCAGGATCCTGCCCCACAATTTGAGAAACACTGGTGGGGGCCTTTAAAGCTCATAACTGACACTTTAAATTCTGCCTGGAAAAAGACAGGCAATCAGTGAAGCTATTTCAACAGGGTAGTTATCTATTCCTAGTAACCAGTCCTGGTCAGCAGCCTGCCTGCAGCATTTTGATTCCATCGACATTTCAGAATTGTTTCCAAAGGCAGCCCCATATAGATGTAATGAAGGTGTGTGTCACCACAGACAGATCTATCGGTGCTCAGTACCTTTATCTCAATATGGCAGCATCTCTCTAGAGTTTTAGGTAGAGGTCTTTCTCATCCTGTGTGATAAGTTTATTTAAAACAGGAGTTGGGAACTTGGGGCCCTTTGGAGCTCTTGGATTACAACTACTGTAGTCTCTTACCATAGCTCATGCTGTGTGGGGACTTTAGAGAATTGAAGGCCAAAACACTGAAGGGCTGATCGTTTCCCAACCATAATTTTTTAAAAAGAAGAGTGGGGAGGGCTATTCCAGGGATTCGACCTGGAATCACGGTTTACAATTAAGGTAGGATTCCCATCAAATGCCTACAGAATGGAAATTCCATGAAAACCTATGATGCAGCCCTTATGATTGAGATTGGAATGGCCTACAGCAGCTGTTTGCTAATTTCCATTTCAGTTAGTAATCCAGTTAAGTCTTCATGACTTTGTTGTAAACTGATTTATTCATTATTAAGATTGTGTTTCCTGCCCTGCTTACTTTCATTGCTTGTGGTTTCCTTGCCAGTTGTGTTCTTTCCATGCAAGAGAGGGAGCTTAAGGGAGGTGAGTACTCTGGTCTGGGATCTTTTTAGATTTTGTTAAGACACCTGGCATGTTCCTGATACAAAATAAATGTTCAGTAACATGAAAGAGCTGAATAGTGTTTTGCATTTGGGAATCTTATCTCTTAACAAAACATTCTGTCCACTCAAAGTCTTTGGTCAGTTAAGTTTATGACTCAAATCAATGCAGCTTAAATAGATTAAATCCAATTGTATGATGATGGATTAAGCTTATAAACAATGATTTGAAGAACTAAATGCTACAACTAACATTTCAAAAAACAATAATTCTTAAAAATCTAAATCCCAAAGCAGTTAAGCCAAGTGCTGTTGTATTTAATTGATTTACTTCAACACACACCTTCAGTGCCATGTAGCAATTTGCTAAGCTGCTTTTGCAAATGGTGCTGTTAAAACCACTAACCTATTCCAAGTTCTGTGCAACAGACCATGACTGCTTTGGACATAACACTAAACTACAACTGAGTGCTTGCTGCATGAACCAGACTTGGCTTTGCATGTTCCCTTCTCCCATTCTACTCTCAGCACAGCTGAAAAGAAACTGGAAGTATCCATTACTATTTTCTGCTCACTGAAGCTTGCCATTTTGTATAAATCTGGAAGAACCATGGTTAGAGTTAACAGCTTTTTTTTTTTTAGAAGAAAAAACTTGAAACTATACTTTATATTTCTCAAGTGTATGGATAAACTATAGTTTAAAACAGGGACCGGCAACCTACGGCCCGGGGCCGGTTAAGGCCCCGGGCCCCGGACTTACCGGCCCTGTCCGAAGGCTATCGCCGTCGCTGCCGCCGCGCGCCGCCACCGCGCGTCGCTATCGGGGTGCGTTTTCGGCCACGCTTGTTGCGGCCGCCATTTTGGAAGTCAAAATGGCGGCCGCGACGCGTTTGCGCATGCGCAATACTCTTGCGCATGCGCAAGCATGTCGCGGCCGCCATTTTGACTTCCAAAATGGTGGCCGTGCATGCGCCATGGCAGCTGCGGCCGTGAGCGCTATGGCGGTGGCCGCTGTAGTGGCCGCGGCTGTAGCCGCGTGCGGAGGGGGAGGGTGCGCGCGCGCACGCACTCCTCCATTCCCCCCCCCTTGGCCCAGCTGAGCGGCAACCTTTTTGAGACTGGCCCAGGTCTCAAAAAGGTTGCCTGTCCCTGGTTTAAAACCTAGCTACAGTTTCAGCTTTAGAAAAACAAATGAACTGTGGTTACTTTTAAAATGAAGCTGTACACCAGGGGTTGGCAATCTACGGCCCAAGGGCTGGATCCGGCCCCCCCCGAGGCCTTTGGACTGGCTCTAGCCCAGTCCTGCCGCCGCCCCCACCACCGTGCGCTACCCACCGTCGCGTGAGTCGTGGCCGCCATTTTGTTTCCAAAATGGCGCCATGACTCATTTGCACATGCGCCGGAGTATTGTGCATGTGCAGTACTCCGGCACATGCGCAAACGAGTCGCGGTGCCATTTTGGAAAACAAAATGGTGGCCACAACTTGCTTGCGCATCTGCAGTATGCCGGAAGTAATGCGCATGCACGAGCGAGTGTGTGCATGCACAGTACTTCCGGAGTACTGTGCATGTGCGAGCACGGCGCCATTCCTCCCACCCTCGGCCCGCGGAAGGCCTCGGGACCAGCAGATCGGCCCCCAGTAAGCAAAAGTTGCCTACCCCTGTGTACACACCTAAAGACATGGGAGTACCAACACATTTGATAATCTTGATGAGGAATCTGTACTTGGGACAAGAGGTTATGTCAGAACAGAACATTGAGAAACAGACTGGTTCCCAATTGGCAAAGGGGTCAGACAAGGCTGTACCTTTCACCCTATCTGTTCAACTTGTATGCAGAACATGTTATAAGAAAAGCAGGCTTGGACACAGAAGAAGGAGGAGTGAAAATAGGAGGAAGGAATATCAACAATCTAAGATATGCAGATGACACCATAATACTAGTAGAAAACCTCACAGACCTGGAACACTTACTAAGGAAGATCCAAGAAGAAAGTGCTAAGGCAAGCTTAATGCTGAACATAAAGAAAACAAAAATAATGACCATCGAGGACCTTCACAAGTTCAATCTAGACAATGAAGAAATAGAAATAGTATAAGAGAATGGGGAGGATGGGTATGAAAGAACTAGAAAAGATTCTAAAATGTAAAGATATACAGCTCAGAACAAAAGTTAGAATCTTACAAGCCAATGTATTCCCTTTTACCATGTATGGCTGTGACAGCTGGACAGTTAAGAAAGAAGAAAAAAAATCAGTTTCATTGAGATGTGGTGCTGGAGAAGAGTGCCAAGGACAACCAAAAGGACAAACAAATGGGTCCTTGAGTAGATCAAGCCAGAAAACTACCTGGAAGCCAAGATGACCACATTGAGGCTGTCGTACTTTGGATACGTAAAGAGAAGGGAGGACTCTTTGGAAAAAACAATATGCTGGGAAAGGTGGAGGGAAGTAGGAAGAGAGGAAGGCCACATGCCAGATAGATGGACTGTATTAAGGAGGTCATGGGCATTAAGGGGTTGCAGGAATTAAGCAGAGCAGTGGAGGACAGAGGGTCTTGGAGATGTCTCATCCATTGGGTCGTGATGAGTTGAGATCAACTCGAGGGCAGTTAACAACAACACAGGAACTGCCTTATATTGAATCAGACCAGTGATCCAAATAGCCTAGTAGTATTTTCATTTGTGACTAGGAGCACTTCTCCAAGATTTCATTGAGGATTCTCTCCTAGTTCTACCTGCAGATTCCTGGTATTACCTGGTGGTCTCTCATCACCGTACTAGCCAAGCCCAACCCTGACCAGTTTCCTAAATCAGACAGGAATAGATGTCTTCAGGATGGTAATGAGGATGTTTCTAATATTCTCCCTGAAACCTCGTCATAGAGGGAAACATGCTCATGGAAGTGGTGCTAAGCTATGAGGGTGCCCAACGGTGGATCAAATCTGCTCTCCGCTATGGGCTGCATATGGATGTGCACATAGGCACTCATGCACATACATGTATACACACATACAGAGTGCCCGTCATCCTAATCTTGGTACATGGAGAGAGGGAGGCTTAAACCTCATTTTGCTAGGCTCTGGTTTAGTATTAAGACAGCCAGCATGGTGTACTGTGGTACTGGGGTTCAAATCCCCACTTGGACATGGAAACTCTCTGGGTGACCTTGGGCAAGCCACACACTCTCAGAGGAAGGCAAAGGCAAACTCCATCTGAACAAATCTTGCCACAAAATCCCTGTGATAGGTTCATGTTAGGGTTGCCATAAATCAGAAATAACTTGAAGGCACACAGCAACATGAGGATTAGCATTATGCTACAATAGACCATAATGACTGACAATACTTGCTCAACTGGTCAACATTTCCTCAGTATAATCTCATGTGTCTGTGTGTGTGTGTGTGTAGCCACCATTTGAAAAGAAAGAGACAGATATCAAAGAATGTTTCTAGATAGCTCCTTTGATTACTGGTCTCTCTCCCCCTCAGGTCTCTTCTGATCCAAACAAAAGGAGAATGAATTGTCACTCAAAACCAGAAGTAGGGTTTGGTGTGGGTTTTCGTTTGTTTGTTTTACATTATTCTGGCCTTTTGAGCAGTCTGTGCTTGGGGGGGAGGGCTATCCCAGGGCAGAAAACTGGTCCTCAAACCCATCACAGTTGCTGCCCCCTGTAGTTATCCAATCAGTTTAACTTTATCCAGTATTCTCACTCTGAGGAGCAATTCATGGACTAAAGAAATATGATTGTCATTTGGGATTCTAGTACATCAATCTGAAAAAGTGGTGCTAATATTACAATCCCATATAGATCTATTTCACGGACTTCAGGGGCACTTTCTTCCATGCAGTGTGTATACGGCAGACAAAGGGCAACACAGGGCCCATGCACTATATTCCCCCTTTCACAAATTTTCTGGCCCATAAGACCTTACCAAAATCACCACTCTGTCACCCAATTTTGCCTTTGTGGAGGCAAAAAGCTGCATTTTCTTTAAAAGAATTTTACTATGGGCATCATTTTAAGGGGTGGGAGGGTTAGGGATTGGTTGACAGAATGTTTTACTCTGTATCAGTTTTAATTTGTTGTATGCTGCCCCGGTTGCTGAAGCAGAGGGGTGGGTTAGAAATAAAATTTATTATTATTATTATTATTATTATTATTATTATTATTATTATTATTCATGAGTGCCTTGCTTTTAATGAAAACGTGGGATTTTTTGCACATTCCGTGTGGCAGTGGGGTGGGGTGGTATTCAGTTGGTTGGGACCCTTAAGAAATTGCCCAGTCAGACTGCATTTTTCAAAATAATAACTAATGTATACATTAAGTAAGACCAGTGAAAAACACCAACAATCAATAGTAAGACATAGACGAGTTGACAGAGAACTTGGAAAAATTACTTCCTTTTTACAAAATTACGAAAAGGGAATAATTTTTGTCACTCAGTCTCAAGTTTGGAAAACTTACTTTTTTGAATGCATGAGATCCTGGGAGTTACCATCCAAAAAAGTAAGTTTTCCAAACTTGAGACTGAGTGACACGCTGTATGCCTTGAGAACTTCATTGTGCCTTATGTCCCAGCAGCCACTGTGTAATCCTTTCCCCTACTCCTCTGCAGGTGTGCCAACTAAGCTGTGTTGGGGCAGGACCAAATCCACCAAATACAAAAGAAATGTCTCGTTCTGGATGTTAACTTTAGTTACCATAGCCAGACAATGCTGCCAGTGGTGTGGAAGAAAAAAAAATTGCTGTTGCCAGCTGTGTTGTTCACAGTTGGATGGTTTCTCCAAATGACTACAGAGCCAGTAGCCTGTTGTGGCCAAAGACAGGATGATGGATGAGCAACACCCAGTGTCCAAGTTGAAAGAATAGCAGAAGTTCACTTCAGGGTTGTTAAAATGCTAATCTACTTTAGTTAACAAAAGTTTAATGGAACAGAAAAGTTAGGGAAATGAATACACCACAGCATCTTATCATATACACAAATGTTTATAGACGTATAATCTGCAGAGAAAGCAAATCACTGGAGAATGTGCAAAATAACCAGAAACTGTGCACATTAATCTGAAAATCTATTCAGTTTTTACAATACACAAATAGAGATACTGTATAGTCCTACCTGCATATAACCAAGCTTGAATAATGTAATGTTTACTTATAATACTTTTAAACACATCCTCAGATATAGCACATAGAGACATCTTCAGTTGCAGATAATTAATAATTTATATTGACTGGTTAGTATGAGTATTAATATGTAACCAAAGAGCATATTTTGATAACATACATAAACATCACTGCATAGAATTGTCAGGTTTTATTTTGCATGTGTGTGATTCTGGTATCATTCTGGTCTGGTTTGATGTTTTTTACATTTGCTTTAAATTTCAGATTTTCAAATTCAGGACCAAGTTTTAGAGCCAAAATTGAGCATTAAAATGTAAATACATGTTTATGCACACTTTTTCAGTTTGATTTGCAATAATTACTCAGTTATTCTGCACATTGGCCAGTCATACATTTGTTACAGCAAATCCACACATCCCTCTGATTTGATCTTTCCAGTTATATAAACATTGACATTTGGAAACTGAAACATCATAGTGTTTATCCTTTCTTACCCATACACAAATTCTCAACAAATGGGCCAACTTTTGTTAACAGCTGCTTTGGAATGACCACTAAGGCACAACCAGGAAAAGAAAACAAGTGTCTCTCTCTCTCTCTCTCTCTCTCTCTCTCTCTCACACACACACACACATCCAATTGATAAGACTAGTAATGTGATTTTTCACTGAACTGTTCTTCCATGTGACATGGGAACAAATCTGAACATACTTTCTTTTCAGCCTGAAGTTGGCAGCTATTCACAGAACAGAGTAACAACTTAATAAAACAGCTTAGATGGATTTTAACGGCAACTGCAGCAGCTTATCCGAGGCATAAAGACAGATCATCTGTCCTCCCAGTAGTTTTGATGAAAGCAACATTTGGGCTGATTTAATTAGATACAGGACTTTTAAGATTGAAATTAACACAGCACGCCAACTAACAAACACTCTCTGGTCAACCTTCTCTTTAGCTGCTCTTAGGGTAAAACATTAATTTCTGCAATCGAGATGTATATGTTAACACTCCGGACTAGAATTATAGGAATCTGTAAATGAATAAATATGCAATCTCCTCTTCATTTTTCTTGACTGAGCCATAAGAGGCAAGGGGGAGGGGAGAGAAAATGATACATTCTTTTGCAATCCACTGAATTTGCAAGCAAGCAATGCCCCAAAATGATAAGAAACATTTTAAGATACGGCTATATTGCAGTCAACAAAATGCAAACATTGCTAGGATTCTACATATTGGACTAGATGCTATCTCTTGCTGAACACGGAGAGGAATGTATGGGGAAATCTATCTATTTCCAATATATTCTCTTAAGCCTAAGAACACTGTGAGGCGTTTGAGGCCTTCAACAGCTTCATGCTTACTTCCTCATAAAATCAACAACACAACATAAACAGAGACTTAAACAACAACAACAACCTCATTCTAATAAAAGCATCCGACAAGATCCATTAGTGCCAGAGTGGAGATCATAGCTGGAAAAGATTCCTTTTTTGGACTACCATTCTCATAACTGCCCAGCTAGCATGACCATGGGATTTGTAGTCCAAGCTACAAAAAAGTCCAAAAAAGGAATGTGTCCAAGCTGTGACTGGGACAGACCACAAAGGGGTCACTTCACACAACATCTCATCAAAGCATGGAATTTATATCCTCAAGATGTAATAGCAGCAGTCACTAGTTTGAAGGAAAACACACACACACAGAGCAAAGCCACACTTCTAGAAACAGGCAAACCAGAACTGGGCAAACATGTGCAGGAAAGATCTTTCAGTGGCTACTACTAGCCGTCATAGCTAAGTGGGGACAAACAATAGGGGAGGACTGCTTTTTTTGTGCCCAAGTTGGAAGCTTTCCAGTAGCATCTGCTTGGGTATTGCAAAAAAGCAAAAAAGTACAGTAACATGGATCCTTGGTAAGAATTCTTAAGCTAGCTATGGAAGGGGCTGTAATGGACCGGGGGTTTTTATACTCATGAAAGCAAGGGTAGGAGAAAAGCAGAACTGGATGATCCCTACGTGATTTACAGGGATTCAGCGAGGAGTTCTGACTCCCATCTGTTTAACAATAGCAGCTACAAAATGATTCCCTACCTCACTCCCAAATCATACTACTGAAATAAAGAATCAAGAGTAAACAAGAGTGAAAATTAAAATCTTTTGCATGCAAGGGGGGGTGATCTTTCTTGTATTTCAGTACTCTGAACAAACTCCTAAGCTTAGAAGTCTTGAGTTCTCAAAGGAGGTGGCTCAACACCTGGTTCTGGCTGGTGGATCTCGAGGCTTTAGTTAAAAAAAAAAAAACCAGAGATATCTCACAAATCTGAAGTCTTTCCACCCTTGCTTTCACAATCCAAACCTTATATTTCTAGCTCAAATGAAATGTAACCACAACATACGTGGTGATCCAGACATGATTTTAAAGTTGGTAAATGCTTACATACCTGTCATGCTGTATTCCAAAAGGGCCACATTTGGTGCCTCACTGATGCATAAAATAATTGGACATATTCACTGTAGGCTTTCCATGGAAATGATCGAACATCACACACCAATCTCAAATGTCTAACCATTTCAGGATGACTGGCTGCTCATCAGACAGCTGAGACCATGCACCCAATTTTTTTAAAAAATGCTAAACATATTCTGATGCACCAGCACACAGTGCACTGGTGACTGTGGGGGATGTAGGAAAGATGCACTCACCCACCTAGCTAGCTAGTGGAAGGGAGGCTGAGACACTTGATGTGTTCTTAACAAAGGTTTGTATTACAACATAGCCTACATGATAATGTTGTCTTAGCCATTTGTGGACCTAACTGAGTCCAGGTAGTGACGGACTGCAGAGTGAGAGGGATCAAGAGGTGTTTTCTATAACTAAAGGCTCAGATGAAAGGGAGAAAGCACTTAAAACAGCCTCTAGTTGCCTTCTGAACATAAATTTCAATTTCTACAAGTCTGTGGGTTGCAAATGCAACCCTTTCCTCCACCCCATTAAAAGAAGAAAACCAAAGCAATGGAGCTTTCCTTTAAGATACTATAAAGCGTACTTAAAGTTTATGACATACAAAAAGAAAAAAGAAAAAGAAAAAAGCACAGACTCATCTGGAAATGTCTATTTATTAGAGCCAGAGTAAATGTTTATACAGTCCTTGCCAGCAGAACAGAATATGCCTGTCACCACATTTAACATGGTTACAAGCAGCTTCATTTGCTGAATGAGCGATATAATTCTACATTTAAAAAAAAAAAAAAAAGAGTAGTGCTTTCAGATGATTTTAGCAAACAGCAACAACACCATTTTAATTTTTTCTTTAAAAAGACCCTGGACATAATCTTTACCCTTTTTTTAGCATTAACCGTGCAATCCTATCTTTATGAGCTCATACACAACACTCGTTCAGTGAGGCTTGTTCTCAGTAAAGGCTTATACACTTACAGATTTAGGCAACAATCCTAGGTTTACCAGGGAGTAAGGGCCACTGAACACAATGGGACTCACTTTTGAATAAATGTGTACAGTATGCTCTGTAAAATCTTTCAATCCAGATCTCAAGTTAGCAAACATATATATGTAATATACTGATCTGCTGAAAATAGCTAAACACCAGTTTTAGAGTTGTTCCACATGAATCATTTTGGAATGATAGCATTTGCTGTGGCTACTTTTGGAAACTAGAATGTGTTCATTTAAGCTGCCAATTGTGATTGCATGCTACATAAAAACTACATTCTTAATTGCACAGTATATATAGAGAGAGAGAGAAACAGAGACAGAGACTGCAACCAGTCAGTCCCATTACTGCTGATGTATACACAAAAAAATAAAAATACATAATCTTTCTATATTCTGCCCTGGATTTTATTGTAGTGTCGGAGCAAGCATACTGTTGACAAATGTGCAGCAGAACTTGCAGTATAGCAAACAGTTTTATCAAATGTACCTAGACAATTGGGAGAAATCAGGAAACTTCTATTCATTAGTACAAGACTAAGGTAGTTATGAGACCAAGCTGGCTAACAATGCAGAAATGAAGCACTGTCACTAGCATCCCATATATAACTTACCCTAAATCATACACCTGTTTACTTGGAAGCAAGTCCTTCCAGTTTCAATGCCAAACTAACAGGAGAGCCCTCCATGTTTTGTTCTCATGATTCCCACACACGCTTACTTTCTCTGGGGCTGCATGCAGCCACCCAATTCAAATCAACTGCACAAAAGCACCTTTTAAATGCAAGGAAATTTGCACTTATGAACAGCTGGGTATGCGAACCTTTCTACCCATGATTTATTAATTATGAAGGGGGATGAATTGGGGTGGCATTTTGCAGAGTGGGGAGAGTTTTTCCTATTTACTTCTTGAAAGCAGCTGTATCAGGTGGTGGTGGGGAGTCTGGCCATTCTGGAAGCTATAAAGCAAAAAGGTGGGGTAGAAGGAAAAAGTTTCACTCCTTTGCATTTCAACAAAACCTCTCTTTCATCATGAGAAGATGAAAGGGTGGAGAAAAAAGAGAGGGAGAGAGAGAGAGAGAGAGAGAGAGA
>CM034709.1:13354879-13365637 GCA_020142125.1 Phrynosoma platyrhinos | reverse complement strand
GTGATAATGTCCTTAGAATCTTTAAGGAAGGGCTTTCTCTATGTCCCACCAACATCTCAGGCTTGTCTGGTGAGGACATGAGGAAAAGTCTTCTCAGTGGCTGTTCCCAGGCTCTGGACTCTTCTACAGGAGATTCAGTTGGCCCCCTCTCTGCTCCCTTTTCACCAGCAGGCAGAGAACTTATTTAAACAGCTTTAAATAGTTTGGCAGAAGGATTTAGCCATTGGTGTGCTGTTTTTCTAATATGTAATACATGCTTAATGTGTTTTGATTGAAATTAAAGTTTTAATTAGATTGATTTTTAATGCTTCTTAAATTATTCTGAACACATACTAAACACATATATTAGCTAATTTGTTAACTGTTTTGGGTCCCATATTGGGAGAAAGATGGAATATAAATAAAATAAAATAAATCAATATATATTCTAATTGCCATTGACTATCAACTGAACACAAACAAATACAGGAATGAATCACTGTAATATAAAAATGTTAGCAGTATTTATAATTTTTAAGATGTTACAATTAGTCATAATTACACTGCTGACTTGTTCATTAATAGGGTCATGGTAATTTCTAATATAAGGCTACCTCATTGCTACTCATATTACATTGATTATCAGTTCCCAAATGGAAATGATATAGCCAAAAATATATGTTTGGGGGTTTCCAGTAAAGATGCAGGACTCAATCATACTACTTTCAAAGTATCAAGAGTTTTCAGTTATTTTTGTTTTGATTGCTCCCGCATATCTATGGCTTTGCATGTAGTCATCTCTTGAGATATGTCTAGTTTCGCTTCTCCCTAGTATTCTCCACCTTCTCCCTTCCACTGATCACATGCCACATCCAGTATCATGCAACATATCAAAAATTGATTTTTCACAAAGCCTGTCCTGTTTGGATGATACACAGCCCAAACCCCAGTTCAGCTGTGGGAAGTCCAGATGATGTCTGGTATCTCCCACATCAGAACCGAGGGGGCGGATAACAGGATTAAAACAAATTTTAAAAACATACCTGTTGTTCCAAATTTTCCAGGAGATCTGGAGCCCTCTGTTTCCACCCCACTATGGCTGTCTGCATGGGTGTTCTGCTGGGCCACCTAGCATATTCGCTGCAGGTGATCATCCATGTGATCATCAGGATGCCCATGTAGATAGCCACCATGCTGCAAAAATGGAGCCAAAGGTAATGGACAGAACATGGCAGCTCCAGGGCCGGAATACTCTAGGTTGCCCATGGAATATTCTGGTCAGTGTAGACAAGGCCATAGTCAACAAACTAAATTGCTTTAGCAATACACTCGTCCCTCCTCGTTCATGGACTTGGAATCCATGGTCTCAGTTCTTCGCGGACGGCAAGTGGGGAGGGACAAAATGGTGCATGGGCGCACACCGCCATTAAAATCAATAGGGCTTGGATATTCGCAATCCCCCACAAATTGGGAGGGAGAACTGTAGTATGATTGTTAAGCATTAGAATAATTTTCTTTTTATTTTGACATTCCTTTTCTCCTTGCTTGATCTTAGTTGAATCTGTATCCCCAAAACAATAACTGTGTTTATCTGGTGGCCATGTTAACTGGGTCCAACACAGTAGTTACACACAAGGCAAGTAACTGATAAATTTGATTTGGGAAAGTACTTGGTTAATTTAAAACAACCTGTGGAGTGAGAATAAAAAGTCATTGGTAATGCCAGGACTGAGAAATATTTCTGGGTGACAAAAATGTTACATGGATCTCCAAAATAAGACTAGTTTGCACAGGAATAAAACCTGGGACTTCATGAAACTTTCCTGACATCTGGAAGTGGCCACAGAATGTCATTTGGACTAAAAGAAAGCCATTATAATTTTAAATACTATTAGTATTTGAAAGCTGATGCCTCTTTACCATTATAATACCATTACATTTCTTTGGCAAAAATCAAAGTTTTCTTTGATTTTTTTGGGGGGTCTTCTCCTTTGACTTTTTTCCTCCCATAAAATGCAGCTTGTGTTCCAATGGATTTCAGTGCTGTTGAAATCTTTTTGCAGTATTTTCTCCCCATGTGTACACAATTCAAATGTAAATTGGTATGTTACTAATTACTCTGTAGGTTTAATACTTGTTTATCACATTAAAGCCTTTGGAGTCACACTTGCAAAATGCACATGAACAGTCTTGTCATGAACTATGGTAATTATATAACAATGAAATAGGATGCAATTATTAAGGCTGTATATAATTAGGTCTAAAATTATAATTCAAACTGGTATTTAGAGACTAATTTACAACCCACTAGCAAAATTACTGGCAAATATCAATCCTTATCTGATATTAATTTAGTGTGAATTGGAAATCTTAAATTATTATATAATCAAAAGAGTTGGGGTTCCTTCATCCTTGGTCAGTCTGCAATAGTAGAATAGAACTGAGAGATAGACCTGACATTTAGTAGGTACAAAAAGAAGTGATGTGGGGGTTGGGACCCACTTCAAGAAAAATGTTCCTTCTATTTTTTTTATTTACTTAATAACAGTCCTTTTTCCAAATCTACTCTTCTACACAGAAAGGAAAAGCTAGAAAACAGGACCATAAATGTTCTGAGAACTGCTGAGAACTACACTTCTCTTTGGGATTGGCAGTCTGTAGGGTCTAATTTCACATTAAGAAAAAAACAACACTCCCAAGAATATCGTCTCATTCATTCTTTAATCTCACCCTTCCTTCAAGAAGTACATAGTAATACATATGGTTCTGTTTCTCACCTAATTTTGATAGAAATTATACATTTATTAATTTTATGGATTTTTTTAAAAAGGCAAAATAATACAGAGTTACTGCACAATCCTACATATATCTATCTCATATGTAAACCTCACTTAATGCAATGAGACTTACTCCTAGTTAAGTGTGTATAGGATTACTACCTAAGAGGTGGGGAAGAAAGGTAGGGGATTTTGAAAAAATGCTTATGAGCCACTGTTGCTGTTTTGTGCTTTTGAGTCATTTCAACTTAGGGTGACCCTTAGGTAAACCTATCACAGGGTTTTCTTGGGAAGATTTATTCAGAAGGGCTTTGTCTGATTCTTGTAGAAGATTTGTTGTTCTTGTGTACCTTGAAGTAATTTCTAACTTATGGTGAACTTAAGGCAAACTTATCATGGAGTTTTCATCACATGTTTTGTTCAGAGGGGGTTTGCCATTGTCTTCCTCTGAGGCTGAGAGCATGTGCCTTGCCCAAAGTTACCCAAGTATATTTTCGTAGAATATAAGGACTTTATTGCACCGGTGATAAAACCAGCTTACATGAGCCGGCTTAACATTTAAAATGGGCGACATCCTGATGTTATCAGAAGGATTTAGCCACTGAATCTGCCGCCTGGGTCCATCCCGGGTCCATCCCTGCTCTCAGGGCTGCTCTGGTGGCCATTTCCTTAAGCCAGAAAACTCCCGGCTTCGAAAGGAGGTGCACTGAGTGTCCCTGCAAGCGGGGATGGGCCCAGGATGGACCTGGGTGGCAATTCCAGTGGTTAAATCCTTCTGATAATATCAGGATGCTGACTGTTTTATTATTGGTGCGACAAGCTCCTAAGTCTGGATTCTGGATGAGGAAAGCTTACTAACCATACATATCAATTGATTAATCTACAGTTACATCTGTATTCATTAGAACTTTTTCTTTATTTAACTCAAGGAGGCATATATGGTTCTCCTCCTCTTTCTTTATCCCCTGGCATCCCTGTGAGGTAGGTCAGGCTGAGAGATTGATTGTCCCAAGCTTACCAAGTAGGTTTGATGGCTCAGTGGGGAATCAGAATCCAGATCTCTGAAATCCCTGCCCAACATTCTAATTACTACAGTACCCATAAATGTTGTCATACCTAGATATAAGTTTGAGAACTTCTGTCTGTATCAGACTGCATGTTCAAACACAAAGAAAGCACTAAGGCTTTCTGTCCACTGCATTATTACCTGAAAAAGATTTATCCTCCCAGAGCTCTTCCATAAGAGCTTTCAGAATCTATTTATGTTGCCCACAGGACAAGTCCCATAAAATTGGACAGGAATTCAGAAATGCACAGACCTCATTAGATTTCAGGGTTGTTTCTAGAGCAAAACTGGTATGCAAAAGGACCACAGTTGAGAAAGATGTAGTAGGATATATCCATATCATATGTGATAGCAGAAGTGATGCCACGGAATGAAGCCTGGTTACAAAGACCCTGGAACTGTTCCTAGGATGTTGGGAGCAGCTCCACATTGGCAAACAACTCATTATTCACTTTGATTACTTGAAGGTATGTTTTTACAAAATGATGAAAAAATAATAAATTGCATTAAAACAATCATCGTTGTTGTCATTATCTTACCACCACCACCACCACCAAGTACCATGAAAGCAATAGCAAAATAATGATCATTTAGCACACTTCTGATTGATAATTCCTGAAGAGGCTCAGCCACATACAGTCTTCATGGTCTAATTTTGCATGATCATTTTTTGGGGCAGGGGAGCTTAGCTCCCTAATATAATTGGGGGAGGGGGGCTTGAGTCTCCTGCCCCCCTTTTTCCAGGGTCTAGGACTGGTCAGAAGAAGCCTCTTTCTTTTGAGAGGTAACACATAGCAGAACAACAATTTTTATTGGATTAATTCTAATTTTAGACCAGGGGAAAGAAATTGTATTATGGCCAGGCATCCTTGCATATAAGGTAATCTAATTGCCAGGTCCATTAATTTCTGATAATATAAAATTTGGTACCATCCATCACTGGACTCTACAGTCTTATCAAAATTTTGATAATACATGAAAATATAACTAGCTCTTCTAATAACAAAGGGGATGTCAGTAAACCAAGGGCTTTACAAACTTAGCCTAAGATCACAATGAAAGGTCAACTGATAAGCTTGATGACATAAAGAGTTGAACATCTGTCTCCAAGCTGCTATGGACCACTATAACTCCATTAGCTCTGTTGTAACATACTGACATGACTAATAAGTACCATAAACTTCATTCATATGCACCAACATATCCAAAAGAAGAAAGGATTTAAAGACAGAAAGGATTTAGAGTTAGACAGTCCCATGCAACAAACACCAGTATGCAATATCACCTCAAAATGTAATTAAAGTACTAGCCTGTTTCAATGCTATATCAGATACAGGTATGCATCATTTAATGCAATAGATGTGTTTCTGGGCATTAGTTCCTTAACAGAAAAGAACTGTATCAGAGACAGAAATAATATGGAAGAACACGGCTAGGTTCCTAACACCACAAAAATTGTTCAAAATGTCTTAGCTAATTTGTATTCAAAACCAGAGATATGCCCATGTGAAATGAAGCAGACAGGTCAGGTAATAAGGAAACAAAAACATTCTGAACCTCCTACAGATCACTAGAAAGCTTCTTCCAAAATACATCCAGGAATGATTTATCCCAGGAACAAAGAGCAGAAGGAAAGCACTAGAAAGAAAGCACTTGCTAGGAACATCCACTGCCTTCCAGGAACAACATGACAACAAAGGGAAGCTGAGTTTGGCCCTCACTGGCTCCAACAGTGAGATACCTCAGGATTGCAGGGATAAAGGGTAGCATACTCTGATCATTGCCATCAATTAGAGAACGAAAGCTGAACCCACTGCTTCCCAGGATGAACATGATAGATAGAAAGGAAAAGACTATTACAGCTGCATCCAGCAGCAAGGAGTTTGCTTCTGTCTTCTCTACCACACAGAAAACTGTATCCCCAACAGCTAATTCTCTGAAGTCCAAGCTTGGAAAAGTAACTTTCTTCAGAAGCCACAGTAACGGGAGAATTCTAGAAACTGTAGTAAAAAAACTGTGACAGAAACTGGAGAACAAAACAGAACCACATTCTTAGTCTACCCCAAGCATGAGAGGAACAGGGGGCAGCTGGATTAGCATCCAGTCTGATATTTCACAGATCAAAGCTGGAATACATGAGGACAAGTAACACCAATGTGTGGTCAAGATAGCAAAAGATATTAATAAAGCAGAACATACAGGCCAGGAAAGGCCAGCAGAGTTTGCTTCTCTCTGAGTATACTGGGAAGAGCAAGATTCTTCCACGCCTCTCCTCTATCCCCTGTTGAGCTGACTGAGTGCAAACTACTTTTGCATTTTGAACACAATTTGCAGCAATTGAAATAAGGTGAGGACAAAGGGAGAGGAGAAGAGAAAAACTTGGACATTTTAAATACATCAGAAAAAAGTGGAATTACAAAAGGATTAACAGGGACTGTCCCTGCCATATAGGACAGTTGGAGGGCATGGTTTAGTTGCAGTGGTCCAAGGAAGATCATCTAGCAAATCTCAGGTATAAATGCTTTTTTTGCAACTCATTATTATTTTTCCTGCTCTGGCCCCACTCCATTTCCCTTGTCTCACCTTCTCTCCTGTGCTAATGTCATAGTCATTCTCTTGCTTATTGTCAATTATACCCAATTCCCTGTGGAAGCAATAAACATGCTCTTTAATCTGACTTAAGGGACTTGATTCAAACTTCTTGTTCATTGCTCCTAATCCTTGGTACTATTGGAGAATATGCAAGAAGATGTTGGACCGTATCTGTTGCTGTATTTTGGGACAGGTGTTACTATTAAGATATCCACTTCCCTTCCTTGATCCCCGGATCCACAAAAGCATGTAATCCTTCCCCATCCATCCTACCTGATACTACCATCCATCCTACCTGATACTTTCAGGGTAATTATAACCTGAAAATAGGTATAAGACCAGGGGTTGTCAGGGTAAATAGCCAGCATTACATGCAAACACTCTGCTAAATCCAATGTAATAAGTACTTCACTTTTTTGGTCCTAGGAGAAATGCACTTGGAAAGATGCTTTGGGGTGGTGGTGACAGCGGCGACATTATGATGTCATAGGCACTCTATTCAAAGACATAGCTGTGTTAGTCTTGATCCGTATTCAAAAGGATATTGTATTACTTTTGTGACTAATAAGCTTATTGCACAGCACTTAAGGAATGGGAACATCATCCTTCAAAAATCGGCTGCCAGGAATGGCTGGGGAATGGCTTGAGGACTCCTGGCAGCATCAGTGGCGTTTTTGCCCCGTTCCATTCTTTTCCCTTCCCGTTCTTGTAAGTGCCGTGCAATAAGCTTATTACTGAGAAAAAGAAGGTTGTAGCATCAAACTTTTGAAGACTAAAGGGTTTTCTATACAGATGAAAAATGCCATACTCACCCTGAAACTGATGTTGGCAGTCCTGATGATGTACAGTTACTTCCAGGGAGGATCCATGTTTTTCTCTCCTTAACTCGACTTTGCTCTGAACTAAGCAAAGTCAGGGAAAATCCCAGTGTTTTCTGGAAAACCCGGAGTAATCTTGGGTTCTTTTGGTGTGTGGACAGCTGGACTGGGTCCAATTCAGCCTGATCTAGTTGTCCACATGCCAAGCAATAGCAATGGCACTTACATTTCTATACTATTTTATACTGCTAAGCACTCTCTAGGCAGTTTACAATGTACAGTCACCCCTCCGTTCTCAGAGACTTCAAGTCCGTGGTTTTACATATTGATGGAGGGACGACCTCTGTTTAAATCAATGGGGTGCGCCCCATTCAAGCCTATGGGGCTTGAATATTCACTAATCTCTGTTTTCGTGGGGGGTAGAGGGTGGGGGGTGGGGGGTCCAGAACTGATCCCCCACAAAAACAGAGGGAAAACTGTATTAGCCAATTGCCCCAACAAGCTGGGTGCCTATTTTACCAACCTACAAAAAGATGGAAGACTGAATCAACCTGGAGCCCTGCGGGATCAAACTCACGTTTGGGCTGCAGTACCAGCATTTAACTACTGTGCCACCAGGGCTTTTGAGTTCCAAAGTTCAGCCATCTCCTTCCCATGGAGCTGAACAGCACAGGGAAGGGGGATGGCCTGTTTTTTGGAGCTGCCACTACTGCTTCCTCATGGGCAGAAACTCCATGTAAAGCCTTCCTGGCATGCCAACATTTCTGCTAAAAAATAAACAATTGCCCAGACCCGTTCTTGATCACATGCCTGGGCGGCCATTTCTGTACTCAGCAGAAACGGCAGCATACTGGGTAGGCTTTACATGGAGCTCCTGCCTGTAAAGAAGTGGTGGTAGCTCCAAAAACAGGGACAATGTGGTGTTGGTCCAGTTGGCCCATGTCTGGGGCACAATGCTCCAGCCAGACCCTGGATTAACTGGCCAGTGTAGACACACTCTGAATTTACTTCATCAGAGGCATCTGATGAAGTAGACCCACTCTGTGAAAGCTTGTACTACCAGCTCATTTCTTTAAGTTAGGCTAGCATCCACGTTGCAGAAATAATCCAGTCTGACACCAGTTTAGCTGCCATGGCTCAATGCTATGGAATTCTGGGAATGGTAGTTTGCTGTGACATCAGAGCAAAGCACTGTTTCATTTCATGTGTGCATATTTTGAGTTTTAAAGAAAGTTTGCTAAAACATGTCATCTGCTCCTTTTTTGTGTGGGGTAAGAACACATCCCTACTCTTCTGCCTCTGGTACAAAATTTTCTCTTAAAGAAGTAATGCCTAGGAACATAACTATTTCATTGAATAAGATATGTCTGTATACATATCACTGGTAGAGTCTTTCCAGGAAATACTTGATGCCAGCTTACCCATTCCAGTATCAAAGTGATGGCACAAATGCCACAGTTATGGGCAAAAACCTATTGCTGCATCTTTAAGATGATGGGCATGGTACTTGTACTTTCTATAAATTAAAAGATGGGAAGAAAGCCTAGGAAAACAACAGAAAGGGTGACATGTCATTTTAGAAATGATAGTCTGACAGGAGGACGCACTTAAAAACAACAAAAACTCATATCAAAAGCCAGGCAACATAGCAACTGAGAGGACTAAAAAAAACCATACAAAACTACCTTATATTGAATTAAGCCACTGATCCATCCAGCTCAGTACTCTCTATAATGACAACAGCATCTTACCAGGGTTTTAATTTAATTATTAACATTTTTAGACTGCTGTTGAGAGTGGATGGCTCCCAAGGCAGTATCTGAATTAAATGAAAAAGTGCAATATAGAGCAAAACAATATTTTGTTGTTATTTGCTGTCAAGCCAACTTTGTCTTATGGCAACCCTATGAATGAGAGTCATAGACAGTCTGTTGTAGTAGTTTGAGGGTTGGAAACCAAGGTCCAGATCCCTGCTCAGTCAAAGAAACCACTGAGTGATCTTGGGCAAGTCACACTCTCGCAGGCTCAGAGGAAGGCAATGGCAAACCACCTCTAAATAGGTTTTTTTGTGGGTTTTTTCGGGCTGTGTGGCCATGTTCTAGAAGAGTTTCTTTCTGACGTTTCGCCAGCATCTATGGCTAGCATCTTCAGAGAAAAGCCTCTAAATAAATTTAAATAAATTTAAATAAAAGCCTCTAAATAAATTTAAATAAATTTTAAATAAATTTTGCCAAGTAAAACTTAGAAAAGGGTTATCGTAAGTTGGAGCTGAGTCGAAGGCATGTAACAGCAGCAACAAATGCATGAGAGACCTCAGAGAGCCCTGGTCATCAACACTCCTGCTCAGGTCTTGCAAACTCAGGGCTATGGCTTCCTTGATTGAGCCTATCCATCTGTAATGTGGCCCTCCTCTTTTCCTACGGCCTCCCATATTTCCCAGCATTATCATCTTTTTCCAATGAGTCATGTCATCTTATGGTGTGTCCTAAGTAAAACAGTCTGAATGGCTGTGATTATGACTAAAATCACCTTTCTAAGCATAAGTCTTTCCCAACCCCACCTGGAGGGTGAACCTGAAGCCACGTGGTTGCTAAACATCTGCTATATCATTGACAGCCCTTCCCCTGGTCTTAGCATGTTAAACAGTCATGAAATAAAGTTATTCCTTTTATTAAAAATGAAGGAAAGAATCAAAATGACGTACAAAAATAGAGACAACAGGAAATGCATTTGATACACTTTGAAACACTGTGCCTAATTGTGTTTAACTATTTTGAAAATCAAATATTTTCAGCTCAGCATGAGCATTTCTGCCACAGTGCCATGAAAAATGTGATGGCGATAAACATTATGTAACCCCCCCATCACCAGTAAACAGAGGCACTGTATAAAGGCACACGTGTGAGGGGGATATATAGACCCCATCCAGTGTCTGGCAGAGAAAGGACTCCCTCGTTCTGAGAGGGAAGGGTTCCAGCTGCACAATCTCAGTACAAGAATTGTCCGTAACACACTGGAACAGAGAGGCCAAAGCCCAGCTGTGGTGAATTAGCTCATTCTCTCCGGACTCGATCCTAAACCCATTTGAATCAGTGGCAAAGCCCATTAATTTTAAAACACATTGGATCCAATAAACCAGGGAGGTGGGGGAAACTACAACCAAGAAAGGCATCTATACAGTCAACACAACTTGGGAGTAGAAAGAAGAAAGTTTATTTTATATTATATGAAAGAAGGGTTTACTGTAAGGACAAAGCTACATCTTTGAGGTCTCCTGGTAGAACTCCTTGTCAAACAATTTTTTTTGACATATTGACTTAATAAAAAAAACAGGTACAGACATCCATAACTCCCCAAACAAATGGTTTGCTTAGACAGAGTGTGCCTCAGTTGATTCTTTCTCTCTTAACTCTTAATTCTCAAATCGGAGCACATGCTAGCAACATCCAATGAGTCATGACTGTTGGAGGATGCCAGTGGACTCTGCAGAAGCCTCCCTTCCCCCATTACATTGGGGTAAAAGGCA
>CM034709.1:13321484-13332230 GCA_020142125.1 Phrynosoma platyrhinos | reverse complement strand
TGGCATATCAGCCGAAGCTGATAACAGGCGCTCTTGACTGTCGCATTCACACTGGTATTACAAAGTAATCCATACATGCAAAAGGTTTGTGTGAAAATAATAAAGCAGAATTAAAATGAGGGTGGGAAATTGTTCCATATGCAGTCCTTACCTGTTTCAAGGATTTGTCATAAAAAAGCTGTTATAAAGGGTTACGCTGGAATATATAAAAACAGATATCTAATATTAATCATATGGAGAAAATGGGTAGAGAATGGGTAGGGATGCAAATGTTTGCTTCATTTTTTTTCATTCTTGTTTCACGAGATTACAAGTTTTCCCAAATTTTGATGCTTTTTCACATATTAGGACTTTAGGTGAAACTTTTGTTTGCACAAAAGAAATTGTATTTTGTTCCAAATGAAGGTTTTTTGCTTGTGGGGAGGGCACACTAGTGTATGTGCAAAACAATGTTGTATATATACATATTTGAACAATTCAATAGTTTTGTACTAATGACAGTTTTACCAAAAAAACTGCAAAGGTACAAAATTCTTGTAATGTATTGGCATGTGTCAAAACACCTTTTATCACTGATGACATGAAAAATTGTTAATCTTATTATAATAATAAAAAAAATATTTTTATCCCACCCCTATGCAAATGCAACCGGGGTGGCTTGCAACATTTAAAATTACAATAAAAATACAATATATGTCCCATAAACCCCCCACCCCTTCAAATGGTATTAAACAATAAAACAGTATAAAATATAGTTAAAATAAATTACAATAACAAATAGTAGTGGCTGTGGTGAGTACTGAAGAGGAGAAAATTGAGCTGACTCTTGAAGGCCGAGATACCTATTCAGGAAAGGCCTGCTGGAAGGGATCGATCTTAATAGCCTTGTTAAAGCTATTTAAGGTAGTAATTTGACAGATCTCATCCGGCAGGCCATTCCATAATCTGGGAGTGGTTGCAGAGAAGGCCCTCTGGGTGGTTGCCGACAGCCTAGTTTTCATCAGCTGTAGCAAATTCCTCCCAGAGGACCTGAGTGTGCACGGTGGATTGTACAGAAGGAGGCAGTCCTGAAGATAGGTTGGACCCAAGCCATTTAGGACCCAAGCCATTTGACCTTTAAAGGTCAAAACCAACACCTTGTGACCAGAAACTAGCGGGCAGCCAGTGAAGTGATCTTAGGACTGGAGTTATATGGTCTCTTCTTGTTGTTCCTGAGACCAACCTGGCTGCCATATTCTGTACTAATTGGAGTTTCCGGACTAAGCACGAGGGTAGCCCCATGTAGAGCGCATTAAAGAAATCCAGATGGGAGGTTACCAGCACATGTACCACAGTTTCAAGGTCCCTAACTTCCAGGAAAGGGCACAGCTGATAACAGGCGCTCTTAACTGTCACATTCACCTGATTTGTCATCTAAAGCAACGGATCAAGGAGCACCCCCAGACTGCAAACACAATCCTTAGAGGAGAGTGTGACCCCATCCAGGACTGAAGATTGTATCCCAATACCTGGTTTCGGGGCTGCCACTATAAGTACCCCTGTTTTATCTGAATTCAGTCTCAATCTGTTTTTCCTCATCCAGTCCATTACTGCTTTAAGACAATAACTGAGAGGGGAGATGCCATCTGAAGTCAAGGCTGAGGACCGAGAATCTTTCCTAATTCCTAGTAGTTTTTCTTATACAACAAGACCGTATGTGTGTGTGGTACATATATTAGATCTGGCTATTTGATCCTCAGAGGTTTTGCCAATATTTATACATTCTGAAGTGTTTCAGGAAATTATTTGATGCAGTAATAACGTGAGGCTTTTCCCATTAAAATTATGCTTTTTATGAGCAAAAAATTGTTTCTGGAAATTCATGTGGTTTCTGTGTGTGTGCAAAATTGCTCTCTCTCTCATGCAAAACAAAGATAACCTTGCACTCACACACACACAAAGTGTTTCTTGAAATAGTGGGTGGGGATTCACACAAAATGTGTTTTTTTAAACACAAAGAACATAATTTTGCACAATTTTCCCACCTTAGAAACCCACTTTTTGTGCAAAATTAGTGGGTTTTGTGTGGAACTCAGCCATTTTGAACAAAAAAACATTGAGGGGGTGGGCTTTTTGTTTTGTTTTGTTTTGTTTTTTGTCTGTATGTACAGCAAATTCTTCACAGTATGGGTTTTGATGCAGTCAGAACGACACAGTCTGCATATATGAGGGGAAAATCAGCAAACCTGGGGAAAACCTCAATATTTTCAGAAGATGAATAACAATATTTATGGGGAAAGGAATTATTGGGTGGACCTCTGAAACAGTGCAATAAAGTTGATTGGCTGACTAAAGTGATAAATGGTAGAAAATGGTGGTGGGAGAAAAGAAAAAGAATGGAGCCTATTGCAAAAAGGGCTGGGCAGGCTGCCTAGCTGGCTGGAACTATGAACAGGAGTACTCTGCAGAGTAACATTTTTGTCATGTAGTTCCTGTTCGTATGCCATTTTACCAGATTCTGGGGATGAAAAATGAGGGAAACTATCATTCACATCATGTCTATGTGAACATTATAGAAGCACCTGGCTAGCTTTTGTTGAACACAGCATGGCAAATGAGTTGAGACTGTTTCTCTGATTCAGCAAGGTAAGACTTATAAATTTAAATACACCGGAAGGATTTGAAAGTGAGGATCTTCTTTAGAAAAATTTTTCTGGCCGGAGACAGACAATAACTTAATTTTCATGAGAGCTGAATGTGACATGAAAAGAGGATCGCTGCCTACTGTGTGCATCTCATCATCACCTCTTAGTTTGAGAGGGTTCTGCAGTGCTTCCAAACTTATTTGACACTTAATAAGGTGCCAATAGCTGTGGCAGCTTAAGGCTTTCAAGGCTACAATGCACATATCACACTTCATCATCCTCTTTAATGTTTACTACACCCAAGGACACATCACTTTTTATAGAGCACCTAAGAAAAGATTTGATGGATTTAATATTGCATGACATTCCACCATTTATCTTATGAAGAGTTCAAAAAACAAACAAACCACAACCCTACCAAAAAAACCCACACACCCCAGAGCTTTAATCCCAGGAACAAACAGCTCATTCTTGCACATCCTAAAATCAAGGGGTGTTTTTCCTGTTACTAGTGCATGACCAATAGCTTCAGTCAGTGCTAAAATGAAAGACAGGAGATTAGCTTTGGTGGCTTTCAATGAGGATTAGACAAATTCATGGAGGATAAGGCTATCAATGGCTACTAGTCATCATGATGACTATATACAACCTCCAGATTCAGAGGGTTGGAACAAGTCTTAATTCTACTTATAAGAGAAGCATTGAAATCAGGCTTAAGGTTCTCATGACTAACTTAAGTTTCACTGTTTCAATGGGTTTGCCCTAAGTAAGACTGGCAGAATGCATCTGAATATCAACCACTGAGAAGAAAAGCAGAGAAACTGCCTTCTTCTCCTCTTCATGGGCTTGCCAAGGGCATTTGGTTGGCCAGAAAGCTGGACCAGGTGGAACACTTTTCTGATTCAGCAGGACTGGATGCAGTGGAGATTGGTGGCTGCTTGTGCAGAGTAGACTTATCTTTCTAACCCCATCCTGTGAGGAATCATGCAGTACTTTCAGCATGAGGGCCATGTTTAGTTGCAGAGACATTTCCACATTCCAGTGGCAGGTTGGTCTAAACTCTAAAGGCAAAAGGTAGGACCAAAAATACCAGCATATTTTATCTTAGAGTTCTCCCTTCCAGTAACTAAACTGAGTAAAAGCATTTTAGTCTTTCAGAATATGGGAGAAAGCTGTAGAATAACTGGGAAGTTAATACATAATGGCATTATGGAGAAGGGGATATGGCCACCAGGGAAACTATATAGAAACTGGAACCCTGGTGGGGATAGATTTGGTCCTAGAAGCTAAGGTGCCACACTTCCATTATAGTAGATTGTGGGGTTTTGTTCTGGTTTCATGAATTTATCTCATATCATTTCTATGGTATCCAGTCCTGACATTCATGGATACAGAATAGTTTAGACAAATGTACAAATGCTTCTTTCTCAAGTACACCACTAGGTTTTCTGTGGGTTCTGTAGAAGCTTGCAGAATTATTGTATAGATGACTTGACTTTCCTGCAACACTGGCAGTCATTACAATGGGAAACCAGGAACATAGGTGCAGAAAACAACTTTGACACCATGAGATTAGTTCAGCAAGAGCTTCTCACGTCTCAGTTCAAGGCTTGCTATACAGCCAGATTTTGACCATTATCAGTAATTGCAGGCTCTTGAACTCAATGGCATCAAGTCATGTATTTAACACATTTAAATGAAAGCTATCAGTTAATATCTCTGTATGGGTAAGAAAACAAGGAGTTATGAAATCTGTAAGTAGCTGTTCAGAGCTGAACTCCAGATGGATGCAGAGGTTGCATTAAATAACTAGCTCAATTTATCTTGGGTCAGCTCTGCACATTCCTTTAACACCAACTGGAACTTCTCAGCAAGTGCGGAATCAATTCTTCTGTTCCTTGATTTATTTCCAGAAAATCATTTGACCTTGTTAGATTACTAGTATGTAGGTTGTATGTGTGTTTTTAAATGTTATCACCAGTATAACCAACTATTACTGAACAAAAGAACAATTTTCTGTGTTCAGATGAAGGTCATTTCTGTCTGTAAGGCAACAAAGTTATTTTGTGGCCATCAACTTGGTGGGAGGAATGTGTTGTTGAGGTCCACAATCTGGTGAAACAGTGTTTTGTTTGAACAGTCATAATACTGTAATACACTTTCCCACTGCTGTGTTTTCTCTCTATTCTATCTGTATATAGAGATCATTGAGATTTCAACAGTGCAGATAGCTTGTAAAAAGCTTCTCCTCGGAGGGAAAGCCTTTGTGCCTTTGTGTCTCATCAGCTTCTGTTTTGGCAGGAGGGTGTTTACAAAAAAAGGAAGGAACACTTCCCTGAATTTGCACTTTTGTATCTGCATCCACAGACCTCTTTTCATTCTTAGGTCTAGATGTTTCATTTTAAGAAAATATCCATACCTAACACAGGCAATGCATCACTCTCTCTGGTATGGGACTGGCCCAAGAGGTTTAGCTACCTGAGGCAAAGAGCAACATATGAGCATGCAACACAAAGTGCAAAAGTACTTTGTACTCAGCTAACTTAGCTGGGAGAGGAAAGGAGGGCTGGAAACTTACCCTTCACAGTAGGCTCAGGTAAAAGCAAACTGCAGCAACCCCTTGAGATTTTTGTGTTCTTCCTCATTAATAACGTTTTTGCCATCTTAACCACACTCTGATGTTGTTTGGCACAGTTGTTTTTGTCTATGAAATGTTGGCACTATGCTGTATTTTCCCACTGTATCCAAAACAATGGGCCTGTTTAAGGGCCCCAAGATAGCCTACTGGTATGTACCGCTTTTCTTTCCAGCTGATGGTGGGCTTGTGGAGGCGCAAGTAGGAGGCAGCTGCTAATGTCCACCCCCAACACCTGCTGCTGAATTCTCACTAACAGTAATTTCAGCCCTGCTCTCTAGTGTTGTAAAATCAGGAAACCTACTGTGGAAAGGGAATGCATGGAATAAACTTGCCAGCCACTCAGAAGCATGCCCCTGTACCATCTTTAAATGCTTTTTAATTTTTCTCCCTTTCTTTGCCACCTCAGTGCTCAACCCGGAGCAGACATTGAATGCATAGGAGGCAAGACTCGTACCTCCTGAATGCAGGAAAATTGGGGACAGGGTAGCAGCTGGAAAAAAGTCAGCAGAAGGTATAGTCAAAAACCCTGATCCTACTAGTTCTCGGCCTGTTCAGTATATGTATGTATCTCTCTCTATATATTTATATCTCTTTACTCCATCCAACATCATCTGGGGGAGAGATGCAGGCCCATCTCCATCAAGCCTAGTCTAAGAAGAAGAGCCCTTACTTTTTAAGGGGTGGGTGGGTTTCGGGATTTTTAGGTTCTATTCATATTTTATTAACATATCTGTATGGAAATTTTAATGTTGTAAGCCACCCCGATTGCTCTGCAGAGGGGCGGGATATAAATTATTATTATTATTATTATTATTATTATTATTATTATTATTATTATTATTATATCTGTATCTATCTATGTCCATCACTATGCCCAGTAAAGACTTGGGTGGGGCAGGGAAAAAGGTTTCGCTGTGTAAACAATTAAGCTAGCATGGTACTACTCTGACGCTACTGCAGTGGCCTTATACCTGCAATGCAGTCAGGCACATTAGCAAGTCTTCCATCACAAGTAGTCAAGAGAAAGCTAATCCATGCAACCCAATAAGCATGTTAGTAATGCGGTTACCTTTGAGTTGCCATAAGTCAGAAACAACTTGAAGACACACAACAACAGCAACAACAACAACAAGAATGTGGGTGAATAGACATGTGTCAGCACATTGTGAAGGAGTTATGTGAAGCTCTGAGCATGCAACTCAGGACACAAGTTACAGCAAAGCTAGAATCCCCAAATCCTTGTATCTAGATGCAATCCTTAGCTACCATTAAACAAACACTTATAGGGAATTTGCCTAAAATTGTGTGTGTGCGTGTGTGTCAGATCACAAAGTATGTGGAGGATATTAATAAAGATCTTTACCTCTCCTTCCCATAACCCCCCCATTCTTTCTGGAATTTTTATTTGCACTTCAGTAGCAAACATGGAATGAAATTCAGAGATGGGAGCAGGACTTGGAAAAGTTAGTATAAAATGCTAAGCAATTCTGGGAGTTGTAATTCTCCTCTCCCCCATCCCCCAAAAAACAAAGGAAGGAAGGAAGGAAGGAAGAAGAAAAAAAAGAAACCACACTTTCAAGTTCTGCAAAAGACAATCCACTTGCTTCACATTAGCAACACACTAACTGGGTTATAGGAACTGGCCTTGAATTTAACCCATTTCAGTTTGGGATTAACAATTTGAGCACTCTGCCTGCTTCCTAATACAATTTTTGGATAAAATGTAGCAGAATCTCAAGGTTTCCTTCTCAGCACTGGCTGCTACAGCAGAAGTCTTATCATCCTTCACCTTATCTCTGGGGGACACACAACATGTTCATTATGGGACTTTGAGACAAACTGGTTTCACTGTTGGGACGGAAAGAAGGAAGGGTGAGAAAAAGCAAAGCATGAGCTCTTCTGCCTCCAAACTGCTGCTGTGCGGACCTCTGCAGCCACCTTCCTTTCTTGACAGCATCACAGCTCAAAAGTTCTTGCAAAACAAAAGGACAGTGACACTGTATTCCACATAAAGGAAACGCAGAAGGCAGGTGCTAATTCTTATTCCTAAGCATCATTTTTGTCCTTCTCTGGCCAGAGCAAATGCAATCAAGGATCAGAAATGCAGATGACTGTAGAAGGTTAAAAGGGTGAATTTAAGGCCCTCTATTTCTGATCTGTTTTATTCTTTGCAAAGAAATAGACTTGTTTCTTAACCACTTCCACTGAGGAAGACAGTTGTGGTACACACCTTCTAACTGTCCCAGTTTGGTAGGGAAAGTGCTATTAATCCTCTGTTGTCCCATTTTTTTCTAGCAGTTTTTAAAATGTCATCACGTCTCTCCTTTCATTTTTCCCCTTTGTCCTCAGGTTACTGTCAATGCTGCCAAGTGAGTTCAAAGTGCAAAAGTGATATTCACTCTGCTAGCACAAGGAGAGAGGAGACAGCAAAATTCAGCCCTTCCCTGGAGGCTGAGGCAAAAGCAAACTACTGTACCCTCCCCTAGCTTGTCTATTCTTTCTCATTAATAATTTTTACTAGTTTTTTTTACCACATCCTGATATTGCTTGGCCACATGTACCCATTTTCATCTACAAAATATTACAAGTGTATGGTGGTGGGTTATCCAGATGTCATATTCTCCTTCTCCTGGTTTTGTGTTTTAATATTATAATTTATTTCATTGTGTTTTCAATATTATATTTTTTCTGTGTTATTATTTTTAATCATACCTTTTTGAAGGTTGTGACCCACACTGGGTCCCACTACTGAATTATACATGAATTAATAAATTATACATGAATAAGTAAATACGTGACGAGACGCCATAATTGTTCTTAACCAGATGGCAGCCTACATGGATGGCTGTCATTTCTCCCCAGACTTCTGGTTAAAGCAGGATACAGAAAAGAATATCAGTTACTAACTAATCAAAACCAGGGAGCTTTATCAAGCACACGCAAATCTGTTCTCTAACAGCACTGCACTTCCTTCTTCTCTGGGATCTTAGTGTTTCCAGTTACAGGGATGCTTGTCCCTCCCTCCTGCTGCCACTTCTTATTGGCACAGGAAATGCCCGCAGGATCCACAGAATTCTGGAGCATGTTGTACTTGACCACATATGCCACCCAGAGTGGTACATATTCATCCTTACATTTCCTTCATAAGAGCACTCTCTTATTCAGACTGGTCTTCCTACTGGTTACAACAGGGGTAGGCAACCTTTTTGAGCCGGGGGGCAGGTTGCTGTCCCTCAGACAATTGGGGGGCCGAGGCACCAAAAATAAATAAATAAATAAATAAATAAAAATAAAAATATTTTTTTAAAAAATAAAAAATTTAAAAAATATGCATGCACACTCTCTCAGCCCCAGAAAAGCCATGGCAAAACCCCTGTGGAGATTTTGCCAAGAAAACCCCAAGCACAAGTAATGACAACAATAATCAATATCATTATGGTGGGCGGCGGCGGCAGGAGGTGGCGGCGGCGGCGGAAGGACCGGCCTGAGGCTGGTCCAAAGGCCTCGGGGGGCCGCATCCGGCCTCTGGGCCTTAGGTTGCCTACTCCTGCTTTAGACAGAGGGCTGATGTTTGGAAAAATGTGTGCAAGGCCAGTGGCATCACTAGGACAGTGTCAAGATACAGACTGGAGCAGGTAACACCCCAGAGGGTGTGAAAGGCTACTTTATCGTAGATTAGGATAGTTTTGTTGCTGCTACCTAAGTCTATGCAGTGAGCAGCGCTGCTGTTTTGATGTTATTCACGTTAGCTTTTCAGACAGAAAAGCTCCACAAAAAATGAAGCTGATGATGAGAAGTAGATGAAAAGAAATGTGAAAGCCAATAAATGAATAAGGGAAGGCAAAACAATGAAGCTGCAATCCTGTACATACTTATCTGGAAATAAATTCCATTGAATGTACTAGGGCTCACTTCTAAGTAGATGCATCACAGAGTTAGAAATAATAATAATAAAAAAAAAACAGGATCTCCTGAGATTCCAACTTTCCTTTGTTCAAAAGTGTAGTCCTTATATTTCATTTCATGTGTCTCGCTGGATGTAATTTTATTTTGTATATCTCTTTAATTTACAGCAAATATTTAAAATGACAGTGCCAAAGAACTGTATCCAGTATATTCTCTAGACGGAAATGTATCTGGAACCTAGTCTGGTTCATTATAAATAATCTGTCTCATTTGGCAACCAAGCCTGTTTTTCAGAGTTTGACTAGCAGCGCGTTGTGGTGGAAGCCGCTTCATCAGCTGGTTATTATTTTACCTTAGGGCATATCCAGGCATAGTTCAGCATGCCCTTTGTCATGCTTTATTTCTTCTAAATTAGCTCTGAGAAATACATGATTAATATAGCAACAGCTCCGATGCCCTGTGGAGACCTCCTTGCCATTTGCCCTCATTACCTCTTGGGCTAGTGGACAAGCACAGTGCACAAAATCACAGTTGCACTGTATGCATCCTATTCTAGATTATGGAAATTACTCCCGTCCCACATGCCTCACTTTGGAAAAAAAAGCTTATTAGGAGCAAATCAAGGAGTATCTGCCAGCCACATACACAGACTCATAATTTTTTTTTAAAGTGGTTGTGGAAAAGCTTCCCTTAAATCATAAGGCTGCTATTAAAACTCATCATATCCAAACCTTTTCTATCCAACACTCGGGCATTTTCTTTTTGTTAAAAAAATATATATAACATTTACACAAGAATAAAATGTTAAAACTAAACAGAAAAGACAGGAAAAAGACAGGATCCATTCTAAGGAGATACACTGTATGTGTGTGCATGTGCATTTCAAGTCACCATCCACTTATGGTGGCCTCCATGAATCTATAGGATTTCCTTAGGCAAGAAATACTCAGGCATGGTGTTGCCAGTTCCTTCCTCTGAAATATAGCCTACAGCACCTAATATTCATTAACGGTCTCCCAACCAAGTACTAACCAGAGCTGACCCTGCTTAGCTTCCAAGATCAGACAGGATCTGGTACCGCTAGGGAAGGGGTAGGCAAACTTTTTGAGCCAGGGGCCAAGTCGCTGTCCCTCAGACTATTTGGAGGGCCAAAGTAAATAAATAAATAAATAAATGTAAAATTAAAAAAAAAATCCTACATACACTGCACACATCATATTTTGTAGTAAAAAAACCAAAACAGGAACATATACAATATTTAAAAACCCACTTTGGCCAAGTCACATTCTCTCAGCCTCAGAGGAAGGCTATGGCAAACCCTCTCTGAAGAAATTTTGCCAAGAAAACCCCAAGAAAACAGCAACAAATCAGCATCAACACAACAACAATTAATAATAGAAATTTTGCCAGGAAAACCCCAAGAAAAAAATAATAACAATCATCATCATTATCATCATCATCAATTCAAAATGCTACCTTAAATGAAACAAACAAGCACAGAGGTGGCATGAGTGAAGCACATGTCTGAGACTGGAGTCTGGAGAGCTGGCCTCGAATCCCTGCTTGGCTATGCAAACC
>CM034709.1:13261137-13272829 GCA_020142125.1 Phrynosoma platyrhinos | reverse complement strand
TTTTTTTGCCCTAAATGAAGTACCTTACATTTCTCTATGTTGAATTTCATTATGTTAGCTTTGCCCCAGCTTTTTAACCTATTAAGGTCATTTTGAATTTTCATCCTGTCTTCTGAGATGCTGTTCCTCCTAATTTGGTGTCATCTGCAAATTTGAGAAGTATGCCTCCCATTCTTTCATCCAAGTCATTGATAAAGATGTTGAATAGCACTGGGCCCAGAACAGAACCCTGTGGCACCCCACTAGTCACTTCTCTCCAAGATGAAGCGGAGCCATTATTGAGCACCCTTCGGCTGGTCAACCAATTACAAATTCATGTAATAGTTACCTTGTCTAGTCCACATTTTACTAGCTTGTTAGCCGGAACATCATAGAATCATAGAGTTGGAAGAGACCATAAAGGCCATCCAGTTCAACCCACTGCCATGCAGGAACTCAAAATCAAAGCATCCCCAACAGATGGCCATCCAGCCTCTGTTATGCAGAACCTTTTCAAAGACCTTACTGAAAGCAAGATATACTATACTCACAGCATTCCTTTCATCTACTAAGCTGGTAATTCTATCAAAATAGAGATCAGATTTGTCTGGCATGACTTGCTTCTCTGAAACCCATGTTGACTTTAATTGATAGTGGTGGTTATAATGGTTTCTTCTTCCCCTCTTCTTTTTTTTAACTGTATTCTGGTGGGGTTTTTTTTAGTTTTGTTAAAAAAAAAACACACATACAAGTACACAAAAATCATAATGACCTTCCTGCCAGTCTTATGCCCTCCTCCCCTGCTAAAAACCTCTTTTGGAGCTCTGAAACAAAGCAAGGTTTCATTTTGTAATAGAGGATAGGTTTCAGAACACTGATTTCCTGGGCAACATGCAGAAAGGATTTTTAGCTTTTATGTATACTCAAAAAATTGATCATTGCCATGGATAGTTATACTTGAATATAGTTAGGATTTTCATCAGAATCTTGTGCCCAAAACATGAGGTTGACACAAAAGAGGTTTATGATCTGTTTTCTGGCTTGATATATAAATAACTCCTGTTTGTATAGATTCCAGTACTGTGTACGCAATAGGCTACACCGTTCCCTCTAGATGTTATTATGGAGCACTCTATTTCAAATCAGCCGAGCTAAAAATACAACAGAAAATCAATGAATAGATGGAAAGAGGTGGAAAATGGAAAGGCCTGCCAACTAGACCAGTTTCTCCACTCAGTTGCCTGGAATAAACATGGACAGCGGATTAGAACAGATTAAAGACAAGCTACGGTCCACTGTCAGCAAAATGAGTTAATTTCTCTCTCTGTGTGTGTGTATGGGGGGATGCAGACCAGGGCGTCCAGGACGCCCTGGGACGGTGCACTGCTGGAGCGAGGCAGCCGCACCACGGTGCACCGGCTGCGTCCCTGAAAGGAGCGCAAAAATAGCGCTCCTTTCAGAAGTCAGGGAAAGTGTGCCCTAAACGCATAGGGCGCACTTTCCCTGACTTTTCCACCGCAGCGTGTGAGGACGCTGCGGCGGGAAGTTGCCCTGGGAGTGCCGGCCGTGCGGAGGGCCGGCTGCTCCAAGGGCAACCTCGGGAGGAGGAAGGGGCGCCATGCATGCGGCTGCCCCTCCTCTTCCCTGCCTCCAAGACGGCTCAATAAGCCGTCTGCCGAGGCTTTTTGTATGACTTCTAAAGGATGCAAAGAAATAAAAACTTTCTTGTAGAACAGATTAATTGTTATAATTCCGTGATGGTGAACCTATGGCACATGTGTCACAAATGGCACACGGCATCATTTCCCCTGGCACGTGGAGGGTGGGGAGGAGGAGGAACAGGTGTGCACCTCTTCCTCTTCTTTCCCCCTAGCTCTCCAGGCCTTCAGCTGTCTCTGGAGGGCAGGAGTCCTACCCCCAGAGGGCAGAAGTCTTGTCCCTGACACCTGAGTGTCCCCTAAAAGGTTCACCATCACTGTTATAGTTTGTACTTGAGCAAGGTGCAGGAAGGGATATACCTGTGGCTGGTCATAATTAAAGCTGGGCCATGCTGGAGATGCCTCTGTGGGCTTTGAGAGTAAAGAGAAGCTGAAGACAGCTGGAAGAAGTTGGAACTTTACATATAATATACCCAGCATGATGCAGAAGTTAGAACACTGATTTTCAGTCTTTAGGGAGAATCACTAAATTGGACCTCAGTTGTTATCATCTCTAGCCCCAATCATAGTTGGGGATTCTTGGAGCTGAAAATCCAAGAGCACTTGGAGGTCTAAATGTTGAGAACCATTGGAACAAAATGTTAACTGGGATCTGATCAGGGCTGGCCCAAGGCATTTTGCTGCCTGAGGCACAGCAGGAAATGGTGCCCCATTCTGACACCTCAAACACAGAATTTCATAGGCCTCTTCCCTGATTGCAAAATTTAAACAATAAATTAACTTTTCACTGCCCTTTCTTGATGCCTAGATTCATATCCTTGAGGCACCCCCTCACTCTGCCTAGCAATAGGGCCAGCCTTAGACTTGAGAAATCTAGATTCTTTCCCCCACTGAGCCATGAAATTCATTAGTTGATTCTGGAGCAGTCATTTCTCTCAGCCTGCTCTCACAGGTATGTTGTGAAGACTGCAGGTGTGTATGTGTGGAGAGCTATAGACTTGAAGTCCACGGTTTTGCATATTTATGGAGGGGCGACCTCTGTTTAAATCAATGGGGCACACCCCATTCAGGCCTATGGAGCTTGAATATTTGGAAATTCCATTTTTGTGGGGTGGTGGTGATGGTGTCCAGAACAGATCCCCCACGAAAACGGAGGGCCGACTATAATTCCTTTAGCTTGTTGCAAGAAAGGTGGGATATTAAATAAAATAAATAGCATATTCTAGAGATGAACAGGTTCACTACTCCTCTTATAGTTCTTTGTCTTTAGTTATGCCTGATGTAAATCTGGGTCGAGGGTGGCCACAATAAAGAGCCTGAAAATATTTCATAGCTCTAGCAGCAAGCTCTAGGAACAAGGTACCTGGAGTACCCCACCAAATGAAATAGCTGCACTTGGAGACAATGATTCCTGATTACATCTTTGAAAGTGGGCCTTGGTTTTTACAAGTGTGCCAATCAAAGACTAAGGAAAAGAAGAAAAAAAGACATAGTGCATCATCTACACCAAAGTGGGCATGAAGAGGCAGCAGTGTTGATGGCAGAAACATCTAGTCCCTCATGGAGCAATTTTTCCCATTGGGGCTGAGGACTAAATGAGTGCCCACTGCTGTTGCTGCTTCCACATGATCCAGGGTAAGTTTTGGGTCTTCTAGGAAATGGAGATAGTGAATAGGTGAGAACAGAAGACAGGCAGGCACAGCCTTGCTTTTCTTGGCAAGAACCAAAACAGAGATTCTCTCCTATGCAAGCAAACACAATAAAGCAATAGAATCAGTCTGCTAGCATTAATGACAGGCTGAATCAATGCAAAGTTTTTCCCCCCGTCTGCCAACTGTTAAACTGATGTCACATTTCTCACTGGTTTTGTACTTGAAGTGGGCTCTTGAGATCTGAGTTCAACTGGCATTCCCAGGTACCTCACCAAGGTATACTCTAACTCAGGGGTAGGCAACCTTTCCCTTTTAAGGGCCGAGGGACTTCAGCTCCCAGAAGCTTCAGCCATGTTGGCCAATAGTCCCATGTTGGCCAATAGCTCCTGGGATTCTGGGAGCTGAAGTCCCTCGGCCCTTAAAGGGGAAAGGTTGCCTACCCCTGCTCTAACTTCAACGCATGAGATATTAAGCCCAAGAGATCTGGGCTCCCTGAAAGCTACATCCATAGCAGTCATACTAAAAGCCAGTTAAAAGATCAAATCCTGAGATGCATGCTTTGATTATGATTTTTAGCTTGATAAAAGAGTTCAGATTGCTCATCTATTGCACAACAAACTCACATGGTCCTTTCCTCTGTTGTTGTTTAGAATAAGAGAGTATAGTGGGTTTTAACCCCTGTACCATTTCATACTAATATTTCAGTCACATGTTCTCTCCCTAGACTTCACCGTTCCAGTTTTTCCAATAACTTGTTTTGTCCATCATTTGGGAGTCTTTCTTTTCAACAAAGGTTATCAGTTTAAAACAAACTGCTCAACCAAGTCCATGCCTCAATGGTATCGTCTAAGCATCTGGATAAGAAGTGCCAGCTAGGTTAGAACTCAGAATTCTCAGCTCTGTGGGCAGTTGACCTGCACTGTGAGCCACTATGACTGGGGTTTGGAGACTCATCTGGGCACTGTTCTCAGTCTCTCATCTACCCATCCAGATGTCTGCTGAGTTCTCCTAGATACGAAGGGTGTTCTGTTTGACTAGAACTTTGCTGTTTTACTGATCATCTTTCAAATCCAACCTCCAACTCCCTAGTAAAATAACTGGTTTTGGTGCGCTCTGACAGTTACTTATAGCTCAGACCTAGGATGGTGCACCAGCAACACACTGTTGCTAACTGCCATCAAATCCACTTCAAGTTATGGTGACTCTATGAATCAAAGACCTCCAAGTCACCCTATCATCAACAGCCCTGCTCAGGTTCAACTGTGACTTCCTTGATTGAGTCTATCCATCGGTAATGATTCAACATCTTTATCAACGACTTGGATGAAGGAGCATGCGGCTTAAATTTGCAAATAATACCAAACTGGGAGGGACTTCTAATTCCCCAGATGATAGGATTAAAATTCAAAATGATCTTGACAGATTAGAGGGCTGGGCTAAAGCTAGCAAGATGAATCTCAACAGGGAGAAATGTAAGGTTCTACGCCTAGGCAGAAAAAAATGAAATGCACAGATACAGGATGGGAGATACCTGGCTTGACAACAGTTCATGTGAAAGGGATCTAAGTCTTAGTAGACCACAAGCTGAACATGAGTCAGCAGTGTGATGCTGCAGCCAAGAAAGCCAATGTGATTCTTAGTTGCATCAATAGAAATATAGTGTCTAGATCAAGAAAAGTGATAGTACTACTATTGTATTCTGCTTTGGCCAGGACTCACCTGGAATATTGTGTCCAGTTCTGGACACCTCAATTCAAGAAGGATGTTGTAAAGTGGAGCATGTCCAGAGGAGGGCAACCAAAATGATGAAAAGTCTGGAAGCTGTGCCCTTAGAGAACTGGGAATGTTTACCCATCTGCCTGTCTGTTTTGGACCTTAGTTTCTAGGGAGAGTTCAGGCTTGATTTGCTCTTGGACCTATTTATTTGTCTTTTTAGTAGTCCACAGTAGAACTCTTGTCTAGCACCACATCTCAAATCAACTGATTCTCTCTATCTCTCTATCTGCTCTCACTGTCCAGCTTTCACAATTGTATTTAGAAGAGCATGGACAATCCTAACGTTAGCATTCAATGATACATCTTTACACTTCAAGATCTTGTCTAGTTCCTTCATAGCTGCCCTTCCAAGGCCTAGTCTTCTTCTAATTTCTTGACTGCAGTCTCCATTCTGATTAATGACTGAATCAAGGTATGGAAATCTTAATCTGGTTTAATTGTATGTTCCTCAAAGATCATGAGATTTTCCTTCTGAAAGGCAAGACTCTGTGATGTCAAAAAAGATCAGCCAAAGAAAACTAGAGAGGAAGATTAGGCTTGGGCAGTGATGGGAAAGGGCAAGGGGATGAGGAAGCAATTTAATGAGAGAAGGTAAAGTAATATGAGATGGATTCCCTTAGCAGGAAAGGAAAATGTGATTTCTCTTCAAAACCTCTGTTATCTTCTTTTTAAAATTATTTTGGGAAACTGGAAAATCTCAAAGCCCCACCCCCTGCAGCAAAACTCCTTATGAAGCAATCTGGATTCAGCAACAAATCTTTGATGACTCTGGTTCCATTGAGTCAGTTATTTTGGTTAATGGATCTATGGTGACAACAGTAATTACCAGAGATGATACTGCCTGTACTGTAATTACTTGTCAGTCTTCAACCTAAGATGGACTACAGGATATATACAGCAGATTCTCCCAATTACAAGCAGGTTAAGGCAAGCATGTATTGGAGTTAATCATGTTTGTTATTGTATAGAAAAAGGAACAAAAATGGCAGCCGCTAAAAGAATTTCTAATCGAAACAACTTTCTTGATTCAAAGGCATTAATCCACAAAGCTTTACTGCTACATGGCTTTGCAAGATAAACACACTACTGAGGAACTGGAAGGTGGATTTTTTTTTTTTACCTAAAGGGTCTCAAGCTACACACAATATTGAAATGCCAGCAGTCATTCTGATTTTCACATTTTTTTATTACATTGTTTAAAGAAGAAAGAAGTTCTTATTTCCAAAATACACATTGAATATGGGAATAATTTGAATTACTGTAATTACTTTTTAAAAGTCCAACATTAAAAATGTATGCTAGCTATATGAAGCTTGTACAGCAAATAAATTCATCTGCCACAAGAAACTGGGCTGCAGAATTTGCTTAATGCTTGCACGTGCATAGTTATTTGTATAACTGAAAGAATATGGGGGGAAATAAGAAAGCTCAAAATTACTTTCATCTGCCTCTGGAAAAGTTTTGTGCCTCAGTATGCTAGAATTATCTCAATTTTTTCAGACTGTAAAACAGACATATGTGTGAATGTGTATGTATGAATAGATAGATGGGAAGCACTACCAACATTAAAATCCTAGTTATCTCTTAGACATGCTCCATGTGATATCGCAGATCAGCCAATGGCAACTAGGGTGGACTTGTTACCCAAAAAAGTTGAGAGGACGGGGGGGTCCCCACTAATTGTGTCAAATTTTCTTTTAAATGTTGGGGGAATTGCTTAACTCAAAGATGCTTGTGAAAGGTTGGGTAATGTTGAGGAATATTTCCAGCTATTTATACCAATACTAATTGCAGGGGACTCCAGGTTTGGTGAATAAAGAAGATTTTATTTAGAAATATGCAGGAAGGCAAGCAAGCATATGATAGTAATTCAAACTAACACACAATCAGAGCTAAACAAAATAAAAGTATGGAGATTAGATAGTAGAGGCGTTGGATTGTAGAGGGGGTAATATTTACTTGTTCTGAAAAGGAGAGCATGAAAAGTGGGATATGGCTCAGATGGTGTCTGAGGGTGATGTAGTGAGTAGAAGGCACTGTCTAGTACAAACAAATTGTATGGAGTCTAGGTTTGGGACTGATATCTATACCTGAGATCAGAACCTTGAGGAGTACTAGGTGCTATCATGCAGTGTAATAAAGACTATGTAATAATAGCACTTTGAACCCACTTTAACAACTCTGGGTCCATTCTATGGAATCCTGAGGTCTGTAGTTTAGGGAGGAGTCTAAAATTCTCTGCTAGAGAGGTCCTCTAGTGCTGTACTTTGTGGAGAAGCACATCAGTGAATTCAAAGTCTCTCATAAAATTACAAGTCCCAGGATTCCATAGGGCAGAACCATAGCAATTAAAGTGACATCAAACCAATAGACCTGTGAACTGTGGATAAGTAAAGAAGCAGACCAGAGAATAAAGTGACTGACCCTCTTAAAGAGAGGCAGTAGCAACTGCACTGCTGATCAATCCACCAACATTAACTAAGGCAATAGATGTCATAAGTGTGACTCTTACATTGATAGAACTATTCGATTTTTCTTTTTAAAAAATCCTTCCATTCAATTTGTTTTGTATTAGAAGAAGAGGTCTCCTAAGGTCGGTTTCACTGCTATGTTTAGCACAAACCTTTGGAAAGAAAGGTCTTAGAAATGAATAGGATCTTTGATATACTTTTTAAAACAAAACCCACACAGATGCCTAAACTCTTTCCAGGCATCGCTGTCATGTTACTTGAGATTTTAATAACAAGCTGGCCAAACAGGTGGTGCCCATTATAGATGACCCTTTAAGTTGAGCAACAATGGAGGCAAAGTGTCCTTCCTTTAACGATAATCTTCAAAAATTAGATCCAGACAATTCCAGCAATGCTCTGATTGATACAATTTGAAAGCTTAACAGCTTGGTTAATTAGACAGCCACAGACTAAAGTGCATTCAAAACCATAATTAAAATATTGCCTTACAATGATACACGAAGGCACTTCACTATTCCTCCTGCCCCCACCCTTAAATGCAAGCCTCAAGAATGGGCTCTCCCAAAGATACTCTGCTTTGGGTAACAAACCTGAACAAAGGATACGGCTATATGATCTAGCTTCAGAGGGTTGGTAGCTTGTGTTTTCAGTAACAGAAGACCAAAGATAAATCCTTTCTTTCTCTTGCAACGGATCTGAGCATTAAACAGGTCACATCCTGCCTCATTTCCTTAGATCTTTCAGTCCCAAACACACACAAAAGTCAGTTGCTTTCCTGCAAGTCACATATCTTAGACACTTCGCTGTCAACAAAACATATTGAACATTAAAGGCACCTTCCAATACAGACAGCCAGGGGTCCCAATAATACATGTTAGAGGTGAGGTAGGGTAGAACATCCTGTGATAAGGAATGTTTAAATCTCATACCCTCCAATTGGCAGGGACAGTCCCAATTACTCCTTTGCTCTCCTTCCACTTTTTGAGATGCTTTTAAAATATCCCAGGTTTTCTCTCCTCCTTCCACTTTCTCTCTCCATCCTACTTTTACTTCTTTTGCTGCAAACTGAATTTAAAGTGCAAAATTCGTTTGCACTCAGTTAACTCATCGGAGCAAAAGGAAGGGAGAAGGTGGAAACTTGCCCTTACCTGGAGGCTCAGACAAAAACTGTTGAAGCCACTCTCAGCTTGTGGGTTGTTCTTCATTAATGCCTTTTGCCATTTTGACCACACTGAAATAGCTTGGACACATGAGCACCCATCCATGAAATACTGAAGTATATGAAATCTGTTAATTTTGTTTTTACTTTGTTTCTTATGTTTCCAGCCTTAAATCAATATTCTCCCATTTCCAAATTGTTTTGTGATTCCCCGCTCCCAAAATCCACATTACATTTGGTACATATTTTCATGTTTCTTTATCCTAATGGTCACATTTTGACTCTCCTCTAATATAAACATTCTTTCAAACACTTTTTCCGAATATACACTTTTCTGCACCGTATTTTCTGCAACAGAATGTAAATTTGTATGCCATTTTCCTTAATGTTTGTAAGGTAATTTAAGTTTCCCAAAGCTTCAGCCCTTGCAAAGGAAATACAAATTTTAAATAGGAAAATTGTTAAAGCCAAGCCTTTTAGGGTCTAGCTTTAAGATCAGCAGAGTAGCAGAAATGTGTCCTTGTCTAACTATGGGCCTTGGCAGACGACTAATAAAGTCGTCTCCGAGGCAGGGAAGAGGAGGGGCAGCCGTGCGATCGGCGCCCCTTCCTCCTCCCGAGGTTGCCCTTGGAGCTGCCGGCCCTCCGCACAGCGGGCGCTCCGGGGGCAACCTCCCGCCGCAGCGTCTGCATACGCTGCGGTGGAAAAGTCAGGGAAAGTGCGCCCTACACGTTTAGGGCGCACTTTCCCCGACTTGAAAGGAGTGCCAATTCAGCGCTCCTTTCAGGGATGCCGCCGTTGTGCTGCGGTGTGGATGCTGCGGTCCCGCGGCGCACCGTCCCAGGACGTCCTGGACGCCCTGGTCTGCTTCCCCCCTATGCTTCTCTAAGAACTAAGGCTGACTCAAAAATAACACAAGTAGCTTGCAGTTCAAACAAAAGTTTACTAAGGGCTTTAATCTATATTTACATAGAAGCTATATCTTAATCTAACTAGTGAATAGTTCAGGTTAAAAAAATATTCATCTCACCATTTTCCAAAGAAAGTTGAGAGAAGAGAAAGATGAAAAATACCAACATTTCAGTTGAAAATCTTTGAGATGATGGGCCGATGCAGATGGCCCATTTGGGGCAGCACAGTGCCACCCTGGGAGCAGCGGGTCGGGGCTGCAGCAACCCCATGCCATGCCCCAATCCTTCCTTTTGCTGCCCCTAAAAGAATGGCAAAATGCTGCTCCTTTTAGGGGTGGCATAAGGCGCCGTGGCTCTTCCATACTTTTTCGGTGCAGTGTGTCTGCACGCTGCACTGGAAGGGCGTCCTAATGCTGTGCGCTGTGCGTATGGCCGCACAGCATCAGATTGGTGTTGGGCTGGGGTTAGGATGGCTGGTGCGCGGCTGCCCTGCCCCAACACTACTCCCAGTTTGGCCCTTTGGGCCGGTCTGCAACGGCCCGATGTCTGTTAGTCTCAAATAGGGAGTGACCTAAATCACATGGTTAGTTTGAATGAGAGAGCGAGCGAGCGAGCGAGAGAGAGAGAGAGAGAGAGAGAGAGAGAGAGAGAGAGAAATTTATATGCAGAAATCCCTATCTATCTAAGGAGGGGGAAAGAGAATACAAAAATCTTCCAATAATGTTTGTGTCCATTTCCTCCCAATATATGCATCCTTGCATGCTTTTTTCCTTGGAAAACTGCAGCATAGTATTGGAAAAAAGAATGTGAGCACTGAAATATAATTGCATTTTGATTTGAATCAAAAATATAATTATAAATGCAGTTCAGCCATATGTTCAGGACATAGGAACTGATAAAGTGACATCAAATTTATTTTATTTATATCTTGCCTTTCTAGAACCCTAGCCAGGATTCAAGGTGGTCTACAGCATTTAAAAACACGGTACAGTTAAAACATTATTCATACAAATGTGAAAAAGAATTAATAACAGTTCACTTAAAAGCAGAAAATTAAAGATATATATATATATATATATATTAAAAAACCACAATCCTACCACAAACCCTTTCTATTATATAGTTTTTCAACCAATGGTCTGCCTAGATAGGAAAATCTTGGCCTGCTGGTGCAAGGAAAGGGGGAGGGGGGGCAACCAAACTTCTCACAAGAAGTAATTCCATCTGGGAGCTGCTGCTGGGAAGGCTATCACTAAGATCCATTTTTGACAGAAAGATGGCTATAAATGGAATAATAATAATAATAATAATAATAATAATATAAAATTTTAACATTTTCAAAATAGTGTTTTAATCAAATAGGTACTATTTAATGCTTCTTTAACTTCTGTACTTAGAATCATAGAATCATAGAGTTGGAAGAGACCTCAAGGGCCATCCAGTCCAACCCCCTGCCATGCAGGAAATCACAATCAAAGCATCCTCAACAGATGGCCATCCAGCCTCTGTTTAAAGACCTCCAAAGAAAGAGACTCCACCAAACTCCAAGGGCTCATTCACACTTGCATTTAAACCGATTCCCAAGTCACATAGATACGGGAGCACAGAATTGATTCAAACCGATATGTAGTTCACACTACGTTTTCCATTACCGAATGCATTTGTGTCTATTTTAAACACGCATCTCATTCACACTTACATTTGCTCTGCTTCCAAATAGATTTTCAATATCAGGTGCAATCGATTCATCCCGTTGTTGTTTTTTAAATGTCAATCATATGATGCGCATGGGTGTGTTTCTGATGACACAAGCACTTGGGAGGTGTGGCCACGAGCATCAGCTGTCATTACTTCCATGGGCCTCTCTGTGTGCATGTATGTATGCATGTGTGTGTTCCCCTCCTCTCTTATCCACTGATCCAGTCAGAAAAATACATACACCTTCCCATGCCCAAGGGCTACTCAGCTGGGCAAGGGCTTGGGACTCTGTCCAGGAAGGAGTCTAAGCAGGAGGACGGCAGCCCCCAGGAACCAGTCTGCCCCCACCAGGGTCTGCTGCCAGATGGTCACCCTGAGGAGGAGGAGC
>CM034709.1:13217316-13247032 GCA_020142125.1 Phrynosoma platyrhinos | reverse complement strand
TGGCACTATTACTTCCCTTGATCTAGACACTGTACTTCTATTGATGCATTATACAATCACATTGGCTTTTTTTAAGCTACCGCATCACGCTGTTGATTCATGTTCAACTTGTGGTCTACTAGGACTCCTAGATCCCTTTCTCATGTAGTTTGTTAAGCTAGGTGTCCCCCATCCTATATCTATGCATTTCATTTTTCTGCCCTAAGTGCAGTACCTTACATTTCTCCATGTTGAATTTCATTTTGTTAGCTTTGGCCCAGCTTTCTAATCTATTAATATCACTTTGAATTTTCATCCTGTCCTCTGAGGTATTAGCTAACCTTCCTAATTTGGTGTCATCTGCAAATTTCATAAGTATGCCCCATATTCTTTCATCCAAGTCATTGATAAAGATGTTGAATAGCACTGGGCCCAGGGCAGAACCCCGTGACACTCCACTGGTCACTTCTCTCCAGGATGAAAAGGAGCCATTGTTGAGCACCCTTTGGGTTTAGCCGGTCAACCAATTACAAATCCATGTAATAATTAATTTGTTTAGTCCACATTTTACTAGCTTGTTTGCCAGAATGTCATGGGGAAACTTGTCAAAGGCCTTATTGAAATCAAGATATACCGTACTATATCCACAGCATTTCCTTCATCTAGCAATGGTAATTTTATCAGAAAAAGAGATCAGATTTGTCTGGCATGACTTGTTTCTCTGGAACCCATGTTGACTTTTTGTGATTATGGCATTCCCTTCAGAGAATTAATGATCTGCTCTAGAATATTTCCTGGTATTGATGTCAGACTAACTGGATGATAATTGTTGGGATCATCTTTCTGTCCTTTTTTGAAGATGTGGACAACATCTGCCCTCCTCCAGTCTGCTGAGACTTCTCCTGTTCTCCAGGAGTTCTCAAAGATTATTGCTAATGGCTCTGATATTCCATTTACCAATACTTTTAATACGCTTGGATGCAGTTCATCTAGTCCTGGAGACTTATATTTCATTTAGATTAACTAGATATTTCTGTACTACCTCTTTACTTATTCTGTGCTTCATTTTTCCTATTGTGTCCTCTGCTCCATTTTCCTCAGGTTGAGCACTCTTTTCTTTTTCTAAGAAGACTGAGGTAAAGAAGGTGTTGCGTAGCTCTGCCTTTTCTCTGTCCATCTTCTTTGTGCAGTGGCACTAACATTTCCTTCCTCCTCCTTTTGCTACAGACATACACAAAAAGCCCCTTTTATTGCTTTTAACATTGCTAGCTAACCTGAGTTCATTCTGCACTTTAGCTTTTATGACTTTACATGTGCTCAGACAGCCTGTGAATGTTTGGTCTGCCTTGGGAATGGGCCATGTGGACAGCAGAGTTTCAACCCACTATCAGAAAAGCCCATCTACCCTGAGCCTATGAATGAGAAACCTCTGTGTCACCCTATCCTTAACCGCCATGCTCAGCTCTTGCAGATTCATAGTCATGGCTTCTCTGATTGAATTTATCCAGATTATCTACCAGACCATCTGGTATATGGTATTCTAAAATGGTGTACGGTCTGGAAACCATGCCCTATGAGGAGCAACTTAGGGAGCTGGGGCCTTTGCAGACTGCCAGAAATAGTGCAAATTGAGTCCACTTTAAGGGTTAGGGTTAGTGCTAGGGAGTCATGGGAATTGTTTTTTGTTTTTTCTGAGACATTGAGCCTTCTCTGTCAGAGAGCTCTGGTGCCACAATAAAATACAGTTCCCATGATTCCTTAACCCTAACCCTAACCCTTAAAGTGGACTCAATTTGCACTATTTCTAGCAGTCTGCAAAGGCCCTGGGTCTGTTTAGCCTGGAGAAGAAAAAGTTAAGAGGTGACATGATAGCCTTGTTTAAATATTTAGAGGGATGTCATATTGAGGATGGAGCACACTTGTTTTCTGCTGCTCCAGAGACTAGGACCTGGAGCAATGGATTCAAACCACAGGAAAATAGATTCCACCTCAAAATTAGGAAGAACTACCTGACAGTAAGGGCTGTTTGACAATGGAACATGCTCCCAGAAAGTTATCCAGAAAGTTGAGAAAGAAGAAGGGGGGGGGGTGATGAAGGAAGGATGGATGGATGGGAAGACAGGCAGATGGATGGAAAATGGAATGAAGGCTAGTTGGGGGGGAATGGGTGGAGGTAGTGAATATACAAATCAAACATAATCCTACTGACATGTGTTTCAGGTACCCTTGTTCTCTCTGCCATTCACAGAATGCTATTTCTGGATCCACTCCCCCCATGGATTTTGGGCAGAAAATAATATGCAAAATAATATGCATTATTCTACAAAGCATTCCAGTATGAAGCCACTTATCTCCATTTGTATATGCAAAGATGTACTCCTCTTCCTTTTTGGTTATCTGTGTCATCATCACTACTCATTGGTCTCAAAAGTAACTATATTTGCCACAGGCAAAAACACATATACAGTTGTCCCTCCCCATTTGCAGACTTCTAGTCCCTTCTTCATGGGAGGGACAGGCGGGGAGGGATATAATGGTGGTGTGCGCCCATGCCCGCCCCACCATTATTTTCAATGGGGTTCAGATATTCATGAGCCGCCATTTTTGTGGGGGAGGGGGGGGTCCAGAACAGATCCCCCATGTCTTTCCACGGTAGTTGAATTCAAAATCTTAGCAGTGTTAGTCTGGAAAATCAGTATGAAAAGGGATTTTGTAGCACCTTAAAAACTAACTGTAAGAAAGAAGCTGGTAGCTTTCATAGATTTGAGCAGCCTCAAAAGTACTACAGGAGCCCTTTGCATACATAAAGATCTCTGTAAATTTTGAGAGCAGTAGGTCCTTCTTTTGTCCAGCTACAGATTGCACTGAGACAAGGCACCTGACATGAGGATATTGCTTCTTTGGAACAGAGAATATCAATTACCCATGAACTGCATGGTTTATTTTGCTGGCATCCATAATAGTGGGTTCTGAACAGAGGAAAGGAAAGGCGAGAGAATGTCTAAACAGGGGAAAGAGCAGTAAACAGAATGTAAAGAGGGAGATGAGAAACTGTGGAAGCTATCATTTTTGCCCAAATCCCTTAATGGTATCACCAAACCAAAGAGCAAATCTTTTTCCAATGAGGACAATGATCTCTCTAGTGCAGAAGTGGAGACAGAATTCAAAACCAGCACAAAAAGACATCAGAAAAAGACATTATGCAAGCCTGATGTGCATAGTCTCCATGTATGCAAGGAACAGAAAAACCCTTTCCTCTGAGCTGCATCTTATTCTTTTTTCTACCTCTTAATGATAATGTTTAAAGGACAGAAAAAAATGTTGGCAGGTCTCAAACAACTGTGCATGAGATGATCAAGTTTCCAGTGGCAGAGTGCACAGGGAGGACACAGTCTAATTGATGGCTTCTGACATTTATTGTCAGAACTTTCTAAAGACACCACTGTAGTCCACGTACAGTTTCAATTTGAAGATTTGCCCTATTAAAAGTAATAAAGAAGATTGACTTCTAGTTGGAAACATCTGTATTTTCATGTTGTCCTTCATAGGGAGAAAAAAAGGACATAAAATGTGCAAGCTCTCTTCTAATCTCTCAGGAAAATCTGTTATATTTTGCAGTGCTCTGTGTATTCCTTTTTGTTTTTACCTTGTTATTCCTGCTAACCATCTATCTTTCCTATTTCTTTTCCCCTTTTTCCACTTTATGCCAATCTTTCCCCTTCCTATCTAAATCTTCTTTTCTCATACCTTCTTTTCGCTCATACTTCTCCTTCTCTCACTCTTTTATACCATCCCTTTTCCTTTTCACATTTCTTCCCTTTCCAAACACCCTCTTATCACTTGCTCACTTACTCAAACTCTCATTCAACTTACTTCTAACTTTCCCAATCTCACTTCTCTCTTCACAATGACATCCATTTTAACATCTAACATTCTAACTATGGAGTTTATCACACGGGGAGTCCCGTGCAGAAACGCTGCTTTAAATTGGGGGAAAAAAAACGCAAAAGCGGAAGCAATTTATCAACGGGATTTCCCCATATGATAAACTCCAATGCAGTTAAAAGGAGGTTTTTACTTTCGGGAAGCAGTTTTTATCTAATTTCCATTTGGATTAACCTCCTTTTAACAGCGACGTCATCTGAAAAAGCACCCGCTTTTGCAGGTTTTGTTTAATTTAAAGCCCCGTTTCAGTACGGGATTTCCCCCGTGTGATGAACTCCTATTGTGTAGAGTATGATTGATAATTGTAAGCTTGTGGTTGTGTGTGTATTTTAAAATTGCATTTTTTGTTGAAACTCATTTATTTATTTATTTTAAAAAAGAACTGGTGTTATAAGCCTTCAATAAGCTGTTTCATTCAGGAGACTAGCAGCGCTAGTTTGAGCTTCTGGTGTGTCTTCAATGGCAGCCTCACATAAAGTGTACTGAAGTAGTTAAGTTTTCTGTGTCCAGGAAAGGCTGTAGTACTTTGAGAACAGAATCTGCTTGGCCACTCATTAACAGAGAAGGATCTAAGGAGCTTATCGCATTCACAATTAAAACGTCTTACCTGAACTGGCTTAAAATTTAAAATGGGTGGCATCCTGATCTCATCACAAGGATTTAGCCACTGAATTTACCACCCAGGTCCACCCTGGGTCCTTCCCCACTCACAGGGGCACTCCGATGGCCATTTCCTTAAGCCAAAAAACTCAAGACTTCGAAAAGAGGTATGCTGAGTGCTCCTGCGAGCGGGGATGGACCCAGGCTGGACTCAGGCATCACATTCAGCGGCTAAATCCTTTTGATAAGAACAGGATGCCACCCATTTTAAATTTTAAGCCAGCTGAGGTAAGACGTTTTAATTGTGAATGTCATAAGCTCCTAAGAGTACTAACAATCTATGCCCTTGCTCCTCCAGGAGGATTGCATTCCCATCCAGAGCAGGTTACTTACCCAATTCTGAGAGTTAGGAACCACCAATTTAATTATTATTAAATGGATTCAGCTTTGATTTATTAGCCCTCATCGAACCAATTTAGCTCCTGCACCACCCCAGGAAAAATGGATTTTCCAGGAGAGCTAGTATCTAGATGTTAGGCCTAGTAGGGATTTGAATGGAAGCTTCAAGTTGCCAGGAGGTTCTGGAGTCTAGATACAGCCACTGAAAAATCTTCTCTTTGGTCCCAAGTGTATCTTGGTCCTGGTGTAAGTGAGATATAAAAGCTGGATTTTGAACATGAACTTGATAAGCAGGTAGGCTTACATTTAAGGGATGGGTGGTGGATATTTCAACTCTGGTTTACAATAATTTCTTCAGTTTCTAATTTCTGGATCTAATGGCACACTGAACACAATTTGCAACTGGAAATCCTTATTTTTACAATCTTGCAATTTTATTCATGCACCAACAGTATGTGGTTTATAAATGTTTACATTTGAAAAATGTGCATTGAAATTTGTAGATTTAAAAATGGTCATAGATGTTCTTCGGTCAATGGAAGAAAAGTTCATCTATTTGGAAAATAAGCCCCCAAATACATATATTTTGAAAATTAGTAAGGAATACTTTGCAATTTAATGTTAATCCAAGATGGATTACCTTTGAGGTAGAAATCAGAGAATGTCAACATCTCTAGTTTGGATCTGTCTGACTGGCTCATTTGCATTGGGAGAAAGTAGTCAGACAGACACTCCCTCAGAAGGTGGTGGAGTCTCCTTCTTTGGAGGTTTTAAAACAGAGGTTGGATGGTCATCTGTCAGGGGTGCTTTTATTGTGAGTTTCTGCATGGCAGGAGGTTGGACTGGATAGCCCCTCTCCCAACTCTATGATCTGCGATTCTATGATTCTCTGTTTTTAAAATTGATTAGTTTAATACCGGTACTTTTTTAAGGGGCGGGTGGGTTAGGATGTTGACATTGATGTTTTATTGCTGTGATGTTTTATGATTGTAAGCCACCCTGCAGAGGGGCGGGATAGAAATAATAATAATAATAATAATAATAATAATAATAATAATAATAATAATAATAATAATAAGCTTTTTTTTAACAGGAAGGAACCCATAAGTCAATGTCTGATACTTCCTATTAGAAGTAAAGGCCTCCACGAGCCAGATAAATAAATAAATAAATAAATAAATAAATAAATAAATAAATCCCAGGGTTCTAAAAAAGATGACCAATATTCCCCAACACACTCTAAGGGGTATTCACCCAAGATGGGATTCTGGGAATCACAGAGATAGCTATATTTCCCCCACACTTGCTGCAGATGGTTTCTAATAATAGCTAGGCTGCTGCCTTCAGGACTAATGAACATTCTGGGTAGTCTTCGGGGGCCACTCTATGCAGAACACACTGCAGTAATCTTTACATGGTGCAACTGAGGCACCCTGGTAAGATCTGCACATACCAGCCTCAGCCAAGCTCTCCTCGTCACAGGTTAAATCTGTGCAATGAAGTTTAAGCTTGGGTACAGAAGAGCCCACAGATGATCAAATGTATTGTCAAGGGGAGTGCTGCACCATCTGAACCCCAATTTCCAGGTTAGATCTATAGATTGTGAGCATTTGTCTTGCGTGGGTTCAGTTTCAATTAATTAGACCACATTCAAGCCATTAGCGTCTTCAGACTATGGTTCAGAACTACAAGAGCATCTCTGGAATGAGAGAAAGAAGAGGGAGTACTAGCTGTTTTTTAAGAAAGGCTGTTCACCCCACCATTAGTGATGATCTGCTCACTCAGAAACTCCAATACACTCCCAAAGAACCCCTCAGGTTCCCTGGAGCACAGTTAGAAGCATCTGAAGCAACTCACAGATCAGCACAGAGTTCAAAGACATTCTTCTCCTCTGTTCCAGGAAACTTCTGTTATTAAACTTCCCACTGCTCAGGGAACGATAAGGATGTAAAGCTGAAACTCTGTTTTGGTGCTTGAGGCTAAACCTTTTATTAACGGAAAAACAGCAGTCTCTTCTCAGACTTCTTCGTCCATAGAATTGCCAGTCTGTGGCCATCAGGGTGAGGGCTCAAGAGCTAAGTTCCTTTAAACCTGCAATTTACCCCCCTCTCAACCAATCTAGGGATTTCATGAATCCTGTAGTGCACATGAGCTTTTCTTCTTTTCCAAAGACAAATCTGATTTAGGAGATGAAAATGACACTATCGCGAGCTTTTATCGAAAGCATAAATCTTAAAGGGGAAGCAACTGTGCCAGCCATAAAAAGATTTCTGATGTTTTCCCCACAGCTGTGACCAGTAGCAAAATAATGGCTTAGAAATTCAATTAATTATCCTCCAGCATAACATGCATGGGTCCACAAGGCCCCTCTCAAGGCAGTGCTGCAAGATGACAGGACATGTTCAGCAGCTCCATCTTTCATTGAGATTCACTGGAGTGTAGTCAGAATATGGGTTCAGACACAAAGAGGTGTGCAATGTCACGCTCGTAAATGATAGGGGATTTATGGTGTTTTTTAAAAAGATGCTACCATATTCTGCAATGAGCAGGAATTTCATTTCAAGAAGAAATAATTCTTGAGTTTTGTTGCTGTCTGCAAAGCTGTCCTTACTAACAGGTAAGCTGGGAGCTGACCTGTCATGTAGAAGCCAGGAAACAAGGTCAGAAAAACAGAGTTTGAGTTAGGAAAGGAGATGTCAATCTGAAGAATTTGGAAAAGACTCTCATTGCCATGGCAAAGAAGTCTGGACTAGAACAGGAAGACTTTATAATACTTCCCCTTGAGCACGACCAGTTGCCAGACTTACTGGTTGGGGCCACTCCAGCATTCCCCAAAATGCTCCAACCTGTGGCCCTATCAGGGATGCTTTCTTGACCATGCGTTTTGGCTTCTATGTGACAGGTCAATTCTGAAAGTGGCTCCCAGCTTACCTGTTAGTAAGGATAGCTTTGCAGACAGCAGCAAAACTCAGGAATTATTTCTTCCTGCTCAATCCATGGGGTAGCTATATCCACAGCTGTGTGCTTCCCAAAATGCACCACAATGGAGCCTTGGTCACAACAAACAGAACGCCAGCATCCTAGAATTACTGATATTCAGAATTTGGAAATTTTTGCCTATAAATGCCATAGTGGATATGGTAGCTGGGGGATTCAGGATATATATTCTGAAAAAGGAACTTTTACCAAGATCTGTCTATGTTTGAGGAAGAAGTAACTTGCATTTGCTCAGAATGGGACCACAATTATCAAAGAGTTTGAGAATGTATCCAGTGCTCCATCTGTTCAATTTTCTTGGAATCAGTTTCAAATACTGCAAACTGATGATACACAGGACACTTGAAACAGTACCTCACCACTGCTCATCTTGGCTAATAAGGTTTAACAGATGTGGATTGATGGGTTGAAACCATGGAGTGGTAAATACCTCACTTTTTCAGCAGGAGGCACCGTGAAGGAGGTTGTAGCACAACCACTCCTGAAGAGACCTCTGTGGACCAAACTACATCAAAGTACTGCCTTATCACTTCTTTGCTGTGTGCCTTCAAGTTGTTTCCAATTTATGGTGACCCTAAGGCAAACAGGATGCAGTGGTTCAAGTTAACATGCTGACTATGTTGACTGCAAGATCGGCAGGTTGGCAGTTCGAGGCCCAGGTGCTGCATGATGGGGTGAGCTCCCATCACTAGTCCTAGCTTCTGCCAACCTAGCAGTTCGAAAGCATGCAAATGCAAGTAGATAAATAGGTATCACTTTGGTGGGAAGCTAAACAGTGTTCTGTGCAATCATGCTGGACACATGATCACAGAGCAGTCTCTGACAATGCTGGCTCTTTTGCTTAGTAATGGAGATGAGCACCATCCCCTATGGTCGGATACGACTTGACAACCTTGTTAACGGGGAATACCTTTACCTTTAAGGCAAACTTATCACAGGTTTTCTGGGAGTGCGAGTGTGTGATGTGCCCAAAGTCATCCAGTGGGTTTCGATGGTCAAATGAGGAATTAAATCCCAATCTCCAGATTCCAAGTTCTATGCTCAAACCACTACACCATGCTGGCTCTCACTAATATCCCTTTTTGAGCAAGATCCTTGTACATGTGGTGGCTGAGGAACTTTAACTCTCTTGGAGGAGACAGATAACCCACATTCATTTCAGTTGATTTCAGGCCCCTTGGTTGCTCTAACCAAAATGGTCTTGGTTGCTCTAACTTACAGCCTACTCTGTGTGATGGTGGGGGTAGTAGTAGTGCTACTGGCCAATCTTTCTTGAACTCCCAGCAGCTTTTGGAATCTTTTGTCCTGTTCTGGCTTTAAATGACATTCTGGTCAATGCACAGCCTAGCTAGTCAGAGCCAGGGATGTGTGAGCAGAGATATAGAAAATCTGAGTCGGGGCGAAACAGACTGCCCCAAATGGGACAGCTTGAAGCTGCTCCTGAGAAAGTGGGATTGGGGTCACAGCAATCAAACACCACAGCCCCAATCTGCTTTTTTGCTGGACCAAAATGAAGTGACAAATTGCTGATCCTTTTTGCACCAGCAAAAAGCTGCTTTTTCCTACCCTGCTGAAGCTTTACGTCACTCCTGTGGCATGTGGCATGTAAAGGTCACACTGCTGGAGAGCCCAAAAGCCAGCCCACATGTGGGCAGCTGGCCGGCGTGAAGCTGGCGTCTGGGCACCTTGAGGGCATATGTTGTGCATATGCCATGCCCCCAAGCTGCCAGGAAGTTGGTTTTTTTATGCTAGTTTGTTTCACCCCTCAGTTACCAAGAGAACAGAGATGCTGCATGGACAAGGGGAGAACAGGTCAAGGTCAGGAGTCATGTACTAAATCGGTATTAGAAGATCCAAGGCGTTCAGCAACAAGCAAAATTAGAAAAGTTGGCAAACAGCAAGGATTCCAAACAGAAATGCATGAAGAGCCAGGACTGTTGTTGTTTCCAACAATGGTCAGAGAAAATGCCCCGCTTATATAGCTGAAGGCTCTTTCCCCCCACCCAGCTTCCCAGCTGTGCCACAGGTTCCCATCCTATCTCCCATGCTGTTTTTAATATCTGCACAAAGCTGCCAGATGAGGTCATTAAGAATTTGGGGGGGGGGGTTGAGTGTCACCAGTATGCTGATGATACTCAGTTCCACTTTGCCTTTTTGCCAGGGTCAGCTGAGGCTGTACAAGTGCTGGATCAATGCCTGAATGCTGTAATAGGTTGGAATAGGGCCAATAAACTGAAGTTGAACCCCATAAGACAAAGGGTCTCTGGAATGATGGTTCTTATGTCTGGGAATTCAGTAAGAAACTTGGCCTGGATGGAGTTGCTTTCTCCTATGGGAACCAGTGCATAGCTTGGGAATTCTGAATGCACTACTATCATGGAGGCCCCTGAAGATAGTGACAAGAATATTCTATCCACAGTAGTACAGTACATGCACTTCTAACTTTCTGATTAAACCACTACAATGTGTTCTATATGAGGTTTCCCTTGATGATGATTTGGAAACTGCATCTAGCACAAAATACAATGTAGGAATCATATAAAATCAGTTTTAAAGGAATTGCATGCCCAGTCTTAATTCAAAATGGTGGTTACATTTAAACTCCTGAACAGCTTGGGACCTTGCTATCTATATAAACCTGCCCAAGAATTGAGATCTGTTGGAAGGGCCCTCCTTTGTGTCCCACCTCTCATAGTGGTCACAATCCACTATGAGAGGCTGTGGTGCTATATCCCACTTTAATTGCATGGCAACATCCTGTGGAATTATAGGATTTGCAGTTTAAAGAGAAGAAATTTAGAATTCTCAGCCAGATAGCTCTAATCCTTCATTGTTATTATTGTTGTTGTGTGCCTTCAAGTCATTTCTGACTTGTGGCAACCCTAGGGCAAACCTATCATGGGGTTTTCTTGGCAAGATTTGTTCAAAAGAAGTTTGGCATTATCCTCTGAGGCTGAGAAAGTGTGACTTGCCTAAGGTCACCCAGTGGGTTTTGATGGCCAAACCAAAAACTGAACCCTGGTCTCTGGTGTCACTGTCTAATGCTCAAACCACTACAAAATATTGGCTCACCAAACCAGTGCCTTACCAAACTGCAAAGCTCAGGATTCCATAGGATGTTGCCACAGCTGTTAAAGTGGAATATAACACTATAACTGTGTAGTGTGAAAAAACCCTAGATTGTGGAATATCGCCCTCTTTGAGATCCAGCTGGCAGCAGCATCAATGCCATTCTGACACCAATTAAAAGCATGGCTTTTTACTAAGGCCTTTGAGACCTAGTAGATCTTATCCAAATCTTTACATGTTCATGGTTTTAAATTGCCTTATTCTGTTTAAACATGCTTTAAACTGTCTTGTATTAACTTGCCTGGTTGTTTAATATGCTTTTAGTCTGCTTAAATATGCTGACTCTTTTAAATACACTTGCTCCTCCATTTTCATGGGGGATCTGTTCCACCTCCCCCCTCCTTGGAAAAATGAAAACTCACTAATATTCAAACCCTATTGGCTTGAATGGCTGCATGCACTATTTTATCCTATGGAGCTCGCCTCTCCGCGAAGAATCAGGACCATGGACTTCAAGTCCACAAAAATGGAGGTGCAAGTGTAGTTCTAAGCTGTATACATTGATTATACCCCCTGAGATCCTTGGGTATAGGGTGGGATAGAAAAAATTAAATAAATGAGTAAGATAAAAATAAAATAACACGGTTATGATCTGTGCTAAGTAAGAGGGCTACAAGGAGGCCTTTACACTAACACAGACCAGTTATCTTGTCTTGTATCCTATTATTATAATATGTTAATATAAAATGGCTTCAAGATTATTTAGTTGAAAGGAACAAACAACCTTTTTTCACAGCCATTACAGCTATGTTCCCAAACTTGATCTTCACCCCAACCTTGTCTGACCTCTGCTTTTTAGACAAACCTAATCCATCCATCCAACTTCATGTGCTTCAGTCCCTTTTTTGTAGCCCCCTGAGCCTTCACAGACTTCCTACTCCCCCAAAAAAGTCACCGCAAAGAGCAAAATCCTGATCCTAAGCATATCACCGTATTTCCCTCCAAGCCACAACTCCAAAATATCAAGCGCCCTCCCAAGCTCTGGAAACTAAAGGTTCATTCCCATTATGATTTAAAGCGAATTCCTGATTGGATTATATGTGCCTCGTTCAGACTTGAAACTGTTTCAGAACCAACTGCACTTGGTTTGAATTGCGGTGAAGTAAGACAAATGCAAAAAAAATCCCTGTTTCTGGGGATGGATCATTTGGCAGTTCTTTTGAAAAGAATCTATTCTGAAGCATGTTCAACAAGTGTGAATGACAGATCTGAATCACATTGTACTGGAGGGGAGGGACTAATGGCAGAGGAGGTTGGCAGAAGGATGTAACCCATTGTGCATCAGTTTTTTGGGAAATCTGCCATTTCCTCCCCTCTCAGCGCTGCCTTTGTGCTTTGTGGTGTGACCTATGGGTGCATTATATATATTTTTTGGCAAAAAAAAATTGACAGTAAATGCACTCCATTGTATTTGCAATTACTTGTGTCACTGAGATCACCCCACTTGCCACCTGCAATGGCCCTAAAAAGAGAAAAGCTCTTTGGTTAAGGCAGGGGTAGGCAACCTTTCCCTCTATGATTCTATGATTCTATGATTCTATGATTCTATGATTCTATGATTCTATGATTTAAGGGCCAAGGGACTTCAGCTCCCAGAAGCCTCCGCCATGTTGGCCAATAGTCCCATGTTGGCCAATAGCTCCTGGGATTCTGGGAGCTGAAGTCCCTCGGCCCTTAAAGGAGAAAGGTTGCCTACCCCTGGGTTAAGGGACATCTTCTGTATTGGGGAAGGGGGCAAACTTTGGTGGCTTTTCTCCTCTCGGGCATTGAAGGCGGTGAGTAGGGGCAAGTGGGCCAACTGCAGCTCAGCAACACAAGTAATTGCAAATACAATGGAGCCAATATACTGTCAATTTTTTTTTTTGGTAGAAAAAAAAAAGATAGTTCCCAAGTTGGGCTGCTGAAGGGGGAAATGATGTGCTTGACACACTCAGAGAGCAGCCTAGGTTGCTGAGGGGAAGTAAATTATTCAGAGGAAGGCTCCAGTTGCTAAAGTTGTCCTCACCATCACCATAGTGGAAGGTAACCTCTGCGGGGAGAAGGGGTGAGGAGGGATGGGGTATGTATGTCCCAGTCCAAGCCTCAATCTCTTTTTCTGGCAGGAAGCCCAAGTCCCTCCCAGGCATATCCTCCTTTCCTAGTACAGGTCCTACATTCAGCCTCCTGTCCAGAAGAAATCCCAAAAGGACCCCCATTTGGAGCAGTACTAGAAGCATGACATTTACATTTGGAGCAGGACTGAGAAGCATGGCATTTACATTTCTATGACCGTGTTTAGTTATTATGTGGTCATGTCGTCCTACATTTTTTCTTGAATGTGTTGCCAGTATGACACGTGGTTGCATCACCCATGACGCGTGGATGATTGGTATGCATTTTGAAGCGGCACAAATCTAGTGGGAATGGTAATGGCGTCAAAAAAGACATGAATCCATGAAATAAGGAAATAATTCACTTCCATAGTGGGAACTAAGCCTCATCTGGAATCGATTCACCAACCCGTTGGTGCCAAAGCGAATTGCGAACTGGTTTAAATGTAATTGGAAATGAGCTCTAAGGGACCTTTCACATTACACAATTATAGTGCTATGATTCTACTTTAACTATCCTGGTTATGTCCTATGGAATCCAGGGATTTGGAGTTTAGAGAAGGATATTTAGAATCCCCAGGCTGAGAGTGCTTAGTGCTTCTGCAAACTATACACTATAGGCTGTAGCCATGACAGTTAAAGAGGAATCACAGTGCTATCATTGTATGAGTGAAAGGACCTTAAAACAGCAAGTGACCTCTTCCAATCACTTTTTAGATCAGAAACACAGCTGATTTGGAGCTGATTTGGGGACTATGCTCCAAAACATGCTGCCAAAATAATCCCGTTTGAGACCACTTTAACTGCCCTGGCTTGGTGCTGGGGAATCCTGGGAATTGTAGTTTGTTGTGGCACCAGAGCACTCTGACAGAGAAGGCTAAATGTCTCACAGAACTATAGTTCCCAGAATTCCCTAGCATTGAGCCAGGACAGATAAAACGGTCTCAAACTGGATTATTTCTGCCGAGTGTTTTGGACCAATGAAGCTTGTGGGGGAGCACATGACAAAAATGACCTCTCCACAGTTGCAGACTCCTGACATCCCATTTATCTACTTATCTAGTGGCCCAAAAGACAACAAGAAGCAAAATTACATTGATACAGTGGGCCCTTGGTATCAGCTGAGGTTTGGTTCCAGGACCATCCTAGGATACTAAGGGGGGGATGCAGACAGGTGGCCCTGGGTCACCCTGGGAAGTGAAGGATCGAGGCTGAGGCTGCCAGACAGCATGGCCTCGATCCTCCCTTTTGCCGGCAAAAATGCCTCTCCTTTCAGAGCTGGCAAAAGGCCGCTTTAAAAGCTGCCGCGCGGCTCTTTGGTGTCCCTTCCAGTGCAGCGTGTCAAAAGGCTGTGCCGGAAGGACAGTCCTGACGCTGTGTGCTGTGCGTAATGGCATGCGGCGTCAGGTCGTTTTCGGGGAGGGGTTGTGGTGGCCGGCGTGCGGTTTCCCCTCCCCATCCCTGCCTCCAGTATGGCCCAAAGGGTTCATCTGTAGAAGCCCTAAAATTCATGGATGCTCACATCCCATTAAATACAATGGTGTAGTAAAATGGTGTCCCTTGTATAAAATGGCAAAATCAAAGTTTGCTTTTTGGCATTTATATATTTTTTGAATATTTTCAAGCCATGGATAAAATCTGTGGATAAAAAAATCTGTGGATATGGAGGGCCGACTGTACGTTGTACTCCCATGAGATTATACACGGTATCAGAAATTGGTAGTTTAAAAACGTTTTATTAAAAATACTGCTACATATTTTAGGGAAAAATTATGAGTCTTTAGCAAAAATAGATGCTACAGGGCAAGTGATATCTTTTATCCTTTGTCTTTTAATGGATTGGTTTTAAAATGGTTTGATTCTATATATTTGTTGCGTTTAACAATTTTAAAATCTGTTTTACCACTTTTTTGCAACTGTTTTTAACTGTATTTGTAAGCTACCATGGAGTCCAATGTTGAGAAGAAGGTGGGATATAAGTGAATAATAATAATAATAATAATAATAATAATAATAATAATAATAATAATAATATAGACTCACACAAACAATTTCAAAGTTTGGCAGTGTATGTGTATAATTGGCACATTTATAACCAAATTTTTAATTATCATCTCATCCATAAACTCATGCTAATGAAATACTATCCTAGATATGTTTCATTAGCCTCTCTTAGATTCAACCCCCCCCCCACAAGTTATAAAGCATTAACCAGATTTTGAAGGAAAGTCAGAAACAACACACCAAATTCTTCCAATATACTGCCCTCTGAAAGTGAATATTTTAATTGACTAGCTTTGGCTTGTTGTATTTCTGCTTAATTTGCAGTTCCTTACCCACAAGAGGAGCAAACAGCCCACTAGGGCTGTGCATAGATTATGGCTGACAAAAACACAAACTTTCAGACAGCTTGGCAGCCACTGTATTGTTGCTCCTGGGCAGGTTCCAGGTCCTTCACAGCATGTGGGAACACGATACAATCTGGGACACTTGAAGGGTAACTCTCCAAGCTTTGTGATTTTATGGAAGGGCTGAGACAGTGGAAGCAAATGCAGACTACAATGTACGTGGCTGAAATACTGAATCAAATTTGGACCAACTTCAGGGCATTGGTTCATCTAGTTCAGCTTTCTCCCAGTGTGGTGTCATTCAGTTATTGTTGAACTACAGCTCCCATCATTCCTGATAGGCGTGTAATTTTTTGCTAATTTCATTCTCAAAGGAAGTAACAAGTAATTTTAGATATTTTTTCCCCACTGCGATGTCTTTGAAAACTGCATTGTTTTCAAAGACTAACTGTAGTTTGGGACTTATTCAGCACAATATTCCCATGGTGTTTTTTTCCCCCTCCTTTTGCACAGAAGATACCTTTTTTTTTCTGTATAGGAAAAAGCATTTTCTGTTGTTTTCTATGAAAAAAACCCATGAGAATTTTGTGCAGAATAAATCCCAAACCCCAAAGTTTCTCTTCAGTCCAGGATTCTCTATACCAGGGTTTCCCAATATTCAGAAAACATGAGTTTTGATCAGTTTTAAAATAGTTTTGAATATTCTTTCTATCTCTAACTCCTGACTAGTATCGAGGTCAGTTGGGGCTGGTAGGAATTGCAGACAAAAACATCTGGAAGATGCTGCATTGGAAAGGGGTAAATCTAGCTGTTTTGGACACACTTCCCCCAACATATTTCTTTTGGAAAATGAACACATTTTTGTACATGTCTTCCCTAACAGGAAATTTGTGTGTGAGAGATTCTGAAAAACAACTCAATACATTTGGAGACCCTGGATGGAAATAGGATGGAACAGAACAATGAGTCCCAAGGTAGGCAGAACCTTGCCCCTGGTGGCAATAGGAAGATCCAAAGGAGTGGTGAGACAAAAAGGGGCAACAGAGGAAAAGTACACAAGAGCCACCAGCCTTGAGGACCATGGTGGGGATGAGGGTTGCATGAAACTTCTCTTTTTAGGCCCCTTTAAAAAAAACAAACACCACCGCACAGCCTTGCTGATCACTTTGCATGGTGGTGTCTTCCACTCTTTGCTTTCCTCAATGAGTTCACTCCCTTAGCTGCATCTTTCACTAGGAGTGACAGCACCTTTACAACCAAATTGGGAAACGTTCTTGAGACTTGGCTGTACGGGACCACTACTGTCACTCAAAGCAGTGCCATTTTGGGACAGACTGACTGACTGGTGTGAAGAGTTAGAGACTGTGGCAGTGGGGAAGAGGCGTTGGCAAAAATGAGCTTTCAAACTTGGGACCCTGCTTAAGCTATATGACCTTTGCTGGCAGGTTAGGGCTGCACTGCTGGTCCTGCTTTCTTTGATTGGACAGAGGAGGTAGCAGAAGCAGTAGAAATGAGGCAGAATACCTTTGATACCTCCTTTGATTGAGAGAGGAGGTAGCAGAAGAAGCGATGTGTGTGTATCCATGTGTCTGTGTGGGAAACAACTTGAAGCTGTGTGGTGAAGGCTCATCTCTGGGGAAGGAGTGGGAGGAGTATATGGGGTTGATTCTTGGAAAAAGTCCTTCACCTTGCAGTGGCTCTTTTAGTTAAAATTTCTCCCTTTTCCCATCCATGCCAATTTCCAGTCCATAGCATTAGCCTCTGTAAACCCCCTACATACATATTCAGGCTGCACCCCTCTCTGCCCCAGTGAAGAATTGATAGTCTTTCCTTGCCAGGGAGAAAAGTGGGAAGCTGGATGCACTCCTGCCCTCCCCGGCAAAGAGTTGAGAGTCTATCCTCACTAGGGACAAAAGTGAAAAGCTGGCTGTGTCCCAACAAAAAAGGATTGAGAGTCCTTTCTCACCAGGGAGAAGTTTCTCCCTATGAATTTGATCACATTGGGAGCAGCAACCAAGCAGATGGCTGAGCAGCTACCAAGAAGCCTACTGACTCAGGTGAGAGGCTTCTCATTTGCTGCTGAGCCAGCTATTTGGTTGCTGCTCCCAGGGTGACTTAGTGCAAAAGGAGCAGCAACTGAGCAACCAGTTAAGCAGTGACCAAGCAGTCTCTTGCCTGTGCCGATATTTGTTGGAAGACCAGCATGGGTGAGAGACTTCTCAGTTGCTGCTCAGCTAGCTGTTTAGTCAGACCAGTAACTGAGCAGCGGATCGAGCAGCAACTGAGAAATCTCTCACCCATGCTGGCCTTTGCTGCAAGGCTGACATGGGTGAGAGACTTCTCAATCGCTGCTCAGATAACTGTTTGGTTGCTGCTCACAGGGTGACCAGGAAGCAAAGGAAGTAGTGACCAAGATTGGTTGTTTTGAATTTGCAGCAGAACAGCAGACCTAATATCAAGAAAAAGGCATGGGGGAATGCAAGAGTTGTTGCCCAAGAGAAAAGAGAGTAGTAGCATGAAAAGGTTTGGAAACCACTGGAATAGACTTATGAATAACCACACACAAAACTGACATGAACTGTTAACAGACTAATTTGTCCATCTTTACTTAAAGGTAAAGGTATTCCCTGTTGACAAGATTGTCAAGTCGTATCTGACAATAGGTGGTGGTGCTCATCTCTGTTACTAAGCCAAAGAGCCAGTGTTGTCAGAGACTACTCTATGATCATGTGGCCAGCATGATTGCACAGAATGTTGTTTACTTTCCCACCAACGTGGTACCTATTTATCTACTTGCATTACATGCTTTTGAACTGCTAGGTTGGCAGAAGCTAGGACTAGTGATGGGAGGTCACCCCATCATGCAGCACCCGGGCCTCAAACTGCCAACTTGACGATCTTGCAATCAACAGAGTCAGCGTCATAACCACTTAAGTCACTGCTTCCCTTCCATCTTTACTTTGGCTTCTAGTTAAAAGAAAAGAAGAAACCAGATCTGAAGTTGCCATAAGTCTGATGTCTGCAGATCTTTAGAAAGGTCCACAGAAACCAACTCGAAGGTGTTCAGCATATATGAGAAGGTGGTCCCAAGTTAAAAGATCCCATGTTAACTTGAAGTCAAGAATAAGACCAGTTTGTTGTATTGTATTTGAAATGTTAGCTTGCTTTGTTTCTCACATTTTCCAACAGAGAGCCAAGCAGCTGAAAACAACAATGTTGTATTATGTTAGCAAGTCAGTCACCCTGGGAAACAATCTTCTGACCTTTTCAAGTGAAAGGTAGGAACCAAATTTGCAGCACTTCTATACAACCCTCTCCAAAGACAATGTTGAGTACCAGCCTAGGAGGCCAATTAAGCACACAATCAGTCTAGCTGGCTAAGCTAATGTAAACACAATGTGCCATGTCAAAAGAAATTAAACAAGATTTTAAGTTGACAAATCTAGCTGTGCAGCAACATATCACTGCCACAAAAATAAAAATCTGAGACAGGTGTCAGATTTCAGATCTTGCCTGATATTCCCCTTATACTGATTTTCTTTTCTGTTTCTGACCTTTAAAACAGACCTGTGGTCTTAGGTCAACTGGAATACTACATACGAGCTGTGTACCTAAATAGAACAGTTAGCCTCTGGAGTCACCTTTCCTCTTCTCCACTACACTGTGCTGAGCTCTTCAGAAAATAAGCTTCAGGTTCAAACTGACTCTGATATTCCTTCATTTGCAATGGCATAGAGAGCCTCCATGCATAGAGGAGGCTCTCCTTTCTTGTTAGACAAGTGGAAGGCAACAGTGGGGTGGGTGAGTGAAGCTAGAACTTTCTCTCTCCTTATACATTTATTTTATTCAGGCTTTATAATACCTAACTAGAGCTACACACTTGGAATTTTCTATGCAAAGCTTAAATATATACAAGCACACCACCTCCTTATATACAAGCACAGAAATATGCAAGCACAGAAACAAAGACTATACTTCTTAGCTGCTCACTGTAATTCTTCTCCCAACAACCCTCTATATATATATCTTTGCCTATAGACCAAGAGGAAGATAACTTGACAACAGGTAACACTTCATGCTTCCAATGAAGCAGGTGCTCTTCTAAGATTCGCCCACAATAAGTTTCCAGGTGCCACAAGGCTCTTTTGTATGCTTGCTTTTAACAGAATAACCCAATTTTCTTTTGTGGTCTGTTAAATAACTGAGCAGCTAGAGATATGGTGACTAGTTTAGGATGGGAAGGAAGAGTACTGGTATATGTGAAATGGTTTTGGATTACAGTGCATTAAATTGTCAGTTAATAGCTGATGTTGACAAATAGCCACACTAGTTGGAGAAAGTATTACCATATACATTCATGTACAGGTCAACCTCATGTACAAGTTGAGGGAAGGTTTTAGGGCCCAAATCATATATTTTGATATAATTCAGGGATAAGTCAAGGGTAAAATGTAGGGGAGGAGAAGGTTTTAACATTGGATTGAGAAGGAAAGGAAGTGGGGGTGAGGGTGGCGTGTTTGGTGGTCAGAGAGATGCAGAGGGGGAGGAGGATGGGGAGAGAAGTTTTTAATATCAGATTGAGAAGTGAATCACCTCTTTCACTCTCTCTCACACACACATACACACACTCTTGCCTCGGTAGCTCTTTCAGAAACCACTGCCAAGGCGAGGTGCTTTTTTAAGGACCTTTCTAAGCAGTATTATTGCATTGACCCATGTGTAAGTCAACCCTGGATTTTAGGATCAATTTTTAGCATTTTTTTTTTTTACTTATAGTTGAGTATATACAGTAAGTCAGAAGCTTATTATAGGGACTTCCAGAGACTAGCATACAGAGTACCTGTGAAAGACACTGGTGTGCATCAGTAAGCCACAAGTGGCAAGTGCAATGAAAAGTTGCAGTGTGGAATGGTATAGCTTACGGTTCTACATAATTAGTGGAACAAGCCCTCTCCCGGCATACTCTATTCCTCTTTGTTTTCTGTCCTGCCCACCATGCAAGAGGCAACCACCATTCTGCATCTACAGTACCCCCAACCCAAGACTTTTCTGTACTGCTACAAATCTTAGGGATCCCCTGAGCCTCCTCATACCTCCCTCTTGTGTATGGATCACTTTCTCAATGTATGTATCACCTTCTCAGTGGCTGCTCTCAGGCTAAGAAATTCCCTTCTAAGGGAGGCTCAGTTGCCCCCTCTCTGCTCTCTTTTTGCCAGTATGCAAAGACTTTCTTATTTAAACATGGCCTCAGCTTTTAACTTGTTGGGATACTGCAACAGGTGTGTTGGTTTTAATATGTAAGAGATTTCAATGTGCCTTTAACAGTTCTAAAGTAATGCTTTTAAATACCTTGTTGTTCTATGCTTAAAAAAATTATATTATAGATTATTTTAGCTACATTGGTTTTACATGTTGTTTTAAACATTTTAATTTATAAGCTGCTTTGAATTCCTTATGAGAGAAAACTGGGATATAAATGAAATAAACCAAACAAATAAATCATCTCCCAGAGTACATGTTCATTGCAATAGACTGGTTACTGTATGTAGTCCTCTGTCACAAAGAATTATATTTATATTAATATTAATATCAGTAACAGATCCCACTATTCTAGACAACATTGGCCAGAATCCTCTATCATGGTGTATATTACATAACTTTATATATACGTAGCTACACAGCAGAGGAGCTAAGAAATCCTGTTGTTGTTGTCTGCCTTCAAGTTGTTCCTGATTTATGGACACCCTAAGTTAAACCTATCATGGGTTTTTCTTAGCAAGATCTGTTCAGAAGAGGCTTGTAATTGCCTTCCCCTGAGACAGAGAGAATGTGACTTGCCTAAGGTCACCCAGTGGGTTTTGTGGCCGAGCTGGGAATTTAACTCTGGTCTCTAGAGTCATAGACCAATAAACAAAACCTGCAAAGATATGTACCAGCAAGAGTACCCCAGTGAGCATCAGGACTCCTTAGTCAATGTACAATGATGGGCCATGATGATTGTTGGTCCCAGTGTACATTGGTCTCAGTGCACATAAGTCACCATGCTGAGTCCACTATGTAGTAATGTAACAGCAGCCCTTGACAGGATATAGATATTACAGAACTGCCCATTTCTAACTCCTACAGATCTAAGTCCACTTATGAAGACATATGTCTCCAGAAGGAATCTGGCCATGGTTTCTAACAGTTCTGCTTTTGTTTAATTTTTCCTCTTCTAACCAGCTTTTAATAAATGAAACAAAGTAAATGTAGAAATGAGACAGAATGTACAGATCTATAGAACAATTACTTCAAGCTATATACCTGAGAGAGATCCCATTCCATTTGTACACTTCAGTTTTGTCTTGTTTATATTTAATTTATATGTGATTGAAAAAAATGAACATTATTATTATTATTATTAGCTGTTTATAAAGAAAATATTGATTAGAGCAAAATCTTTTACAAAAATCATATGTGTTGTCTGCACTATTTCATTGTAGCAGCTCTTGGCATTTAAAATTCAATACAATTTTGTGTACCAGAGGTTCAATAGGTAAGCAGTCTAGTTAGCAATTACTGCAGAAGTACAAATAAAGTTGCAGCACACCGCAAAAATGGCAATGAAACCTTTCCTGCAGGTAGGTATTCATTAAAACCCAAGAGAACTGAACAGTTTCATGGCACTAAAACATTATTACTTTTGAATGGGCTTTAAAAACTGGTAGGTTAAACAAATTAATTGACATTCAGCAGCAAAGAGATGTTACTTTAAAACAAATATTTGCATTCTCAGAGGCATAAATGGAAACCACTCAAGTACTGCCTGAATAATGGTGGATACTTGATATATCGTCCCATCTACTACACCTGAATTGGAAGCATTTTTCATCTTTCAATAAAGGGTGGGATATTCTGGAGTTTTTCTCTCTCTCAATGATTTCTAATAAGGCTTAGAATGTTAAATCAAAGTACTGTATCTCAGTTTAGTAGTTGCACAAGCAGCAGCAGCATCAACAAGAATAATGCCCCACACCACACAGCAAATATATTGTGTCTGTGTGTGCATGTGTAAGAGAGAAAGAGAAGTGGGGAAAGCTGTCTTGGACTGCAATTGCACCACAATAAACAACAAACCCCAGAATTCCATAGCATTGAGCCATGGCAGTTAAAGTGGTGTCAACCCAGATTATTCCTGCAGTGTAGATGCAGCCTAGGGCTACTTACTGATTTACTGAAAGAGGTTGAGATATGCCCCTCAACAATATACTACATCTGCTAAGAAATAAGCCTCACTCTGCCTTGACTCAGGCTGAATCTACACTGGCTAAATAGTAAAAATTTACTAAATCTAGTAAAAAAAATATAGTAAAAATTTATCCCAAACTCAGTCCTTTTGGAACACATGGTGTTACTCTCATTTTAATGTGCAAACACTTCTTTTAGCTGAGGGTTTTACTCTTCTGTTTTGGAGAAGCACCATTTCTAAAAACGAAAAAAAAAAATTCTAAAAATGACCCCAAATTGGGATCAAGGTAGAACTGAGGGTGATATATGGTGGGAAGGTGGGGTCAGGTTGGTAGGTGGTCACCTAGGTCATCTGATTGTTCCTGCCATGGAAGTGTAGTTCCCTTGTTTGTATTACTGTCCAGAAAAGGCAGTATTGCCTTCACTTTCTTCTTCTTCTTCTTTGATTTGGTGTTTGTATGCAAACTATTTCATACATACTGTTGAGAACATTCACAGGTCAGCATTTTACCTCCCCCTGCTCTATTGTCTTCACTTTATAAAACTGAAAATGGGCAATCAGAACAATGGGGAAACAACGGCTGCTTGATTAAGAATTATATGAATATGCATATATATGCACATGTGTTGCACAAATAAAACAAATCACCAAAACTGAACCACAGCTGCTGCAGTTGTATTAAAAAGGTAAAGGTTTTCCCTTGACTGCACCATCAGGCCTAGAATAATAATAAGAGTCCTCCCTGCACTCCATATGATGTCATCTGGGGGAGAGACACCAGGCCTAGCACCATCGGGTTTAGAATGAGAAGAGCCCTCCCTGCACTCCATCTGATGTCATCTGGGGGAGAGACAACAGGCCCAGCACCATCAAGCCTATAAGAAGAAGAAGAAACTTTACTTCTTATAGGATAGGTGGGATTCGGGATTTTTATGTTTTATATTTTATCTGTATGGAAATGTTACTGTTGTAAGCCGCCCCGATTGCTCTGTAGAGGGGCGGGATATAAATATATTATTATTATTATTATTATTATTATTATTATTATTATTATTATTATTATTATTATTATTATCTAGTGTAACTGACTGTAGGGGCGGGGGCGGTGCTCATCTCCGTTACTAAGCCGAAGAGCCAGTGTCATCCAGAGACAACTCAGGTGGTCATGTGGCCAGCAAGACTGCACTGAAGCTGTTACCTTCCCACCAAAGTGGTACCTATCTATCTACTTGCATTTGCTTGCTTTCAAACTGCTAGGTTGGCAGAAGCTGGGACTAGTGATGGGAGCTCACCCCATCATGCAGCACTTGGGCCTCAAATTGCCAACCTTCTGACCATAAATCATCAGAACTGGCATCTTAATCTTCTGCAGTGTGTTACTGGAAATAAAATTATATGAATATGTGCACACAGTAGAAACCCCCCCCCTTGTACCCATGTAGCTACGTAATAGGGGCCCCATGTGGCTTTCCAAATGGATTACAGTTTGAAATGAAACAGGTGTGTGTGGCCAAACTTGGGCAGGGATACTATGCAGTAGACCTGGAATTATAGCCTTCATGTATGTTCAGCCCTTGTCATTAACCAGAATGGAGACTGCAGTCAAGAAACCAGAAGATGAATATAAGATTTGGAAAGGCAGCCATGGGCTTGTCTACATTGCTTAAAAATCCTGACTGTCCCCCAGGCAAGCCGTGTGCTGCTTACATTACACAAGCTTCAAACCCTGAATTGGGTCTGGGCTATTTTCACACTGCTTGGACCTGATTCTGGGTTTCCATCACTTGTCCCACTTAAAAAGACTTATGGAGGGATGCAGATGGCAAAAACCGCCATCTTCAATCCCAGGAAGGGGAGGGGCAGCCGGACGTTGGGCGTCCCACCCCTTCCTGAGGACATCATCAGAGCGATAGCCCGTCCACACAACGGGCAATCTGATGATGTCCTTCCAGCTCAGCGTCCGGACATGCTGAGCCGGAAGGGATGCCAAAGAGGCACGCCATGTCTCTTGCAGCACCCCTTTTGTGGCTTGCAGAAGGAGTGCTATTTTAGCCCTTTTTATTATGCTTAACCACTCTAGCAAGCCTGAGCCCATTCTGTGCTTTGGCTTTCCTGACTTTACCCCTACATGTGCTAGCTATTTCTTTGAATTCCTCTTTAGTGATTTCACCCCTTTTCCATTTCTTATACATCTCTCATTTAAAACTTAGGACGTTATCACACGTGGGCCAGAAAGTGATAATAAAGTGGAAATGAGGCATTCCGAAAATAAACTGAAAATAAACCTTGATTCTGCAAATGGCTTTCACACGTAATTACCTTAATTGCGAAATTAAAGTAAGCACTCACACACAAGTGAGAAAAGCCTGTAAATGTACTAGAAATGAATTTCTTGCACATGCGCAGATAGAGGAATGCTTGTCATGGAACCATGGGAAAAAGCAGGGAAATGCTCCCAAATGAGCATTTGCTTTTCACATTATGGTAAATGCGAAATTACCTCAATTTCACATTTGTATTTCCTCCAAACAAACGAATTTCAAAAGATCTCGGATAACACCAGTTTCTGTCCATATTCTGTCCAGTTTCTGTGCGACGTCGTGTGAAAACGCGAGGCACAAATCCAGTTTTTGTTTGGGATTTGTGTGGATTAATCAGCAGATTTGCCCTGTGTGATAATGTCCTTAGTTCAGTTGAAAGTTCTTTTGTCATCCAACCTGGTTTCTTGAGACATCTCCCATTTTTCCTTCTCACTGGAACAGTTTGAGATTGTGCCTTCAGTATTTCCCTTTTGAGAAACTCCTATCCATCCTGAACTCCCTTCTCCTTTAGTATTCCTAACCACGGGATCACTCCCAGTGTTTCCCTAAGTTTGTTGAAATCAGCTCTCCTAAAGTCTAGAATGAGTGTTTGACTATGCCTAGCTTCTCCTTTCCACTGTATAAGAAACTCCAGGAGAACATGATCACTCCCATCTAAGGATCCCACCACTTTTGCCCCATATCATTAAATACATATCATTAAATACCAAACTCAGAATCATCCAAGCCATTGTATTCCCAATTTCTATTTATGGTTATGAAAGCTGGACAATGAAGAAAGTGGCTAGGGGAAAAAAGCAATTCATTTGAAATGGGGTGTTAGAGGAAAATTCCACAGATTCTACAGATGGCAAAAAGGCCAAATGAGTGGGTTTTAAAGCAAATAAAAAACTGAATTTCATGTGAGGTGAAGATGACTAAAATGATTCTATGATACTTTGGACATATCATGAGATGACATGACTCACTAGAAAAGACAATAATTTTTGGTAAAGTGGAAGGCAAAGGAAGCCTACAATTAGGTGGATTGATTCAACAAAGGGAGCCACAGCTCTGAGCTTGCAAGACCTGAGCAAGACAATTGATGACTGGGGCTCCTGTAGGTTTCTAATTCATAGGGTTACCATAAGTCATGGAGTAGATGCCAAATGCCAGTAATAAAAACATTGAATGGAGCTTACTCTCAAGTAAGTGTGTACAGGACTGAAGCCTCAGGTTCTAGAGGCAGTCCCATTGAAATTAGTAGGGCCCTTATCCTCAATAAATATGGATAGTAACAAAGTTATTGCGATAACACATCAAATTAGTGCTTAGTTTAATATTCTTTTAAAGGGGTGGGTGGGTATTGGTTCTTTCGGATTTGTATTTTATGTATTCTTAATTGTTGTTAGCCGCCCCGATTGTACTCAGAGGGGCGGGGTATAAATAAAAATGTATTATTAATATTATTAAATACAGTACAGAGGCTGCATCCACACTGCAGAAATAATCCAGTTTGAGACTACTTTAACTACACTGGCTCAGTCCTATAGAATTCTGGGAATTGTAGCTTGTTGTTGGACCAGAGCTCTCTGACAAACAAGGCTAAATATCTCACAAAACTACAATTCCCAGAATTCCATAGCATTGAGCCATGGCAGTTAAAGTGGTGTCAACTTGGATTGTTTCTGCAATGCAGATGCAGCCAAAGATGCAATGACCAAAAACATGTTACTTACAGTACTGTTCCCGCAAATCAACACACCTACTGTGTAGCTTCTGTGCACCAGATGTACTGATTCAGCATGCCTTATAACTGAGAATCAATCTGAAAACCCTCCTGTATGTTTTGATACTGACCAAGGTGGAAATGGGACCATTCATTTGTTGTGTCTGAGAAAGCAACACATTGACTCCTATGGGACAGCTCTCCATTCTGCTTTCTGTGTGCATGCTCCTGCATTTCATGCTTTTAAGCTATCTTTTAACTCCTACTTTCCTGCAAATAATTTTGACCCTGGCTTCTTCTTCTTCTTGTTCCTGAACTCAGGCCCTGTCTTCTTGAAGCAGCAAGAAAAACTTCTTTACTTGGCTGACACAGTTCCCTATTTCTGACTCTGACACGAAGATTTGTTCAAAGAGATTTAAACATTTAAACTTATGCCTGTAACAATATCTATGAAGTAATACAGTTACACTTATCCAGTGTCAATAGTCCCAACCCAACTGTGTGGTACACGGCAACTTTCCTCAGTTCTGAATTTGATTCCACTAAACTTTGCCACAAATATATCCAGAAAACAAATAGACATAACTGACTGACAAATACATAAAGAGAAATAGGATCAGCAACTCTTTCCCAGAATTATCTGTGTATTGATTTGGAAAAGAAAGCAGAAATGTGAAGACATGTTTCTAGGTAAACATGAATTTCAATCATATGGGACAAAAAGCCTACAGGAAGGGGAGAGTTCTGTGTAACTAAAGAAAAAACAGATTAGATTACAACTGTAATTTAACAAATGTCAATCTCATTTGTTTTCAGTGGGGTAATTATATGTATGTATGCATTATATGTATATATAATATGTATGTATTTATTTATGGTTGGGTTGGCCTAGAGGGTCTGATTCTGTGGCTCTGAGTTTGAGACCTGACAGTGGTGCCTCTTTATAAAGCCAGTATGGCATAGTGGTTTGAGCACTGGACTATATACTCTGGAGACCGGGTATATATATATATCTATCTATCTATCTATCTATCTATCTATCTATCTATCTATCTATATATATATATATATATATATATATCCTATATATATCCTATATATAAGATAGATCTAGATCTATAGATTTATATAGATATATAGGGGATGCAGTGGCTCAAGTGGTTAAGATGCTGACTCTGTTGATTGCAAGGTTGGCAGTTTGAGGCCCGGGTGCTGCATGATGGAGTGAGCTCCCATCACTAGTCCCAGCTTCTGCCAACCTAGCAGTCTGTAAGCATGCAAATGCAAGTAGATAAATAGGTGCCACTTTGGTGGGAAGGTAAACAGCATTCTGTTGAATCATGCTGGACACGTGATCATAGTCTCTGACAATGCTGGCTCTTTGGCTTAGTAAAGGAGATGAGCACCGCCCCCTATGGTTGGACACAACTTAACCTTGTCAACGGGGAATACTTTTATCTTTACTTATAGTTACTTTGCATGTGTGCATTACCTCAGTGTGTTTTGTATCACACGACAGAAACTTCTAGCATTCTGATTCTTTTTTCAAACTAATTAAAAGTAGCTATTTCTGTTCTAATAACAAGAAAGCAAAGGGTTATTTTACAAACATTTCAGCTCCATTAGTAACTTAACAGGGCTTTTCAGCCCCTAGAACTGTTACTAAATCCACGCTCTATGTACACCACCACATGCTACAGGTTAGCAAAGGCTGTAATAGACTAAAATGCCATATTGATTTATACTTCCTGTAGATTACACCATACTTTCCTCTTTTTTTTTTTAAAAAAAAAAAAAGGCATTCATATATATTTAGCTCTTTTCTGCCCCACAATAGTCAAGTCAGCAGTACAAAAATGTTATTACTGCAGTAATGGTCATCATTCCCTTTATCGTTTCCCAAAGAAAAGGAACAAAGCACATAGAAAGTGCTGCTTATATCCATCATATGTCTGTTGCAGTGATATAAAGAAGCCATTTTAGTTTCAGCTGACACCACAAACCCAAAGAAATAATCAATTACCTATATTTTGCTGATAGCAAGCCCAGAAGTCAGCCTAACACTGATATTAAAGGTCCACTTCCAGAACCCAGAGGCTGATGTTTAATCTGAACACAAGATTACATGTACACTTGTCCCTCCCGATTTGCAAGGGATCTATTCCCCCACCACCACCACCATGAATCAGAAAAAAACACAAATATTCAAGTCCCTATTGATTATAATGGCCACACGCTTCCGCACGCTTGCTATTTTGTCCCTCCTGGCTTACAGTCTGTGAAGGATCAAAACTGCAGATGGCAAGTCCGCAAACAGGGAGGGACAGTATATTTGTCTTCTAGAAGTTACACTTCTATTTTTCTGGGGTATATGAAGAGACAAAACATATTGCTGTTCCCATTAAAATATATTAGAGGAATATATTAGTTAATAAAGCCTCTGACAATGAAGCTCCTTTTTACAAAGTCTTTTTATTCATGCACCGTCCCAAGTTTTTCTCCTTGTCTTTTATCTACCTGGAAATGTGTCTCTATATTTGTATGTCTATCTGCACTGGGAGAATGGTGAAGGAGTGCTGGAGAAAAACAGACTTTCAGTATCAGACTGCAGTAGCATGTCTACAGTAAACAACACAGTAAAGCTTGAGTTGGAAAAGAATAGGATTTTAGAGGGTATGCTTATAAAATTTGCGGATGACACTATATTAGAAGGAGTAACTAATAGCTCAGAGGACAAGATCAGATTTCAAAAAGATCTTAACAGACTCGAAAGCTGGGCCAAAGCTAACAAAATGAATTTCAACAAGGAGAAATGTGGGATACTACACTTAGGCAGTAAAAAAGAAATACACAGCTATAGGATGGGTGATACCTGGCTTGATGTGAACAAGATCTAGGAGTCTTAGGGCCTCTACAGATGGCACAAAGGACGTTATCACACGGGGTCTAAAGCAGCCCCATCCCTTCGCCAT
>CM034709.1:13198890-13212333 GCA_020142125.1 Phrynosoma platyrhinos | reverse complement strand
TACAGACCCCCCAAGTCAGACTGAGGAATTGGATGATGCCTTTCTAGATGACAACACACTCACAAAGGAGAGATGTAGTAGTGATGGGTGACTTCAACTATCCTGATACCTACTGGAAGTCAAACTCAGCCAATACTCAGCAAATTCCTCACTTGCCTCAAAGACAATTTCATTGTCCAAAAGGTGAAAGAGGCAACAAGGGGATCAGCATTTTTAGATCTGATCCTAACCAATAGAGATGACTTGCTAAACCGGGTACATGTGGTGGGATCCTTAAGTGGGAGTAATCATGTTCTCCTAGAATTTCTTATACTGTGGAAAGGAGAAGGCTAGGCATAATCAGACACTCATTCTAGACTTTAAGAGATCTGATTTAAATAAACTTAGTGAAACACTGGGAGTGATCCCATGGTCAGAAATACTGAAGGAGAAGGAATTTCAGGAAGGATGACAGTTTCTCAAAAGGGAGATACTGAAGGCACAATCTCATACTGTTCCAAAGAGAAGGAAAAATGGGAGGTGTCTCAAGAAACCATCTTGGATGACAAAACAACTTTCAACTGAACTAAGTTTTAAATGGAAAAGGGGCAAAATCACTAAAGAGGAATTCAAACAAATAGCTAGCACATGTAGGGGTGAAGTTAGGAAAGCCAAAGAGCAGTGAGCTCAGACTTGCTAGAGAGGTTAAGAACAATGAAAAGGCCTTTTTTGGGTATGTCAAAAGCAAAAGGAAGAAGAAGGAAATGGTAGGGCCACTGTGCACAGAAGATGGAGAAATTCTAACAGGGGACAGAGAAAAGGCAGAACTACACCTTCTTTGCCTCAGTCTTCTCAGAAAAGGAAAAGGGTGTTCTACCTGAGGAAAATGGAGCAGAGGACACAATAGAGGACATGCAGCACAGAGTAAGTAAAGAGGAACTACAGGAATACCTGGTTAGCTCAAATGAATTTAAGTCTCCATGATCAGATGAAGTACATCCAAGGATATTAAAAGAACCGGCACATGTAATCTCAGAGCCACTGGCAATAATCTTTGAGAACTGCTGGAGAACAGGAGAAGTCCCAGCAGACTGGAGGAGGGCAAACATTGTCCCCATCTTCAAAAAGGGGGAAAAAGAGGATCCCAACAACTATCGTCCTGTTAGTCTGACATCAATACTGGGAAAGATTCTGGAACAGTTAATTAAACAGAGAGTCTGTGAACATTTAGAAGGAAATGCCATAATCACTAAAACTCAACATTTGTTTCTCAAAAACAAGTCATGCCAGACTAATCTCATCTGTTTTGATACAATTATCAGCTTGGTAGAGGAAAGGAATGTGGTAGACATAGCATATCTTGATTTCAGTAAGGCTTTTGACAAGATACCCCATGATATTCTTGGAAACAAGTTAGTAAAATGTGGGCTAGACAATACAACTGTTAGGTGGATTAGTAACTGGTTGACTGACCGAACCCAAAGGGTGCTCAGCAATGGCTCTTCTTCATCCTGGAGACAATGAAGCCCAGTACTATTCAACATCTTTATCAATGACTTGGATGAAAGAATAGGGGACATACTTCTCAAACTTGCAGATGACACCAAATTAGGAGGAATAGCTAATACCCCAGATGACAGGATGAAAATTCAACATGACCTTAATAAATTAGAAAGCTCAGCCAAAGCTAACAAAATGAATTTCAACATGGAGAAATGTACTGCACTTAGGAGGAAAAAATTGAAATGCATAGATATAAGCTGGGGGACACCTGGCTTAACAAGACTACGTGTGAAAGGGATCTAGGTAGATCCTAGTAGACCACAAGTTGAACATGAGTCAACAGCTAAACAGGCCAATGCTATTTTAGGCTGCATCAATAGAGGTATAGTATCTAGATCAAGGGAAGTAACAGTGCCACTGTATTCTGCTTTGGTGAGGCTCCATCTGGAATACTGTGTCCAATTCTGGACATCACAATTCAAAAAGGATGTTGAAAAACTGGAGCGTGTCCAGAGGAGGGTGACTAAAATGGTGAAGGGTATGGAAACCATGCCCTATGAAGAATGACTTATGGAACTGTGTATGTTTAGCCTAGAGAAGAGACGGTTAAGAGGCAATATAATAGCCCTGTTTAAATATTTGAAGTGATGTCATATTGAGGAGGGAGCTAGCTTGTTTTCTGCTGCTCTAGAGAACAGGATCCGGAACAACGGATGCAAGCTACAAGAAAAGAGATTTCACCAGAACATTAAGAGGAACTTCCTGACAGTGAGAGCTGTTTGAGAGTGGAACACACTCCCTTGGAGTGTGGTCGAGTCTCCTTCTTTGGAGGTCTTAAAACAGAGATTGGATAGCCACCTACTGGATATGCTTTGAATTTGAATTCCTGCATGGCAGGGGTTGGATTGGATGGCCCTTGTGGTCTCTTCCAACTGTACGATTCTATGATTTTATGATTTATTTTTGTAACACACACACACACGTGTGTGTGGTCCCTGGCTCCACTATACCACTGATCCTACTTAATCTACTCTCATCTGTAAAACTGAAATAGTAATAAAACTACCGTTAAAAGGGTAGTTATGTATTTATGTAAGAAGCGATTTGAAAGTTGAAAGCATGCTAAATAAAATACTAATAGCAATACAAGACTACTACTCTGGAGGACAGGGTTCAAATCCTTGCTTAGCCACGGAAATCCACTGGGTGACTTTGGGCAAGTCACACTCTCAAACTCAGCAAATGGCAAAGGCAAACTTCCTTGGAACAAATCTTTCCAAGAAAACCCTGTGATAGGTTCACATTAGGGTTGCCATAAGCTGGAAAGAGCACAACATCACGTCAACAAAACATTAACAGCAGCCATATATGAGGCAATTTAAAACGTCTAAAAATGTTAAAGCAATTAAAATGACAATATTTCATAGTCACTCAACAGAATAACTAGGTATGAAAACTTGTTCCCTCAACAGTGGGGATTTCAATATTAAGTCACTAATGGACTACCCAGCTGTGAATATCTTACAGTGCAAGATCAATATGTATCTGCATTGCTCACACCATGATGCATAATGTAGCAAGGCTGACTTGATTTATCTTAATGTGCAAATCAATTGGCTACACATTTATGAAAAAATGCTAATCAATTTCAGGTCAAAATGAACTGAAACACAACAAGAGTGGCTACTGCAGTCTGATAGTTTTCCCCAATTCCTGACTGCATTTCTTTTTGGAAGGTTTTGTGGCCAAAACTCATTCAGTGATATTCCATGGGAAAATAGTTTGCTCATCAGTTTTTCTGGGTATGTGTGTTTCAGCTGCTTTTTAGTATGCTTTTTAGGTATACTATGGACCAGCTTTGCAAGACATTTTTAATGTACAATTTTTCAAGCACAGGGATTTTTATTGTGTGCACCCTACATCAAATGTTTGTCAATGTGAAGATTTGTAACTGCAAATTTTGTTTCAGGTCAGTATTCAATTCCATGGCTCAATGCTATGGAATCATGGGGTTTGTAGTTTATTGTGGCACAAGAGTTCTCTAACAGAGAAGGCTCACAAAACTACAAATCTTAGAATTCCATAACACTGAGCCATGGCAGTTAAAGTGATGTCAAACTGCATTATTTTGGTAGTGCAGATGCGACCTACATTTATAAACTGAACACAAATGCCACCCATCCATTCTTGAAACATGCACATTGTAATTCGCTATCAATCCTGCTGTTACATGGAGCTTCTGGGGATTTCTCATCCATATTCCTGCTTAGCTTCAACAACAGCAGTAGCACTTGTCCCTAGGCCACTTACTGGAGCTAATTCTTTTAAATTGAATCCTTGTCTCTTAGAAGGTTAATAATAGTGTGCAGCTGTGAAATGAACATTTCTTCTCTTCTTTTTTAAATACAGCTGGATAGGTTCATAGATGAGTTGCAGATGCAAGATATAAAAATTTTAAGACAGAAGAGGGTTTTTCTCCACCATTATTACTATAATGGATAATGTTGCTTTAGCCAATAAGTCAAGGCTAGAATTGCCTAGCTGCTCTGTAACTGCCTGTAGCATTCATAGCAGCTTTGTTTTTGTTTAAGGAGCATTATCTATTTCTTTTGTTACCCTTGTCTGTTTTCTACCTGATGCTTGACTCTGCATCACTGGTGTCCATAGCAGCATCTGCTACTAAACCATACTGTTGCAGTGATGGAGTCTTGCCAGTTGAGGCAACAGAATAGGTGATGTACAGGATAGATGGTTCAAGGTCATCGTATTTGCCTTCTTCCCAGCTTCAGATACCACACAACAGAGCACCTGCCTGCTAACACTGACTGTGCAATCAATCTTTTGTTTTTCAGATTACCTAATGGCAAGCCAAAGAAAGGAAACTATGCAAAGAAAGTTAGTAGTGCGGCATACATTACCAGACAAAACAGGCTTTCTCTTAATGCTTTTAGCAAGTACTACACAGACCATGAGGAACAGAAATGTCATTTCTATTTGTTTCTTTAATAGAAACTACAAAAAACACAATGGCTGCTCAAATCCCTCACCTTGCAACTCACTCAACAGGGACCACATTCCAATGTTTAGTACTGCTATTTATTTCATATATATTCGTATATAAAGGCTCACCACAAAAAGTTATGGTGTACCTCCAGATCCTATCAAGAGGGATCCTGTGATTTCGAACAAAAGGTTCCTACAGTTTGCTGGTCTATGTGAAGGTCCCAAGGCATAAAATAATGCCTTTGCATAAGATGAAAAGATCTGGGTCCCCACCTCCCCTGCAGTATCTCACTGACATGGTGACATAAAGATAAGAAACTAGGACCAAGGAGCAGGATCCATACATCATTTCTAGGGTGGTTGTACTACCTCATTTGCAGGCATTTAGGAGATGCTGGCGTTGAAAGAAATACTCACAAATTTTCGGATCCTCAACAATAATTATCCTGATTGTCTCAAAACTTTAGCCAACCACCATGAGATTTTTTTCCTCTTTTACAAACATGTCTGCAAAACTAAATAAATCTATATCTGTATATATGTCTATCGTAGAAAGACAGTCTTTTTTTTTTTTTTTTTGTAGAAAACATTGCTATTTATGCATAAAAGTCTTGCTCTTTTCTGTGGTTTAAGTACTTTTAAATATATGAAGGACTGCCATATAGAAGATGGCACAAGCTTGTTTTCTGCTACTAGAGGTCCCAAATCAATTGATTCAAATGACAAGAAAATACATTCTGAATAAAAACCAGGAAGAAATGCTTGATGGTAAGAGCTGTTGAGCAGTGGAATAGACTACTTAGAAAGGTGGAGTATTCTCCTTCACTGGATTTTAAAAAAGCAAAAAACACCCTAGTTTATGGCTACGTTTTCATGTGATTCAGTGATGAATTCCAGCATTGGTAGGGGATTGGATTCAATGTATCTTAGGGTCCTTTCCGATTATACTATCCTATGTTTCCAAGCAACACAAAGATACATCTTTTAGGGGGACAGCAGACGGGCAGCTGTGGGCCATCCCGAGAAGCGGAGTATTGGGGCCACTGCTAACACACGCAGTGACCCCAATACACCCTTCTGCTGATCCTAGAAGGAGCGCTAAATGCTGCTCCTTCCTGAGCGGGCAGAAGGGGTGCCGGAAGAGGCACTGCGTGCCTCTTCCACGCTCCTTCTGGCCCAATCCGGATGACGTCCTCGGGAAGGGGTTGGGGCATCCATCATCCGGCTGCCCCTCCCCTTCCCTTTGTGCCGTGTGCAGAGCCCCTTAGTCTATATCAGCATGCAATGGGATTTTGTAGCAACTTTGAGATTGAGTTTATGTAGGCAGAGTCTGAGGAAATAAACCCACTCTAGGAAAGTGTATGTAACAAACTTTTCTCTCAGTCTCAAAGAGACAACAATTAAGTCCAAAATCACTGTGTGAAAAGACTACATAAATGTGCTTTATTCATTTCCCCATCTGCTTCAAGAATACAGTTCTCTGTAAGCTCACTGTATAATCCTCAGCAATTCTGTGTACTCAGCAGAGTTGTCAAGAAAAGAGGCAAGGCCAATAAGGTGCAATTATTCTTTAATAGAGAATCCCTGACATACTCCCCCCATCCTCATCAGGGGAATTTATTTAACAGTTAGCAAGATGCAAAATTGCATCTCTTCCTAAGAAGAGCAGCTGTGCCTGCAAAAGAGACTGTAAGGAGCCAGGAGCTCTCAATTAAATAATAATTGCCCCATATTGGCTTGACTTCCTGCATATTGTACTTTTCTGTTTGAAAATTCTGTAGGTTCACAAGCTAACTGTCCTCCAATGTCTTCTAAAGTCAAGACGTAATGAAAAATATGAGGACCAGCAATACTTGTCTACAAAGCCTTCCTTTTACATAACCTACTCCTGCCTTGGGAGCCAGTGTAGTGTAGTAGTTTGAGCATTGGACAAGGACTTTGAGAGGATTCGAATCCCCCGTTCTGCCACGCAAACCCACTAAGGGCCTTTGCAGACTGCCAGAAATAGTGCAAATTGAGTCCACTTTAAGGGTTAGGGTTAGTGCTAAGGAATCATGGGATTTTTTTTTCTGAGACATTGAGCCTTCTCTGTCAAAGAGCTCTGGTGCTACAATAAAATACAGTTCCCATGATTCCCCAACCCTAACTCTAACCCTAAAAGTGGACTCAATTTGCACTATTTCTAGCAGTCTGCAAAGGCCCTATGTGACCTTAGGCAAGTCTGACTCTCTCAGCCTTAGAGGAGGACAAAGGGAAACCCCCTAAGAACAAATCTTGCCTTGTGATAGTTGGCATAAGTGAGAAATTATTTGACAGTACACAACAACAAACTTGCCTTCCCATCTAATTTACATCTCTCATGTAAAAGTACATTAGAAAGTAAATTCTTATGTTAATTTTGTATATTTAAGGATTTGTTTTCTTAGCATGTGGGTTGTGCTGAATGTGTATGGGGAACATTCAAGCATCCAATTTCTACCTGGAATCATTTTTGAAGCTCTGTTTATTCCAGTGTTAAAAATTTGACTGCATTTTTAATTTTGCCTTTAAATGTAATGAGATTTCAAAAAGAGGGATTGGGATCATGCCTGCTGCCCATTTCTGACCTCCACGCATTAGTTTAAATGCCTAGAATAAATTTATCATGATCTCACACCTTCTCATTGTAGTAGAGCAAATATACTACAATGATTCTACCTACTTACAGTCTGCAGGCTTGAGGAGGACTCTGCAGGATCAACATGTGGGATAAATCTGGAGGAACCTGTTTGATTTTCATTATACCCAAATATACACATTTTTGTGAGCATGTGTGTTTATGCACCTTCAAGTCACCTGCTGATTTATGGAGACCCCTTGAATTTCCTAGGGTTTTCTTAGGCAAGGGATACTTAGAGATAGTTTTGCCAGTTCCTTCCTCTGAAATATAGCTTACAGCATCTGGTATTTGTTGGTGGTCTCTCTCTCATCCAAGTACTAACCAGGGCTGATCTTGCTTAGTTTCCAAGATCAGAAGGGATCTGGTACCTTTAGTGTTTTTAGGCCCTTTTGTGTGTGTGTGTGTGTGTGTGTGTATTTTCCCATATTTGTCACTGTTTACTATGACAGTTTTGTAATGCACAGATTGTTGAACTGAAAGTGGACCAGCAACTGAATTTTGGGGAAATGAAAATATATCTGTGTTCTAGTTCACTTAGTAGTTGAGAAATTCAAATTAGGCTAGTTCATGAACCAATTTCCTCCCTATCTGGGCAACAGAAAGCAGGATTTATTCATTCTTCCAAGGTTTGTGAAATTACCTTTTAGAGTACCATTTCTTAAACTGGGGGATTCTGGCCATTGTAGTTCAAAAGTAACTTTTAAGTCTCTGACTCTACCCTCCATGCAATGACCATTTATGGGGTTGAGCAGTGTTTGTATTCCTTTTAACACTTTTACTGTATCATTAAATAATCATCTAATAGATGCTATGTAGAAAGAGCATGCTTTCAGTCTTCATTGTGATAGTTAATCAGCTATCATTATCAAAATTAATTATGGCATGTTGCTAGCGTTAAGCCTTTTTGTGAAGTAGCTGTAGATACATATCACATCATAACAGCCAACTATAGTAAGGTAATTATTTTAGGGAGTGTTAACTATCTAATCATAAAAGAGCTTAATGTTGATCCTTTTAATTAGCTTATTTAGCATTCATGATGGAAGCATATGAATACATTCGCTCGCATCCCTTTGGACCCCCTTAAAATGAAAATGAAAATGGTAATGGCTCCAAGATGTTATTACAGTGAGGGCATTTTGAAATAAGCAAGTAATTGCTCTTTATTCAAGAAGTCAGCAAACCTTGCTGAACTTGAGACAGTGATCTACCAAAGTCAAGGAAGGTGTTGTTTAGTGGCTGGATTGCTGAACTACTATTGATTACCCACTACATGGGATACATGTTGGGAGCTTTGTCAGCTGTTCAAGGCTATCAGATTATCTCAGAAACATGCTATCTCTAGAGTTGCCAGTTCAGGATCATCCAGGCACTGAGGTGTCCCAGCCAAATCCTGAGACCTAAGGTGATGTTATTAAACATTATGCATTAAGTATAAGCCACAATTGGTCACAGCTTGACATTCAAAGAGAGAGAGAGAGATAGAGAGAGAGAGAGAAAGAGAAAGCAAGTACCGTAAGTATATTTTCCTTGTTTGGAAATTTGGACTTAACTAAAGGAAACCTTCCCAGATCAAGATGAAATGAATAGATCAGGGGTCGGCAAACTTTTTGAGCCGGGGGGCCGGTTCGGGGTTCCTCAGAACATCGGAGGGCTGGAGGGGGGGAAACCCTGAGGGTTTTTTTGTTTGTTTTTTTTACTCCGGCCCTCCGATGTTCCGAGGAACCCCGAAGTTTGCCCGGCATGGATGCGGGGGTCCCCCAGGAGGGCTCCAGCGACTACACTGGGCCCTGGAGAGGCCCTGCATGGCTGCGGGGGACCCCCAGGAAGGCGCGGCCGACTGCACCGGGCTTCAGAGAGGCCCTGCGCGGCCCGGTACGGCTGCAGGGGTCCCCCAGGAGGGCTCCAGCGACCGCACCAGGCCTCAGAGAGGCCCAGCGCTGCTGCAGTGGTCCCCCAGGAGGGCTCTGGTGACTGCTCAGGCCCTGCGCAGCTGCGGGGGGGGGCCCAGGAGGGCTCCAGTGACTGCACTGGGCCTTGGAGATGCCCTGTGCAGCCGCGGGGGTCCCCCAGGAGGGCTTCGGTGACTGCACTGGGCCTCAGAGAGGCCCTGTGCGGCCGCGAGGGACCCCCTCCGGGGTGCCATTTTGTGTTCCAAAATGGCGCCCAGAGTCTCGCATGACTTTTCCTGTTGTGGGGCAGGACGGGAAAGGTCGTGCAAGACTCCACGTACCATTTTGGAACACAAAATGGTGTCCCGGAGTCACATGCACCTGAGAAAGGTGGCGGCAGCAGTGGCGGTGGCAGCAGGACTGGTCAGGGGCCAGTAGGAAGGTCTCAGCGGACTGGGTTCGGCCTGCGAGCCATAGTTTGCCGACCCCTGGAATAGATTATATGTTCTCAGTTACTTTAATTATGCAAGGTTTACCTGACATGGATGTTTAATTTCTCATGTGCATATTGCTAGTTTTGAAGAAAAAAGTTTGCTAAAACATATTGAACTGCTCTTCTATTTTTGTGGTGTAGGTACCAATCCCTATTCTTTCACATTTCCACTTCTGATACCAAAGTTTTGTTGAAGAAGTAATGTCAAGTACACATGTACTTTTTTAACTGATGTATAAGTGTATGCTATATACCAGCTAGCAACATCTCTTTAAAGGTGGCCTCAATGAATTGAACAAGAGGCCCACTTACAAAAACAGCTGATGGGAAGTTCAAATTGTTGTTGTTAAGTGCCCTTGAGCTGATATTGACTCATGGTGACCCTGTGAATGAGATATCTCCAAGACCCCATATCTTCTATTGCTCTGCTTAGGTCCTATGGGAGCCCTGGTGGTATAGTGGTTAAATGCTGGTACTGCAGCCACTCACAGCCACAAAGTAGTGAGTTTGATCCCAGGCAGGGCTCCAGGGTCCTCTCAGCCTTTTGTAGGTCGGTAAAATGAATACCCAGATTGTTGGAGGCAATTGATTTACACATTGTAAACTGCTCAGGGAGTGTTAATTTACTGATAAGTGGTACAGACATGTCCTTGCTATTGCTATTGCTATAGGTCCTGCAAATTTATTCCTGTGACCTCCCTGTTTGGGTCTATCCACTTGGTGTACAGTCCTCCTCTTTATTCTACCCTCAACCTTGCCCAGCGTTATTGTCTTTTCAAATGAATCATGCCTTCTCATGATGTGGCTAAAGTACAACAGCCTCAATTTGATCAACTTGGCATCTAGGGGTATTATGGGAGGAAGCTTCTTCAATCAACAATAACTAGACTGACTACAATCTCCCAGAGGACATTCTCTACCACTGCTCCTAGACTCTAGAATGCCTTGCCGGAAGAGATCCATCAGATATCCAGCCATCAAGACAGATCTCTTCTGGCAGGCTTATCCAGAATAAAGCTAACTCGAGATCTAATCCTCCCCCAGTAGTTGCTTCTCTTTGGCTTCCTTTCTCTTAATATGCCCTTGCCCACTGGGGCTTGACTAGCCTCTGATGTACTTGAAAATTGTTTCCTTGTTTATTGTTATTGGTGTTTTAAATTAGATTTTAATTGATGCTGATTTAATGTATTTTTAAGGGGGGGGTTATATGTCTGTTATAATGTGTGGGTTATTATTTTAATGTAAGACGCCTTGATAGCCTTGGCTAAAGGTGGGGTAAAAATAAATTATTATTATTATTATTATTATTATTATTATTATTATTATTATTATTATTATTATTATTATTTTGGCTACCCGCAGTATCCTCAGCACTCTTCTCCAGCACATCTCAAATGAGTTGGTTTTCTTTTTTTCTGTTTTTTTCATTTTCCAGCTCTCACATCAATACATAGTGATGGGAAATACCATGGCTTGCACAGTTCTAACTTCTGTGCTTAGTTGTATATCTTTACTCTTTAGGATCTTCTCTAGCTCTTTCATGGCTGCCCTTCCCATTCTTCTTCTTCTTCTTATCTCCTGATTGCAGTCACAATTCTCATGAATGTTTGATCCAAGGTACAAGATATTTTTAACTATTTCAATTTCCTCATTGCCTAATCTGAATTATGTAGGTCCACCATGGTCATTCTTTTTGTTTTCTTTATGCTTAACAACAAGTCTGCCTTTGCACTTTCTTCCTTGACGTTCTTTAGTAATTTTTCCAAGTCCATTATATTTTCTGCTAGTAATATTGTGTCATCTGCATATCTTAGACTGTTGATGTTCCTTTTTCCTATCTTCACTCCTCCATCTTCTATGTCTAACCCTGTTGTTCGTATAATCTCTTCTGCACACAAGTTGAAGAAGTATGGTGATAATATGCAACACTACCTGATTCCTTTGCCAAGCATGAACCATTCTGTTTCTCCATATTCTGTTCTGACCATTGACTCTTGTCCTGACTATAGACTTCTTAACAGAACTGTCAAGTGTATTGGCACTCCCATGTCTTGAAAGCATTCCATAGCTTTTCATGATCAATGCAGTCAAGGGCAACCAAAACAGTGAAGGTCTGGAAACTATGCCTTATGAGGAGAGACTTAGGGAGCTGGGTATGTTTAGCCTGAAGAAGAGATAGTTAAGAGGTGACATGATAGCCCTGTTTAAGTATTTGAAGGGGTGTCATACTGAGGATGGAGCAGGCTTGTTTTCTGCTGTTCCAGAGAACAGGACTCATAACAATGGATGCAAGCTACAGGAAAAGAAATTCCACCTCAACATTAGGAGGAATTTCCTGTCAGTAAGAGCTGTTCAACAGTGGAAAACACTCCCTCGGAAAGTGGTGGAGTCTCCTTCTTTTGAGGTCTTTAAACAAAGGCTAGATGGCCATCTGTCGAGGATGCTTTGATTGTGATTTCCTACATGGCAGGAGGTTGGACTGGATGGTCCTTTATGATTCTATAGGCTATGAAGCACATGCTAATTTTCTTTTGGAATTCCTTGGTGTACTCCATTACGGTGTTGCAGTATTTTAAGCATAATTTTGATTGCATGGGAAATTAATGCTATGGCTCTATAATTGCTGCAGTCCCTTATGTCTCCTTTTTTGTGGATGGGGATGTATATAGAGCATTTCCAGTCTGTTCGCCCGTGTTTTGTTTCCCATATTTGTTGAAATGTTTTAGTTAACACTAGAGTTAATTCTCTGTGTAGATTATAGCAGTTCAATTGCTTGGCTGCCTGTCTGGCCAGTGGCCACCTCTCTGTCCTCATGGTTGGGGTGGGGGGCAGTTCACTATGGGAACTAGTTAAACAGCTGTAATTTGAACTCCATTAGGAGGGATGTCTCAAAACATAAATGGTCAGCTGCTGCATGATTCAAAACTTTGGGGGAAGGCATTGTGTTTAAAGAATTGTAAGTTTTCGTGCAAGTTCCCTTCCCCCACAAACTATTTTTTGCACAAATAATTTTTTCACAAAAAGTTCCCGAGTGTAAAAATAATAATAATCAAAAATGTTTTTTAAAAAACCTCTTGTAATCTTGCCCAGCAGGGAGGCAATATTTTAAATCATTTATTCTTGCAAGCAATTTTTTAAACATTTCTATACCTAATCAACTAACCCCAGGAATCCATCAATGGAAAAAAATTGCAAAAAATGAAGAAGAGAACCCTGGTTTCATTGGCATACTAATGACACATAGGCCCTGTCTATACAGGCCAAGTAAAACATCCTCTGCAATTCCCAGAGCAAGTAGTCCTAATGACGCAGGGCCCAATCCCTGGTTCCAGGTATATCCCCCCCTTAAAATGGTGGTGGGGGTGGGAAATCTCACCATTTGTGCTGGATATTCTTAGAAGATCCAGAGCCCTCTGTTGTGATACTGGGTGACTGCTTGCAATGTGTCCTGCTGTGATGCTTGGTGCCACTGCCACTGGTGCACGTTGCTCACTCTGATATCAGAATGAGGTGCACAGCCATGTGACTGATGCATGACAGCAGTGCCAGTTGGCACAGTGGTGTGTGTGTGTGAACCTGATGTGAGCGACTTGATGTCAGAGCAGAGTGTCCAGGTAATGGGGTACATCGAGGCAGCTCCAGGGCCAGAATACTCCAGGCTGCTCCTGGAATATTCTGGCCTGTGTGCACCTAGCCATACCCCCAGATAGATTCATATAGATCATAGAAACTTCTAGCTGGTGGGTCAAATGCAATCTTCTATGTTTTTCCTGGACCCTGATGAGAGGTCTTAATCTGTGCTCCTCACCACATTTGCTCCAGATGAATGAATCCAGGTTTTATTTTTAACCCGCCCCTCTGCTGGGCAACCGGGGCGGCATACAGAAATTAAAACAATACAGCAGTTAAAACAA
>CM034709.1:13174313-13188461 GCA_020142125.1 Phrynosoma platyrhinos | reverse complement strand
AGCTAATCAGCAGCCAGTGAAGAGCTTTTAATACTGGTGTAATATGGTTTGCTCTGGATGTCCCGGCGACCAACCTGGCTGCCGCATTTTGGACCAGTTGAAGCTTCCGAACTGGGTACAAAGGTAGCCCCATGTAGAGCGCATTACAGTAATCCAAGCAAGAGATTACCAGGGCAAGTACTACTGCTTCAAGGTCCCTCTGGTCCAGGTAGGGGCGCAGTTGGTGAATCATCCGAAGCTGGTTCCAAGCACTCCTGGCCATCGCATCTACCTGAGATGTCAACTGCAGCGATGAGTCCAGGAGTACTCCCAGACTGCGTACTTTGTCCTTTAGGGGAAGTGTGGCCCCATTCAGGACTGGATGACAAAACTCCCTTCCCGGGTCAGGGGTTCCTATTGCAAGTACCTCTGTTTTCTCTGGATTCAGCCTGAATTTGTTTTCCCTCATCCAGCCCATTACCGACCCAAGGCAGGCATCCAGAGGAGCGACACCATCCTTAGTCACTGCAGTAGTCGGACATAGAGAAAAGGAGTTGGGTGTCATCAGCATATTGATAACCCCGCGGCCCATATCTCTGGATGATCTCTCCCAGCGGCTTCATGTAAATGTTAAACAGCATGGGGGACAGTATGGCATCCTGTGGGACGCCAGATGACAGCCCCCTTTCAGAGGAGCAACTGTCCCCCAGACTCACCATCTGGGATCTGCCCGAGTGGTAGGACTGGAGCCACTGGAGCGCAGTGCCCCTGATACCCAATTCCCTCAGGTGTCCCAGAAGGATACCATGGTCTATGGTATCAAATGCCACTGAGATATCCAAGAGCACCAACAGGGTCACACTTCCCCTGTTGATACCCAGACGGAGGTCATCGACTAAGGCGACTATGGCAGTCTCAACTCTGTATCCCTTAAGGAGGAAGAACACAATGGATGGGGCAGAATACAGCAATTTTCTTTAGCCTCAGCCTACTGGGAAGGGCACAACTAGTTTAAGGAGTTTTTTGGGGGGAGGCAGTGCAAAAAGCCCGAACCCCTGTGAATGACATGTGGCTTGATCACATTCTATACAACTGGAATGAGGATATTTTAAATGTGCAGACTAGTTCTGTGGGGCTGCCCTGGAAGAGTATTCAGAAACATCAGCTGGTCCAAAGAGCTGCAGCCAGATTCCTCCTGGGGTTGGCTACAGGAAGCATGTGACTACCCTGTTGTAACAACTCCATTGGCTTCCGTTCTGCTTCCAGGCTCAATGCAGGTTTTGATCTATAAATCTCTATTCAGATCCAGACTATCTGAAGGACATTATGAGCCTGCCTGAGCTATAAGATCACAGAGGAGGTGCTTCTTTCTAGCCCACCACCTTCACAGACAATTAGTGGGAAATGCAGGAGAAGGCCTTCTATGTGGCTGCTCCCACATTTTGGAAGTTAAGATGCTCCTTTTCCTTTTGGCAGCTGGTTGAAACCTTTCTTTTCCTTTGGGAACTGATGTAAACAAAAAACAAAACAAAAACTTTTATGATACTCTACTCTTTTAATCTGTTTTAAAGTAAGTTTTAAATTGGTTTTAATTCTGTTGTTATTTCATACTATTTTATTCTAAAATTTCTATTTTTTTAATAATAATAATAATAATAATAATAATAATAAACTTTATTTATATACCGCCCAATGGTTGCCTAATCCAGGTGGTTTACAAGATAAAAACAGTTACAATAAACAACATAGCCCTCCCCCCCTTAAAACATTATTAAACAGTAATATAGTTAAAAAATGTAAGAAAATATAGAACAATTAAAATAATACAAACCATAGCAGCTAATCTCATTGCAGCACTACGGGGGACTATATGTGTTTTATTGTATCCATTCCCTTTTTGTAAACTACCCTAGTCCCAGCCTGGAAAAAGGGTGGTACAATGGGCTCTTGGTATCCACTGGGCTTTGGATTCCAGGACCTCACATGAATATCAAAATCCGTGGATATTCAAGTCCCAATAAATACAATGGCATAGTAAAATGGTGTTGCTTATATCACATGGCAAAATCAAGGTTTGCTTTTTGGAATTTATATGTTTTCTAAATATTTTCAAGCTGTGGATGCTTGAATCCATAGATAAAAAATCTGTGGATACGGAGGGCAGACTGTATATCCATAAAGTAGGGATGGGATGGGATTGGATGGATGGCACAAAGACCCACCCTTTATGGTATCTCCAAGCCCATCCCTTGTGATAACCCAAAAGGTTGTTCTTAAGCTTCAGGTTTTGAATTAGCCCTGACCTGGCCACCCTAACCACAGAAGATCTTGGGCTTATAGAGTTGAAGAGCTATGATCCTGTGATCAGCAAGGTTGATGACATCACTCACCACATCCTCAGACTTTATCTGTATCCCAGCTTCACTGTGCAGTATCCCTACCCTAGTTTGACTCCTTCACTGACACACACACCTAGAATCATAGAATCACAGAGTTGGAAGAGATCCCCAAGGGCCACCTAGTCCAACCCCCTGCCAGAATCAAAGCACCCCCAACAGGTGGCCATCCTGCCTCTGTTTAAAAATCCCCAAAGGAGGACACTCCACCACATGCCCAGGGAGTGTGTTCCATTGTCAAACAGCTCTGAAAAGGCACACAGGGACCCCTATTACATAGCCACATTGGTGCAAGGATGTGTTACTACTAGTAGTAGTAGTAGTAGTAAAAATTTATTCGGTCATTGACCAGCAAAATCAACATTGTGAATACAATCACAATAGGAATTCAAGAATTTCTGTACAAAGTTGTAAGACATTAAAATCACAAATGTAAAAGGGTGTGTTCCTACTGTATGCATATGTTTTATGTCACACGACTGTAGCATCTGCAGGTTTGGGAGAAGGAATTTCCTGCAATGTATGTATATTGTATATAATGTATGTATATATACAATGTTTGTATATTCCACTTAACTAGTCTTTGTTTTCCCTTCATTCTGATTGCTCACTTATCTTTCTATAAAATGAAGCCTGTTGAGAAGGAACCTGAAATGTCATCCTGCAAATGTGTGCATACCAAAACCAAATCCCCCCCTCGGAGGTGACATCACCTTTTCCAGATGCCAGTACACCATTCTGTGATGGAAACAATCAGGTGACCTGGGTGATCACCTGACTTAGGTAACCACCCATCAACCTGTCCTCCCTCCTATCTTCCACCTGCAATTCCACCATGACCCCAATTCAAGGTTCAAACGATGCATTTTAAAAACCCAGTTCTTCCCCAAAACACCAGAGTAAACTGGAGGTTTTTAAAAATCTACTTAAAGCTCTCAGGCACTGAAAAAACATGTTTTCACATTGAAAGGAGAGGAATGTCATGTGTTCCAAGAGATGTGGAATCGAGGTAATTATACATTATTTAGACTGTGTAGATTCAGCCTCAGCTTTCTCTGTTGTTTCTTAGTTTAGCTATTAGGGTTGGCCACCTGTGGGTTGGAGCATCCATCCTTAGGTTGGAGCATCCATGGCCCCACTCCGTTCTCTCTAATGGCATCACATACACACAGATGTACCAGCATGATCATAGCACCATTGAGAAGAATGGAATTTAAGGCCCTGCATTATTTGCCATCCACAGGGTAGAATGGAACCCCCAAAGATATGAAGGGCCAACTGTATTATTGCATTAGTTGTCTCTCCCTCTCTCTGTGAATTTTCTCAGCAATATATTGTTATGAACTATTCTTATTATACTGTATACAAAAAAAAAAAAAATCAGGTGGCACAGTTTTGAATGGTTAATTAAAACTCATTAACTTTTTTTAAAAGGACAATTCCTAGGGGAAATGAAAACGGCTAGAACTGGTTTGCAGATAATAGATGGACACAGCTGCTTTCATTTCAGGCCTCTCTTTGTGATTGACTAAGAGGAAGGTCATGATGATTCTATAAATTTCATAATAATGAAATAACTTACTATTTATTTGTTCTTCACAACACTTCAAATCAGCTTCCAGAATCAGCTGCCTCCCGTTGTATAATGGTGGTGCTGGGCCTATTTTCCATTACTTATTAGTGAATATGTCAAAAACTGCATCTGACATTTTATGTTTGTGCTCTATTAATGTGCAATGCACCTGTCTCCATATTTAATTTTCATGTCATCACAAGAAAGAACATGCTTAACATGCTTCACTAGAAAAAAAATGGATTCCCAAATCAGGCAGTTTTAGAGTTGAATAAGCAACAAAAATGAACCAAAAGTAGATTATTCTGCTTTCTGTCACCCTGTATAGGAGGTAATTCTCCTTGTAATGGAAGATTTACCAGCAAAGTGTAATATAAAAGCCAAATTAGGACCATTCTCTCACACACTTTAAATGAGCAATGAAAAAAGAAAAAAAGAAAAATGTTCAATTTTGTCTCACAATGCAGCAGCTAAAGAACTCTGAAAACATGCCATTAATGCATCTTGACAGATAAAACCAAATCATCAACTCTTTTGCTCTTGATACATTCAGAAAAAAATGTCTCAAAATATTAAGACTACAGAAACTAACAATATATTGTATTGTTCCCCTTCTCCCTATATGCTACCCTGGAAACTGCTCAGCTAAGGCAAATTCAGATATCAGATGTGCTTATCACTTTTATTTTTATGAATAAGTCGGATCCTGATTTAGTCATACAGAAGACAGAGCCACTGAAATCAATCAGATGTGAATTGGCCATGGCAGCAACTAGGGATGTGTGAGGAATCTGATTCAGTCTAAAGTTCAAATTTCTTGTTGTGGTCCATACTTTGCAGACCCTCCAAGAGGCCACTGCAATTTGTGTTAACAGAATCCTCCTGTTGATGCATCTAGAACAAGATGTATCTAGAACAAGAACACAAATCAGATGATGGGTGACACCTTGCTTGACAACACTACATATGAAAAGGACCTAGGGTTCTTAGTAAACCACAAGCTAAGCATAAGTCAACAGTGTGATGCAACAATTTGAAGTTTAAAGTTTTCTAATGAAGAAATTAGGAGCTAATTCCCTGGAAAATAAATGTCAGCTTTTCCAGTCTCCTTAGAAGATTTCTGATTTTTGACAGGGAGAGAGCAATTTATCACCTCTAAAATGTGGGTCTCTGTTCAAAACAATCAAAACAGCCAACAATTGTGAATGAAACATTTTAGTGATTAACATTTCTTTGTTTTCCAAGTGAATAAAGATTATTGGCTACATTGTATTGCCTCTGTGCCAAAGCTTTGTTTTGTTTTTAAACAGACGGAAATATAATTATGTATTCAGCAACCGATCTACAACCTTAACAGATCTGTCTCTATGAAATCCAGTCTTCTAGTGGCTCCAGACACCTAAAATGGCTTAAGGAAAAAAAAATCCCTTAAGTAAGCTTGAGACAAGACTTGAAGTCATTTAAATGTCTGAGTTTCAGTGTTCTTATGCTTGGTAGTAATGTTTACCATCTGCCTGACTAAGTCTGTTCAGGTCATTGTGACACTATAAATAGGGTAACATATGTTACACATATTTGGACCCTGACTACAACTGCCTTTGTGTAAAATAGCTGGAAATAACATGTGATATAACTTCAACAACATGGAAGAGAGGTTTCTGGGAGATTCTTCTTCTTGGAAATAAATTCTTCCATGTCTATTCTCCCCAACCATGACTCTCCCAGATGTGTTGGGGTACAACTTTCAGAATCAATAGGCAGGAGTTTAAAGAATTCAAACTTAGAATCATAGACTCATCAAGACCAATCCCCTGCCATACAGGAAATCACAATCAAAGCATCCTTGACAGATGGTCCTCCAGACTCTGTTTAAAAACCTCCAAAGATGGAGACTCAACCACTTTCCGAGGGAGTGTGTTCCACAGTCAAACAGCTCTTATCGTCAAGAAGTTCTTCCTAATGTTTAGGTGGAATCTCTTTTCCTGTAACTTGAATCCACCGGGTCCTATTCTCTGCAGCAGCAGAAAACAAGCTTGCTGCATCCTGACTATGACATCCTTTCAAATATTTAAACATGGCTATCATGTCACCTCTTAATTGTCTCTTCTCTAGGCTAAACATACCCAGCTCCCTAAATTTTTCTCCAGTGGAGTGTGTTCCACTGTCGAACAGCCCTTACTGTCAGGAAGTTCCTCCTAATCTTGAGGTGGAATATCTTATCAATGCATTGTTCCGGGTCCTTTCTCTGGATGAGCAGAACACAAGCTTGCTCCCTCCTCAATATGACATCCCTTCAAATATTTAAACAGGGTTATCATATCACCTCTTAACCGTCTCTTCTCTAGGCTAAACAAACCCAGTTCCCTAAATTTTTCCTCATAAAGTATGGTTTCCAGATCCTTCACCATTTTAGTTGCCCTCCTTTGGACACACTCCAGTTTCTCCACATCCTTTTTGAATTGTGGCGCCCAGAACTGGACACAGTATTCCAGACAAGGTCTGACCAAAGTAGAATAGAGTGACACTATTACCTCTCTTGATCTAGACACTATACCTCTATTCATGCAGCCTAAAATTGCATTGGCCTTTTTAGCAACCACATCTTTGAAATGTTCACTTATGTTAATTTGCCATTTCTTTCTAAATAGGGTGGCCTGTTATTTACGTTCTGATATGATCTTTCTTCACTATTAAAGTTCCATAGAAGCTTACATAATACAAAATAAAACAACAATCACACTCATTAAATAAGAAAAGTATCTCAAGTTAAATAATAATGAAAGAGATACTGAGTGAAATGCCAAATGCTAACAGAAACTAGAAAGCCAGTGTGGTGTAGTGATCTGAATGTTGGACTGTGACTCTAGAGACCAGGGTTCGATTCTCTGCTTGATCATGAAACCAACTGGGTAACCTTGGACAAGTCACATGATCTCAGCTTCAGGGGAAGGCAATAGAAAAACACCTCTGGACAAATCTTGCAAAGAAAACCCCATGATAGATTCACCTTAGGATCACCATAATTTAGAAACAACTTGAAGCATACATCATCATCGTCATCAACAGAAACTAGGGCTCTTCTATCTCAAACATTTGTAAAAAGAGAATTTGGCCATGAGCTTAAAATTCCACTCCCATCTCTTCCTGTGCAACCAAGAGCAGGAATTTGTAAGTGACTGTCCTTGCATTTATTTAATTGTTCAGTTCAGTTCAGTTCATTTTTATTACAGTAACAAACCAGCACAGATAAAAAGGGGATACAGAATAAAAGAAGGTAAAGGCAAGGTAAAAGAAAGGTAAAACACAGATTAAAAACACTATTTAAAATATCCTTTTAAAATCCAGTGTGGCAGGGCAAGATTGGTGCTAGCCTATTGCGGAGGTCATTGCCTGATGGATTGTAACTGAAGCTGCACAAAATTTGCAATATTATATATCAGGGCTGGTGTCTGGAAGCAACAAAGAAGTGTAAAAGAAGTACAAAGAAGTGTAAAATTGGCTGGTGTGTCCTTGATGTTTATACAATAAAGGTGAAATAAGGCTGAGGCAGATGTCCCTGTAATATGAGCACTAGAGTAATATGTGTTCTGTTCTCTCTATTTGGCCAGAATCACAGGGGCATAAACTGAGAAGGGGATCTTCTTGTACCAGCCTTCAAGGATGGCTGAGGAAGGATGGCTGAGGGAAGGGCATGGCATTGTGCCAAAGTAAAGGCTCTCAATGTTTTGATGATGCAAAGTATCTGTTGGAGTCATTAACAAGAAAAGTTGGGGTGCTAGCTAGATCTAGTTGTCGCTCTATATCTTATCACCCATTGTTTAATGGTTGTTTAATTGTTTAATGGTTGCTTTAGGCATTTCATATCCTATGCTGAGCAAAGGATCAGGAGAGAAATCCAGTGAAGAAATTTTAGTCATCACTGTGTAGGCTGGAATTCATCTGTCAGGGTAAGCAGGGTAAGTAGAGCAAGGCTGGTGGGGGGGGGGGGGGAAGATAGTCCAGTATCTGAGTAGTGGCCTCCATTTTCATAAAGCTTGACTCCAATCTTAGTGTTGTATTACAGCCACATTTTGGAACTTGGAATGCTGATCTTAGAAATTTGGGTTGCATGGGTTCTAATGGTGCAGAGTTGGAGAGAAATCCCAGTTGGGATCCATAAAGCAGTTGTGCAACCGATTTGGCTTCAAAAAGTTTGAGTGCTGCTGGTATATAGTAGCCTCCTCTTGTCATAAGAAATTTGAGGATGGCTGTTGTGCTCCTCTCTGTGTTACCAACAGTTGCTTTTAATTAACGCTTATTTTATTTTACCTATTGTTTTGTACTTTTAGATTGTATGCCTCTGGCAGATTTTTATTTATTTCTATTTTATGCTTTGATTATATCTTTGTACAGCGCTGTGTACATTGACAGCACTTTAGAAATAAACTTTAATAATAATAATAGCATAGTCCCCATGCGCTTTCCTACTACCAGTAGCGTGAAAGATTACATTCAAATATTTGAATCAGGAGACCTGTTTGATCTTGTGGCTATCTATATTTCAGTTATGGTTCTTGGGCCTTTTAACAAATGCCATGATTTTAGGGTTTTTTTAATTGAGTTCTAGCTGATCCTCTCTGCAGTACTGTGTTAGTAGTATTCTTAATGCTCTTTTTAGGCCAATGGGTGTTCTTGAAAATACTGCTGCATCATCTCCATAGAGCAGAGCTGATATATGCCTTCCCACTAAAAGTTGAACAGGAGTGGAGATAGAATGCAGCCTTGCTTGACACCCTTCTCAGTGGCAATGGCATTGGTGAGATAACCCTGCCAGTTACATCTTACTTTGAATGAGGTCCCTTCATGCAGCATACGAATTAGGTGTAGTAGACAACAATCAATCTAGGAAGCCTCCAGTTTTTCTAATAGTTTGGTTTGAGATACAGAGTCAAAACCTGCTTTAAAGTCTATAAAGGCAACATAAAGAGAGACTATGGGCTGAACAGAAGGCAACTGCATGCTGCAGCCCCAATCCAGTGCTTTGCCACTCAAAAAAAGAGCTGGCAAATGCCACTCCTTTTTAGAGTGGCAAAAAGCCACCCTTGCCACTGCGGCATTGGCTTTTGATGCTCCTTTGGTGCAGTGTGTGTGAATGCTGTGCCAAGGGAGCACCCTGATGCCACCATCACACTGCCCACTCAACCAGAATGTAGTCACCACATCCCCACAACACCCCCAGGCCAGCCCTTTTGGCTAGTCTGTGCAGCATCTGTATTGCAGGTGGCTCCTTGTGTCATTTAGGTCAGGAAACATGGTTCACATTAACCGTGATTGGTTTCAACTAATCAGCTTAAGAAACCATGGTTTATCATTGACTTTAAAATAAAAATCATAAAATCACAGAGTTGGAAGAGATCAAAAGGGCTGTCAAGACCAATCCCTTGCCATGCAGGAACTCACAATCAAAGCACCCCTGACAGATGGTCCTCCAGCCTCTGTTTAAAAACCTCCAAAGATGGAGACTCAACCACTTTCCGAGGGAGTGTGTACCACATCAAACAGCTCTTATCACCAAGAAGTTCTTCCTAATGTTTAGGTGGAATCTCTTTTCCTGTAACTTGAATCCACCAGGTCCTATTCTCTGGAGCAGCAGAAAACAAGCTTGCTGCACCCTCACTATGGGTTTTTGCAGACTGCCAGAAATAGTGCAAATTGAGTCCACTTTAAGGGTTAGGGTTAGTGCTAGGGAATCATGGGAATTGTATTTTTTTCTGAGACATTGAGCCTTCTCTGTCAGAGAGCTCTGGTGCCACAATAAAATGCAGTTCCCATAATTCCATAACACTAACCCTTAAAGTGGACTCAATTTGCACTATTTCTAGCAGTCTGCAAAGGCCCTATGACATCTTTTCAAATATTTAAACATGGATATCATGTCATTTCTTAATTTTCCAAGCTAAACCTACCCAGCTCCCTAAGATGCTTCTCATAGGGCATGGTTTCCATTCACAATTTTGGTCACCCTCCTCTGGACACATTCCATCTTGACAATATCACTCTTGAATTGTGGTGCCCTAAAATGGAGCCAGTATTCCAGGTGAGGTCTGACCAAAGCAGAATAGAGTGGAACTATAACTTCCCTCAGTCTGTATACTACACTTATATTGATGTAACCTAGGATTATATTTGCTTTTTTAGCTGCTGCATAACACTGTCAACTCATGTTCATCTTATGGCCTACTAAAACTCCTAGATTCCTTCTGCATGTACTGTTGTCAACCAGGTGTCACACATCCTGTATCTGAGCCTCTTATTTTATTCTGCCTGTGTAGTACTTTAAATTTCTCCTTGTTGAAATTCATTTTGTTAGTTTTGGCCCAACTCTCTGTAATTTGTTATGGTCATTATGAAGTGGGAATGTTGATCCTCCCAATTTGGTGTCATCTCCAATTTTCATAAGCATGCCCTCTATTCCTTCATACTAGTCATTGATAAAGATGAATAGCACTGGGCCCAGGATAGACCATTTTGGCACCCCAATGGTCACTTCTCTAAAAGATGAAGAGGAGCCATTGCTGAGCACCCTCTGGGTTTGGCTGGTCAACCAATTGCAAATCCACCTCACAGTTGCATTGTCTAGCCCACATTTTATTAGCTTGTTTACCAAGATATTATGGGGGACCTTGTTGAAGGCCTTACTGGAATAATGATATGCTACATCCACAGCATTCCCTTATCGAGCTGGCATGACTTGTTTTTGAGAAACCCATGTTGACTTTTTGCAATTATGGCATTCCTTTCTAAGTATTTACAGATTGTCTGTTTAATGATCTGCTCTAGAATCTTTCCTGATATTGATGTCAAGCTAACTGGGTGGTAATTATTTGAGTCCTCTTTTCCCCCCATTTTGAAGATGAGGACATTTACCCTCCTTTAGTCTGCTGGGATTTCTCCATTTTACTAGAAATTCTCAGATTATTGTCAATGGCTCTGAGATTACTTCTGCCAGTTCTTTTAATACTTTTGGATGTAGTTTATCTGGCCAAGGAGATCTGGATTCATTTAGAATAGCCAGGTATTCCTAAACTTCCTCTTTACCTTTTCTGTGCAACATTTCCCCTTCTTCACCATCTGCTCCATTTCCCCCAGATTCAGCACTGTTTCCTTTTGAGAGAAGGGTGAGGCCTAGAAGGTGTTGAGTAATTCTGCCTTTTCACTGTCCCTCATTAGCGAATCTTCTCCATGCAATGGTCCTACCATTTCCTTGCTCTACTTTTGCTTTTCTAGTAACGGGGTGGGGGGGGGACTTTTTATGGTTTTTAACCTCTGTAGCAAGTATGAGCTTGTTCTGTCTGCATCTTAACCTTTCCAACTTTGTCCTTAACTGTGAATTCCTCTTTGGTGATTCCCCCCTTTTCCATTTCTTATACATGCCCCTTTTAAAACTTAGCTCAGTTGAAAGTTCTTTAGACATCATTTGTGGTTTCCTCCTCACTGGAACTCTTTGAAATTGTGTCTTCAATATTTTACTTGTAAGAAACTTCCATTCATCATGAACTCTTTTCATAGAATCATAGGACGTTATCACACGGGGAGTTGCGGGGAGAAAGTGGAAATAAACAGGACGAGCAGAAGACTTTAATTTACGGGATTTGTCCCGTTCTGCCTCGTCTGATAACTAAATTCGAATTTAAAAGGGGGTTAATTTGAACAAAAACCTGATCTTTCCAAATCCTCAAAAATCCCAAAAATGAAAATATCAGGTTTGCATTCGAATTAACCCCCTTTTAAATCCGAATTTAGTTATCAGACGAGGCGGAACGGGACAAATCCCGTAAATTAAAGACTTCCGCTCATGCCCGTTTATTTCCACTTTCTTCCCGCAACTCCCCATGTGATAATGTCCATAGAGTTGGAAGATACCCCACGGGCCATCCAGTCCAACCCCCTGCTATGCAGGAGCTCTCAATCAAAGCATCCCCAACAGATGGTTGTCAAGCCTCTGTTTAAAAAACTCCAAAGAAGGAGACTCCACCTCTCTCCAAGGGAGTGTGTTCATTGTCAAACAGCACTTACTGTCAGGAAGTTCCTCCTAATGTTTTAGTATTCCTCATCACAGAATCACCCCTAATATTTCCCCATTTACTAAAATCACCTCTCATAAAGTTTACAATGTGTGTCTGACTATGCTCACTTTCTCCTTAGTTAATGGTACCCACAACTTGTTCTAGCAGATGATATGGTACACAATGATATGGTAATTTGAAAAGTGAAAAGCAAACATTTATGAAATTATCCTCCAGGCTCTGAAGGAGGTGAAATGTACAAGCCAAGGTGTACTACAGCTCCCTCCTGCTCACACACTTTGCATCATGAACCAATGGTGCAGCATCATAACTGCCAGCTGTCCTGATTTGGTTGGGACAGTCCTGATTAATCCTTTGTCATCTTTCAACCGTTTTAGCTACTTTAAAATATCCCAGCTGTTCTCTTCTCACCTTCTGTGTTTGCTCTCAATTTAGTCCAGTTGCTGCAGGATGAGATTAAAGTGTGAGAATAGTTTGAACCTTTCCCTCCTAGTGGGCTCAGGCAAAAACAATCTGCTGCACCTTCTCCTAGCCTGAGTGTTTTTCCTCACTGATAACCTTTGCCATCTTTACCATATGCTGATGTTGCTTGGCCATGCGTGCCCCTGTTTTCATCTGTGAAATGTTGGAAGGTATGCAATAATAATAATAATAATAATAATAATAGTTTTTATTTGTATTTCCCACCTGTCCCTGCAGATGGAGGCAGGATTACATCAGTAAAAATATACAACAATATACAAAATGCAAACATTAAAATAATCACATTATAATAGTACAATAAAATAGCCAATCGTCATCAACAACCAAAAGCCATACGATCAAGCTAGAAATAATATTTAATTAGCTTAAGGGTCCACAAAGAAGATTGAATGGATAGGCCCGCCGGAAGAACTCTGTCTTAAGTGCCTTCTTAAAGGTATCTAAAGTAGTAATAAGATGGATCTCCTCCGGTAGATTGTTCCACAGCTTGGGAGCTATGGCTGTGAACAATCTTTGGGAAGTTGTAGTAAGTCTAGTTTTATAATGATCTAATAAGTTCTTCCCAGATGTTCTGAGAGTGCGGGGCAGATTGTGTGGGGAAAGGCATTCCTTCAAGTAACTCGGGCCCAAGCCATGTAGGGCTTTAAAGGTAATAACCAATACTTTGTGCTGCGCCCGGAAGCTAATCGGCAACCAATGAAGAGATTTTAATACAGGAGTTATATGGTCCAACCTAGGTGTTCCGGTGACCAATCTGGCTGTCGCATTTTGGACCAGTTGAAGCTTCCAAACTTGGTACAGAGGTAGCCCCATGTAGAGCGCATTGCAGAGATTACCAGGGCAAGTACTACTGCTTCAAGATCCTTTTGGTCCAGGAAGGGAGACAGTTGGCAAATCAACTGAAATTGATACCAAGCACTCCTGGCCATCGCATCCACTTGTGATGACAACTGTAGAGATGAATCCAGGAGTACTCCTAAACTGTGAGCTTTGTCCTTTAGAGGAAGTGTGACCCCGTCCATGACTGGTTGACAAAGCTCCCTCCCCGGACTCAGGATACCTATTGAGAGCACTTCCGCTTTCTCTGGATTCAGCTTGAGTTTGCTTTCCCTCATCCAGCCCATTACTGACCCTAGGTAGGCATCCAGAGGAGCGATGCCATCCTTAGTCACTGCAACAGTCAGAGACATAGAGTTGGGTGTCATCATCATACTCAGGGGTAGGCAACCTTTCCCCTTTAAGGGCCGAGAGACTTCAGCTCCCAGAACTCCAGGAGCTGTTGGCCAACATGGGACTATTGGCCAACATGACTGAGGCTTCTGGGAGCTGAAGTCCCTCGGCCCTTAAAGGGGAAAGGTTGCCTACCCCTGATCATACTGATAGCACCACGCCCCATGTTTCTGGATGATCTCACCCAGTGACTTCATGTAAATGTTAAACAGCATGGGGGATAGAATGGCACCCTGTGGGTCACCAGATGTCAGGTCTCTCTTGGAAGAACAACTATTCCCCAGCATCACCATCTGGAATCTGCCCGAGAGGTAAGACCGGAGCCACTGAAGCGCAATGCCCCCAATACCTAACTCCCTCAGGTACTCCAGAAGGATACCATCGTCTATGGCAGGGGTAGGCAACCTTTCTCCTTTAAGGG
>CM034709.1:13150274-13165650 GCA_020142125.1 Phrynosoma platyrhinos | reverse complement strand
TTCATAAATCATAATTCCCATATATCACTGAATGTAATGATAATAGTTCTGACCTAAACAACTCGCAAAATTAAAATTATATCTTTAAATTATAATATAATACACAACATAATAGTTTCATGTGGTTAAAGAAACAATTTTGTAAGAGAAAGCTACAATTGCTGCTCCAGTCAGTGTCTCTACATAGGAGGATGGCCTAATTTTCTCCTTGGCCTCAGGCATCATAATAATATCTTAGACCTGCCCTGCTACCAGGGCTGGAATCTTGGACCTTTTGCATACAAAGCATGGGCCTTGTTACTGAGCTAGGATCTCTCCCTCTTTTCACCAACTTGCTGTAGGAAGAACAGGATTTTCTGATTCAGACTCAGTGGATGTCATTCACCCCTTCCTAACCCTGAGTGAAGACTTTTTTAAAACCTCATTGCCTCTTAGTGAGAGGAAGAAGCATCCAGCTGGCATTTAAAGTAGCCAAGGTGTTTCATTTTTACTCACATCTATTCCCTATATAGTCTGGTTCCCTTTAAGATCAGAGACAAAATATAGACATTGGCAATGAAAATGCTGTAATCATTTCAGTGGAGAAAAAGTAATTGAGTAAGTCATATATAGTCATCCCTCCTGATTTGTGGTGGAATCCATCTGGACCCGCTTACCATGAATTGGAAAAACTGCAACTATTCAAAGACCATTGGTTAAAATGGGTGCGCACACCATTTTATCCCTCCTCGCTTGCCATCTGCGAAGGAGCGAGACCATGGACTCCAAGTCTGCGAATGGGGAGGGACGAGTGTATATAGTGTCTTACTATAGTTTAGGAGAAGGGAGAAAAAAGAAATATGATAGTGATATATGTAGAATGATACAGGTGGCAACATTGTTGGTAAAAGCCAACAGCAGCTGTTTGTTATGAAAACAAGTTACATTAACAGCCCACCAGCCAAATGGCCTATTACTAAATTATAGAAATGATCCATGAAGCTAATATTAAAACATCAGAAGTAATGTTCTGAGTGTCAAGTTTGCTGTTTTGTTTTGTTTTGTTTTGTTTTGTTTTTTTAACTTTTAATGCTTCTGGGATTGTGTTCCAGGGGATTCACAAGCTCTTTTTCCAGGTCCTCATGCAGTTGTCACTCAGCCAGCAAAGACATCCGTGGTAAGCATTTTTGCTTCCTCTACTTCTGATAGATCTCATATCTGATAGGAAAGGCCATGATTACCTTACTATTTGGTATCTATGTTAAGCAGAGTGTAATCATAATTACTGTGGGTACTCCTGGAAGGTAAAAACAACTTATCATTTATTGTCTCAAGAAATAGGAAATGAAATACACAAAAGAAGTTGACCTCAGGGGCATCACTAGGGGTGCCTCCCTTTCCTGCTCAGTCAGTAGCCCTACCAGACCCAGAAGGGGTTGCCGGGAGGTGGCTGCACCTCACCCCCACCAGTGGCCACAGCGGACCACCTTGCTCATCATTCTTACCCACTGCCCTGCCCTGCACTCCCTGCCCCAGAAAGAAGTGCAGGGCAGGGCAGTGGGAGTGAAGGCAAGGTGGGCAGCAGTGTGCCAGCCACATGGATTAGGTGCTGCTGCCGTCTGGCAGCCCCTTCCGGGTCCGACAGAGATGCTATCCGGGTGGGAAGGGGGGTGACAGTGGCGGGGAAGCCAAAGACACCTTTTGTGGAAGGGCAGAAGTCCATAGCCACCATTACTACTGCCGCCACCACCACCACCACTTCTTTTTCCTGGCCTGGCCAGCAGCCCTGCTAGACACAGAAGGGGATGCTGAATAGCAGCAACACCCCACCCCCAACAGCAGCCATGGCCAATGGATGGCAGAGGTGCCCTGGCTGTTGGAGTGGGATGGCTAGGCTATGTGTCTTGAAACGATGGTGAGCGACCACCCCAACAGGTGTTCATGTCCTTCCATAGTGTCACCTTGTGCAATCTGAACTCTGCGCACCCCACTAGTGACCTATACTTCATCATAACAGCCTCTAAAACAGGGGTGGGCAACCTTTCTCCTTTAAGGGTCGAGGGACTTCAGCTCCCAGAATCCCAGGAGCTATTGGCCAACATGGGACTATTGGCTAACATGGCTGAGGCTTCTGGGAGCTGAAGTCCCTCGGCCCTTAAAGGGGAAAGGTTGCCTATCCCGGCTCTAAAAGATGGCTCTCATGCAAAGGTGTAAGCTAGCAGCCAGTATTGGGGTTGGAACCCCATGAATGCTCCCTTCTCAGACAAAGGGAACAAAGAGACTGAGGGGGATTGCAGACTGCCAGAAATAGTGCAAATTGAGTCCACTTTTAGGGTTAGGGTTAGGGAATCATGGGAACTGTAGTTTATTGTGGCACCAGAGCTCTCTGACAGAGAAGGCTCAATGTCTCAGAAAAAAAAAAAAAACCAATTCCCATGATTCCCTAGCACTAACCCTAACCCTAAAAGTGGACTCAATTTGCACTATTTCTGGCAGTCTGCAACCCCCCTGAGTAAAGATTACTCGAAGAATAGGGAGTAGTGATCTCAACAGCTAAGATGGAAGCAAAAGACTTGAGTATATGGAACAAAGAAAGATACAGCAAGGTGAAACAAAGAGCAGGCATTATCTAGACTCCCTTTATTCACTCAGTTTATACAATATACAAGTTGATTCCTCTTTGTTTCCAACATACAGAATGCTGCAATGCCATTGAGACAGGATCACTGCCTTTCATAGCACTCATGTTTACTTTTTATTAGTAATTTGTGATTGGAATGACAGATGCTGCTCCAAGCCAGCATAATTGCCAAAAATTCAGAGAGAATGAAGGTAGAGAAATTTGAATCCATGACGATTGGTAACCCTTTTTCAGCCAGAAGGCCTCATTTGCTTCCAAATTTCTGTATTGTTTACTGCTGTTATTTAAATTGCTTTCCTACCTATCAGGGATCACTAAGCAAATAAAATATATAAAAAACACAATAAAAATATTTAAATACAAGTTCAAATATCTGCATTAAAAACCAAAGGCCATATGGAATTGTACAGTTTTGATTACCTGCCAGAAACTCAGCAAGAATGGAGCCAACCTTGGAAATAGGTTTCCAAGTCATGGTGCTGCTACAAAGAAAGCCCTATCTAATCCTTACCAACCTAGCCTCTTGGAGAATTATGACATTGGTGTACATGCCAAATTAAAAAGTTTGAGATAATGATTTATTTTCTCTTTCCGTCTCATCTACACAGACACTAATATACACAGCACTCTCTTTGATGCTCCTCAGCTTCTTTCCTGAGCAGTGTGTAGGACAGTAAAAAAATAATAATAATGGAAAAGAGAAGTAAAAAACACTCCCCTGTTGCCCAAGAAGCAACTGAGCCATAAACTAAGCAACGCAAGACACTTTACCAGCAAAATCAGCTGTCTGGGGCTGGTGAAACAGATGGATCTATTGTCTTTTACCAGTTCTACAGTTTCTCTAGTAGCCTTGAAAGTAATGTAGCCTAGTGGTGGTCCATGGGCTGGTGCTCATCCACAAATCATTTGCTGCTGTTCCTTGGTGAATTATCAAGAAAGGAAGAAACAATTGTAGCTAAGGGGCACTGACCTATTGATGGGAAACACTGCTTGGCCCCCACATCAGATAGCTTGGGATACACTGACCTATTTCAACACTTGCTGTGAGAATCTCACAATACCCCTGTATAGCAGTTGTCCAGTCTTCAATCAAATACCTCCAGAGAAATGCCTTACTCTTTGAACAATGTCAGGATGTTTCTCCTAATGCATGAGTGGGCCATGTGCAGTCCTCCAAATATTGTTAGATTTCATTTCTCCTCTGCTGAAACAGTGGGGAATGCTGGGTGTTGCAGTTCAATCTGCTTCATTTACATTTGCACTCACAGGCTCTAGGCGTGATTCTACAGCAAAGGTGCCCATCATCATCATCATCATCACCATCTCAACTCTGGAGCATGTTGAGCTTAGCTCTGGAGACCAAAGACATCACCAAGAGCTCTTCTGAGGAAAAACATGTTTCAAATGGGAAGGATCAATCTATCAATCAACTAACATTTATGGGATGCAGGGATGGTTAATCAATTTTTCTTTATATCCAATCACAATTCCAAAGTTTTAGAATTAACACTGGAGTATTTGTTTCTCTCTTGACTCACTTCCAGTTCAGCATGGGCACACAAAGGCCTGTAATGTGAATAACTAAACAGGTCCTTGACTGAATAGCCAATGTGGGATTAGGCCTCTTGGGAAGCAATGTTTTGTAAGATAGTTTTCCCGCCACCCCTTTTACACTTTGTTTCTTTAATATTCCTGCCTTATAACTCTGATCTTTTATTGCCATGTAGGCTGCTCAGAATGCTATATATAGTTAAAGGTTGTGTCAGCACTTATACTATAAAAACCATTTATGAGAGGTTTATAACTTGAGCTACAAAAATACACTCAAAGATGAAAAGGTGCTACACAAAGTCCCAGGCTGACTTTTTCTTTTTGATTCTCCCTCCCCCCCACAAAACCAAACAAAAAACTCTCACGCCAATTGTGTACATCATTTTTGCTATTTTAAGATTTTATGAGTGTAAAAAGAACAAGTTTACTGATTTCACACACCTTTGCTTGAATGGATCAGAAACTGAAACTTCACAAGCAGAGTACTTTTATTTTATTTTTTAAAAAAGAGCATATAAAATAAAACAAGCACACAGATAGCCTTGATCTGAGAGTTGTAACTGAATTAACAATGTTGCTTAGGAATTTATCATACAAGGAGTCCCATGCAGAAACCCTGCTTTAAAGTAGAAAAAAAACCGCAAAAGCAGAAGCAATTTATTAACGGGATTCCCCAGTGTGAAAAGTGAAAGCGACGTTAAAATGGGGTTAATCTGAACGGAAACTGCTTCTTTTTACTTTCGGAAAAACCCGAAAGTAAAAAAAAGCAGTCAATGAGGGGTTTCCATTCGGGTTAACCCCATTTTAAACCCAATTTAACAGCAACGTCGTCTGAAAAAAATATCCGCTTTTTCATTTTTTTTCTACTTTAAACCCCTGTTTCTGCATGGGATTTCCCCCGTGTGATAAACTCCTTAGAAACTTCTGTCAGCAGAAAAGGGCCATGGTGATCTTTTGAAAAGCAATAATGGCATGCTATTTGGCAAAGAGAGCCAGCATGGTGTAGTGGTTTTAGCATTGGACTAGGACACTGGGAGACCAGGATTTGAATCCTGGCTCAGCCATGGAAACCCACTGGGTGACCTCGGACAATTCATACTCTCCTAGTCTCAGAGGATGGCAATGGCAAACCGCCTCTGAAGAAACTTGCCAAGAAAACCCGATGATAAGCAAATACCTTAGGGTTTCCATAAGTCAGAAATGACTTAAGGTACACAGCAACAACAACAACTGGCAAAAACCTCAGTATTACAACCACTTGTTTTCCTGGGAATGCCCTTTGAGAGTGAGTGTTATGCCTCAGCAAGTGCAGAGATCTATAGATAAGTGCCCCATGTGATTAGCCACTGAACAAATTCAGAGGATAAGGAAGATAGAAAACCTAAATATCCCAAAGGCACCAGATCCTGCCTGATTTTGGAAGCTAAGCAGGGTCAGCCCAGGTTAGTACTAGGATGGCAGAGCATCAACAAATACCTAGTACTGTAGACTATTGGGGGGCTGCAGACTGCCAGAAATAGTGCAAATTGAATCCACTTTAAAGGTTAGGATTAGGGTTAAGGAATCATGGGAACTGTATTTTATTGTGGCACCAGAGTTCTCTGACAGAGAAGGCTCAATGTCTCAGGAAAAAAAAAACAATTCCCATGATTCCCTAGCACTAACCCTAACCCTAAAAGTGGACTCAATTTGCACTATTTCTGGCAGTCTGCAACCCCCCTATATTTCAGAGCAAAGAGCTGGCAAAACCACCTCAGAGTATTCCTTGCCTAAAAAAACCCTATGAAATTCATGGGATCAAAAGAAGTTGAAGGCATGTACACAAAAGGAAGATGGGACTATTTCTAATACATCACTGAAAGGGAATGTGATACTAACATGGTTTTGTTTGGTCTAACTTAGAAGTTTGCATCTCTAGAAACGTGTGTCTTAGTTTTAGGGACTTTGCTCTAGAAAGACAAGTTGACACAGGGAAGGCTACACTAGGCATATATTGTTCCTCTTCTCTGACACATAAGGGCTAAGAGTATTCTGATAGCAAGGAACAAGAACTGGGTGGTTTACATGGAATAGTCTGTAGAAGGCCAGTTTTGATGGCCTGGAAAGACAACCTAAATATTTGAATAGGAATGTTAGTCGGATGGAAAGTTACCTCAGCATATGCACAATATACGAGTGACTGGGCAACTTTTAGGATGCTGTATTAGAGTGTACAAGTACTGAACTCAGGGCTGACATTTTCTTCAGATTCTGCATTTCTTTTATTAAAGCAAGATTCACCAACTTGGCTTCCTAATTGGACCGAGTGTGGCACACGACAAATTCCCTTCACCATCCAGTTGAGTACTTAGAAAATAGTGGTGGAGGTATTCTGGGAGCCTTACTCCACAAAAGGTTTTCCAAGCTCTGGCACAAGTAGTAATGTGCCAGTGTGCCTCAGTATAGCTGCTATGGACAGCATGAATGGGAGGGGTGCAGGTGCTGTCGCCCTCATGTCCTGTGTCATGTCCTGTGAAAAGAATGCTAGAAAAGATGGAATTTGGCATCATTCAGCATGACTGCTTTTATTATCTGTTTTTATGAGCAGGCACTCAGCTCTTCAGTGAGGTATCCTCAAGTTCTGGACTTATTCCACCTACCCCGCCTAATCCCTGGGTTCTTTTCAATAGGAAGGAGAATAAGAAGGCTTCTTCATCCAAGATCAGGAAGTCTTTAGGAAGGGTGAGTATTCCTGGATCCTTGGTTGCTCTTTGGTCCAGCTCTTCTGATTCATCCTTATTTTTTGACCCACACTACTGGCTTTGTTCCATAGCTCCTGGTTCCTGTTCCACCTCAAACTTCTCATCACAACCCAGCCCTGATAATATGTCAATACCTGAACTTCCAATGCCAAAAGTGGCTTAGCAAATTAAAATTTATGAACACAAGTTTGAACGCTACTTGAACACATGTTTCACACTACTTTTCCCTCCAGTTTGGCACATACAGGGTCAGATTTGATGCAGAAGCTTCCAGATGGTAACTTATAAGGCAGTTTGTCGATGGGAGACCACATTTGATACCACATTTTGTTACAGATAAGAAAAATGGAATGAAGATATACATAGGTTTAGCGAGTGAAAATGGCAAGGACTCTTGTACCTTCAATGGTTATGTAGAAGACAGAATTTCAGTAACTATTGCTTGTTATTTTGCTGCAAGAGAAGCAACATCTTTCCACAAATACCCTCTTCTATACAACCATTAAAGTGACAGGAACCCTGTCTAGTTTTAAGTCTGGCAATCCTAACAGTAAATAATACAGACTACATATTTGTTTGTTTTATAACCTCCCCTGGAGATCACTACAAAGGAGGCCTTATTTACCCTTTCTTGCATATATATTACACTTGATCACTTAGGTATGTGAAGCATCTATTGCATTAACAAAGCACCACAGATGGAAAGATAATTCATTTGAAACCAAGATCTGGCCTGGGATATATTGGTGGCTGAGGAGAGCATGATATTTTTTCCATTAAAATAAGCTAATAAGTGAAGCAATGGAATCTAACTCCAGACACTGGCAAGAGAGAAGAATTCTCTATAGAACATGATAGTGACTGAAACTAGGAGGTGTACAGCAAACTACATGGTACACATAGCTATCTTCTCCAACATTTTGCTACTGCTTCACTTGGTGCCCACGAAAGGGATGCAAAGCTGAGCCAGTATGCATCACACAATCATGTATGCAGCACAAATAGGTACACCTTCTACTGTCCCTCTGTATGCTTGTGCTATCTGAGCAGCAAGACAGCTAGCTAGTTAGTCAAATATCCTGCTATCCAGTGGCATAGGGTGAGGCATGCACCAGGTGACAATCCAAAAGAAGGGTGACACCCGCTTGGGCCTTCCCCCCGCTGCAGGGTGAAGAGTGGCAAGGGTGCACCTCATAGCTTCACCATGGCAGTGGGGGCCTCTTCTGCACCCCTCTTGACCTTGCTGTTGCAGTGCTGGTCTCCTCATGAGGAGAACAATGCCGTGGCAGCAAAGGAGAGGGTCAAGTGTGGCCCTCCTGACTTCACTGCTGTGGCACCACTTTCCTCATGGATAGAGAGGACTGCAGCAGCAGCAATGGCCTTTCATCATGCCCTTTTTGCCACTGCCCCCAGAAACTCCGCTCACCCACACTGGGTGACACTGGGGGTGGGGATGCTACTGCTGCCATCCATGCATCTATCTCAACTCAACAAAAAACACATTCCTGTAGCAGGGCAACTGCCATCCTGTCTGAAAGAACTTCATGTCAATGATTTATAGCAGGGGTAGGCAACCTTTCCCCTTTAAGGGCCGATAGACTTCAGCTCCCAGAATCCCAGGAGCTATTGGCCAATATGGGACTATTGGCTAACATGGCTGAGGCTTCTGGGAGCTGAAGTCCCTCGGCCCTTAAAGGGGAAAGGTTGCCTACCCCTGATTTATAGGCATCATAATTAGTGCTTCATACATTACTTTTGGAAGTCTGGCTGAAGAAGCTTATCTTTGGCAAAATGGAAACAAAACCACCCAGAATACTTCTTCTGTCTGCTACTATTTCATTTGTGAAAGATTCCCTTGCTAACATGTGTGTTGTCACAACAATTGTATTAGCTATAATTTAGTTTTGGACATTAATATTGTGATAAATTAATTACTGTATATTACGTTTTCTTTTTCTAAACAATGGTAACAAGTTCATGTGTATTGAACCAATAAGTGTAAACATAAAGTATTTTTCCCTATTATGTGTGTATATAAATAATAATAATAATAATAATAATAATAATAATAATAATAATAATAAAATTTATTTATATACCGCCCGGTGGCGAACCAATCTAGGCGGTTTACAAGTAAAAGATAGAATACAAGTTAAAATAGAATAACTCCCTCCCCTCCTTATGCAGAGTTGAATGGGGGATATTATCTTTATTTACATCGTACACTTGCAGTTGTGGTCTGTTTCCCAGCATCCACTGACTGCTGTCTCATCCCGACTAATGGTAAGGCAGGTCCTGTATTAAACACAATGCTTTTCCCTATCGTCAGTTCGCATCTTTGACAGAGGATAATCAAGGGATGGGAAATAAACACTTGACAAGAAGTCAAGTGATACACATTCCTGGAACCAGGTTTCATTTCTTTCCACTCTCATTCATTCTTGTTTCCTTGCAGTAATTTAGCATGCTACATGGAATAGCAGAAAGAAAGAGCAGCCAGTGGGAACATTTATTTGACACTGCTATTTTTCATGTTACTTAGTTTCAGTTCTGGCTCTAACTGAACAATATTGGAATTGTCTGCCAGAGAAAGTGCACCAGGAAAGCAAATCAAGAACCATATGAGATAATGGCAACAGAGCTTCATTCTTTGGCTTATTGTTCATGCCATCAAAGCCTAATAGTTCTGCCTGACTGAGGCCTATCCATCTAACAGCAGCTAAAAATTAAACTTACTAATTAGTCCTTCTATTTCAGTTCCTGATCAACATGTACAGATTCTTTTCCACTTTTGCAATCAAATTGAGTCAGGATTATTTTCCATCATCTGAAAATATTCTTAGTTGTACCATTACAGTATCTTCTTCAAGATGGCATTTTCACTATCAGTGGTGTCACTAGGTGTGTGTATGTGTGGAAGAAATGCACCAAGTGACATTATCAGAGAGAGCAGGAAGACAACCCCAGGCACACTTGTGGGGATAGCCTACAGTGGCGAGAGGGACAGGATGGGCAGCTCTCATTCCTGCCTGGAAGAAGAGGCAGTGGAGGAAGAGGCACTTGGCTGGCCAGACTGGTTGGCAGAGTGTCTACAGGTGCTAAAGGTGACCCCACCACCCAGCCAGTCTTCCTTGCTTTCTTGCTGTGATTGGTTGGAAAAGGACCAGTGACCAAGATTAGTTGTCTGAATTTGCAGCAGAACAGTACAAACTGGCATGGGGAGCTTGCGCTAGGATTGTTACCCAAGAGAAAAGGGGATGGTAGCCTGAAAAAAGTTTGGGGAACACTGCTCTACTCAAATAGTCACTCACTTTAGTGAAAGTCGCATTGACCTCAGTGGAAATAAGGGTGTATACGCACTACACAGTTAAAGAAATTTGATAGTATCAAATTGTGGGGTTTATAGTGTGGTGAGGTGCTGAGGTTTCTCTGTTAGAGATTATTCCTCAAAACCAGGGGTAGGCAATCTTTCCCCTTTAAGGGCTAAGGGACTTCAGCTCCAAGAAGCCTCAGCCATGTTGGCCAATAGTCTCATGTTGGCCAACAGCTCCTGGGATTCTGGGAGCTGAAGTCCCTCGGCCCTTAAAGGGGAAAGGTTGCCTACCCCTGCTCAAAACTATATCTGTATCCAGTAGTGCAGAGGATTAAAAGTACCTCATCAAACAACTCCCAGGATTTTAGTGGATGAAGCCATGCCAGTTAAAGAGATATAAGATTGCTATAATGTTGCAAATATACTCCTGCTTTTGAGCAGACATATATAGTATCTCTCATGTATTTTGGATCTGACGGAATACCACTGTAGCCAAGAACAACTGAGAATAGGAATTATGTAAATAGTGCTTCCAAGGCTATCTGATGTGAGCGACCAGCATCTCCTCCCCCTAATATTCCAGGAACCAACACCATATTGATGTACAGTGGCTAAAACTGTTCTGGGATTTTTTTTAAAATGTTTTTTGTTGTTGCTGATGTTAGAAACTCTCTGAAGACTGCATCCAAAGACTCACAAACAGGCACTGGGTCCTGGGACCAACACTTTGAATAGTACTCTTTTAAATAGCAATATTTTGGTAAGCATAGGGCCTAAGCAGACTGCCAGAAATAGTGCACATTAAATTGAGGCACTGCCCTGGCTCAGTGCTAGGGAATCATGGGAACTGTAATTTATTGTGGCACCAGAGCTCTCTGACAGAGAAGGCTCAATGTCCCAGAAAAAAAATACAGTTCCCATGATTCCCTAGCACTGAGCCAGGGCTGTGACTCAATTTAATGTGCACTATTTCTGATAGTCTGCTTAGGCCCATAGTGAATAGTGGCATTACTAGGGTTGGTGTCACTCAATGCAGTATCTCATTGTGCCACCCCTCATGGACCTCCTCCAGTACCAGACCATAGAGAATCTCCACTGAGTCCTGCCAAGCAGCAACTGAGCAGCTGGCAAAACAGTGACCAAGAACTTTCTTGCTCATGCTAGCCTTGTGGCAAAGGCCGGTGCAAGTGAGAGGCTTCTTGGTCACTGCTCGACTCGCTGCTCCCTTTGCACCTGGTGAACCTGGCTGAACAGTGATTGAGAAGTCCTTCACCCATATTGGATTTGTGGGAAAGGCTGGCATGGGTAAGAGGCTTCTTGCTTGCAGCTCAGCCAGCTGTTCAGTTTCTGCTTCCAAGGTGACCAGATGCAAAGAGAGGAGCTTCTTTCCAGCAAGAAAGGCTCTCAATCCTTCTTTTCTGGGATAAAGAGGGGCACAGCCAGCTTCCCACTTTTCTGCCTGGCAAGTAAAGACTCTCAATCCTTCCCTGGAGTGAAAAGGAGTACAGCTGGTGTATGTGTATATGCTCTGAAGTAGAAACTCATGTGGATGGGGAAAAGCAGAGATTTAACTACAGGAGCAATTCAAAGTCAAAGGACTCTTTCAAAAAATCAAGTAACAACTGATACTCCCCCTCCTTTCCCACAGATGTGTCTTCATCACACAGCTTCAAGAAATTCTCCCCTGCCACAAACATTGTGTCTTCTGCTACCTCTTCTCTCAGCCCATCCAATCAAAGAAAGCAGCAGCACAGCTACAACCTGCCAGCCAAGTCCCAACAAAGGTCACAAAGCTTAAGCAGGGTCCAAAATTTGATAGCTCCTTTTTTGCCATTGCTTCTCCACTGCCACATGCTCTAACTCCTTGCTTCAGTCAGTCAGTCTGTCCCCAAATGGTGCCACTCTGAGCCACAGAGAGTTTGCCAACTGCCATCACCACTACTAGAGAAAGATGCAACTAAGGGAGTGAGCTTATGAGGACAGGGGAAAAGTGAGAGACACTGCCACGAGAAGCAATCAGTGAGGCTGTGCAGTGGTTTTAAGACAGGAGTAGGCAACCTTTCCCCTTTAAGGGCCAAAGGACTTCAGCTCCCAGAAGCCTCAGCCATGTTGGCCAATAGTCCCATGTTGGCCAATAGCTCCTGGGATTCTGGGAGCTGAAGTCTTAAAGGGGAAAGGTTGCCTACCCCTGTTTTAAGAGATCCTCAAAAGAGAAGTTTCATGCAACCCTCACCTACACCATGGTCCTAAAGGCTGCTGGTCCCCATCGTCTTTCTTTCCTTTTTTAAAAAAGTTACAAACCAGGAATATGAATAAAAACCAAAAAAGGCAAGAAACAGAAACAAATGCAAACAAAACCAAACTAAAGTGCAAGCATTTAAAAACTAACAACAGAAATTCAAGGTCACATAGGAGATAAAAGGGCAACATTATATAAAAAGAGGGATGGACTCAGAGCAGAGAGACACCACCTTTGTGCCAACATATCCGTCCAAAGGGAGGCATGTTACAAAGGAAGACCCACTTCTGCTCCAACGTCATTTGAGATAAGCTATAAGCAGAGACCATCATTCTTCAAAAATCAGAGGAGGATTACAACCTCGCATCCTTCTAGACTGATCAGTGAGCTTTTCCATGAGCCAAAAATTCCAAAATTGAGACCACCAATCAGTCATATTGATCCTCCTAGTTTTCCAAGTCCTGACAATCTCAATCTTGGCCAATGCCAACAAAAATGCAGTATTTTTATAACACAATGTCTTGTTTTCATTAGTAAACACTGAAAGCAATAAAAGTTCTGGAGAAGGGCCAATTTTTTATTCAGTGATTTATGAAGCTAAATTAACTACGAAGAGCCAAAATGTGAATACTTTTGGACAATCATACCACATGTGCAGGAAGGTACCTCTATCACTACACCCTCTCCAACAGCTCAAGGTGGGGTTCTTAGTAATGTGTGCAAGTGGTAATGGTGTGAGGTACCATCTATGCACAACTTTAAGGGTGGCTTATTTCGAAGCTATAGAATTGGATTTATATGGGGGTGTGCTCCAGAACCTAATCTGGATCTGTCATTTGAATATTTAAGTCCACCTCCCACCCCACTTTATGTATCAGCCTACAGAAAAAAGTCTCATTTAGCATCCACTTATATATTTTTGCCACTCTATCTTTATTGCAGACATCTGCATTTATACACATGCTTTCAAACAGGGTAAGCGAACAAGGAAGTTCCTTCCTACTAATGAGTTGAGCTAAAAAAAGATGCAATTTGTTTCAGTTGCATCCAAGAGGGCTCAAAGGGGGAAAGGGCCTCGATCAGCAACTCTCTGGACCTGGGTCTACCATGTACAAATCGGTCTCTCACCATAAAGGCCTCCCTGCTGTAACATGGATGGAAACAAACCCACATGTCAGGCGCTGCAAACATGGGATGGGAAACAAATGGTTGTATTGGTGAAGGGCTTGGAACAAGAATATGTTTCCACTTTTTCCAGGCCATGAAAATATGGTATAAATATGGATTGTTAATTCTACAGACTATCCTCCCCAGTGAAGGTGAAAAAAATACACGGAGCTCTCCAAGGGAGGCCAGATCTAGCTCCAATGCAGTCCAAGGTCTGTCTTTTTGATAGAAAAATTGAGTAACATTATTGATCTGGAAGGCATTGAAATAAAATTCCAATTTAGGTAACCCTAGGCCACCATTTTGCAAAGTGCCATGCCTAACACTCCTGGAGAACCTGGATGTATTATATTCAAAAATGAACCAGCTTATCTCTGAGCACCACATATCAAAATATTGTTGGGGGGGGGATGGAGAGGGATGGTCTGAAAAAAGAACAGAATGTTTGGTAATGCAGCCATCTTAAATAATGCTACCCGCTCCAGCATGGAAAGATCAAAAGACTTCCACTGCCATAGTTTCTCCTTCAGCCATTTCATAAGAGGTTTATAATTACGGGGCACCATCTGGCACAAGTCCTTTGCTATTAAGACCCCTATATATGTAAAACCAGATGGGGTCAGCCTTAACTTAGTTTTCTCCTGCCACTGCTTTTGTAAATCTCTTGAGGATTGTCTTTCTTGTGTGCCAATATTTTGACTGAAGTCCCTTCCCCCCGCCATCCCCTTGGCCTCATTTTCACTGCCCTCCTGGCCCCGTTTTCCTCATGCCCCCCCAATGTTTCCACCACCCCCAGAAGAAAGGTACTGCTCACTTTGGGCAAAACAACCACAGACATGGGTATTTGCTTCAGGAACCACAAGTCTACAATCCAGAAGCAACTAATAGCCAGGCATTTAAACTCAGAACATCATAGCGTCTCTGATTTGCCCTTGTTTGATACTGAGATGGGATCTCCTTCAGGCATTTTGGACAAAAGGGAGAATTTCTGGATTCACAGATTTAAGATACTAATATTATGGCTTCAGTCTCAATAATACCATTATCCAGAGAAGAATGGTGAATGCAGGGTATTCTAAACTGTCTCTTTGGATGCAACTCAGTTTCATTTTTATCAGCCAAAGAGCACGAAAGACAAAAAGTTTTGCTCACTTTATTTTAGTTCTATTTGTTAATTGTCTTTACCCCCCCCCCCACACACACACACACTGAAGTTTTTGCATGCTTTTAGTCTGTCCTGGGTTTCATAATTTGCAAACTATCTTGAGTCCCAGTACTGGGGGGCAGAAAGGCAGGATATAAATGAATAAAATAAATTAAGTTATCTTAATTGGCAGCACCAATGCCGAGTGGGGACTTTGCCAGAAAATTTCCACCTCACCAACATTTCCAGCTTTTCTCGAAAACCATTTGAGAATATTCACTGCAACTGCTCTCTCTCCCCCTGTTCACTCCTCTGCCTTCAGCTTCCTTCAACTGCTGCAAACTGAGTTCAAAGACCAAAAGCACTTGCACTCAGTTAAGGGGGAGGAAAGGAGGGGGCAAAGTTTGGCCCTTCCCAGGAGGCTCAGGCAAAAAGCAAGCTGCTGTGACCTCTCTCAGAGGTAATTCAGTCATCATTTTTTTACCGGAACAATGCAAATAACCTCACTCATGCATTCCGAGTTTGTTATCACACTATGGAACGAGCAAAAAGTTTAGGGAAAATGGACATAGGCAATTTTATTTAAGCAGTGTATTGCACT
>CM034709.1:13075632-13089524 GCA_020142125.1 Phrynosoma platyrhinos | reverse complement strand
CGTGTGATAAGGTCCTAACAAAATATGAACAAAGATGGAAAGATGTAATGGAATTTTTGAAGAAGAAATATGACAAGGTGATTACAAGTTAAATAACTTAAATTGACTAATACTCAAAAATTAAATTCTTTCTGTAATGAGAAATATGTAAAAAGATTTCTAGTAAGATGCAGTAACATTGCTATTTTGACAGAAAGGAGATGCAGAAATAATTTTAACAAAAATTTATAATTAGGTGGAACAATAAATAAAGGGAAGGATGGAAGGGGAAGAAATATTTTCTTTTTCTTCCCAACTTTTTTTTAACTTTTTATTATTATGGGAAAGAATTATAATGTACTGTAAATATGGTAATAACAGATGGATGCTTTATGGTAGTAAAATATTAATAAACTGAAAAACAAAGCTCACGCTACAATTCCTTTCTCAGTTAATCTCAAAGGTGCTGCAAGATCCATTTGCATACTGATGTTCCAGACTAACACAGCATTTCATCTCCTTTTTAAAGACTCTCTTGCAGTTTATACCAACCCAGTCAGTCCAGGTGCACACTCTGGAACATCCAGTCTGGCAAGGCAGCCTTCTCCTCAACACACTTATTTACTCACTCTGACTCTCTCTTTTAAACAACCAAACTAGATTTAATACTTCTCTCTGGAAATGTGTACATGGTTTGATGACAATGTTCAGAAAAGGACTATATCACTGCTAGAAAATTGATTATGTAAAATTATTGTGTAAAACTGGGCCTTCAATATGGGATGAGGAAGACTGAGAAACCTCAGTCTTATAATATGTTTACTAATGGAAGGTAAAAGAGCAGAGAGGATGAATCAATAGATAGGTAAAGATATATTTACTGATATGTCTCAGCAGAATAGCTGGAGGGGAGAAGGGGGGGAAATCACAATTTAACAATGGCAAACGATGAAAAAAATGACAGTCTGACAGAAATTTCTCAAGCTTCTGTAAGTTCCAATATTTGTGAGCAGGAGGAAAGGGTAGGTGGACAGGGGTTTTAGAAGAATGTTAACATGTAGCTTTATTAACCATTTTATTTACAGTGGTACCTCTACTTACGAATGCTTCTACTAACGAAAAATTCAACTTACGAAATGCCCCTCCAGAAAAAATTTGCTTCTACTTACGAAAGTGTTCCAACTTACGAAATTGGTGTGAACAAGCTGCTCTCTGAATTTCATGGCATGCTATTGGTTAGTGAAATCTAGCAAAGCAGCACTGCATTGGCTAGCGAAAGAGGAAGTGTTTGCCTAGTGAAATCAAGCTAGGTAGCACTGTGAGCTTGCAAAAAGCTAGGTAGCACTGTGAGCTTGCAAAAGAGGAGAGGAGGTGGCTTCTGAGATCCAGGAAGGTAGGACTTGTGGCTTTTGAACTCCAGGATTGTATTTTTGGCTTCTGATATTTGTGGCTTCTGATATTCAGGACTGTATTTTTGGCTTCTGATATTTTTACATTTGCATTGAGTTGTAGCTTGAATCTGGGGGCCTGGAACGGATTAGGGCTTTTCAATGTTAAATTTGCTTCTACTTAAGAAATTTTCTACTTAAGAAATGGCTGCTGGAATGAATTAATTTCGTAAGTAGAGGTACCACTGTACTTAATTTATATCCCACCTATCTCTCAACACAGGATTCAAGGAATCTTACAACCACTAAAAATACAACATACATTAAAACGTAATTACTGCAGATCACAGTTCTGTTTTTAAAAAGCAAGTTAAAACAGTTTAAAAATACATTTATAATACACCTCACACATAAACACAGAATTAAAAGCTCCATAGGCTGCAGCAAGTTAAAAATTAGATGCCTGCTAAATAAAAAGATCTTTGCCTGCCACTGAAAAGACAACAAAGAGGAGGGGCAGCCAGACCTGCAGGAGATCCACAACTTGTGAGCAGCCACCAAGAACTTTCTTCCAAGTCCTCACCAAATGTCCACGTGATGATGGAGAAAACTTTAACCCACAGATCTTAAAGCTCAGGCAGGTTCATACAGGGAGATATGATCTTTAAATAAAACTTTGTTCACTCCCTGCCAGCTCAGATAAGACATTTACAGTTTATTTGGAGTCCAAAAGCTCCAATGTCTTACCAAAGATATGGTTACACCCCATGAAAGGTAAGCTAGTTTCTTGAAGTGAGGAAGTGAAAGTAGCTGGATAATCATAACCATTACTGCTCAATTGCAAATATTGCCTTATTGTGTAAAGAGTTCAGGCAGCAGTGACATTTCAGCCACTCTTGAATAAAATGAATACTGAAACCAATGGTCCTCAAATTTGGCTCCTCAGAGTCAAGTTTCAACTCTGCCAAAGCCCAATCCAACACTAAAAGATACTGAAAGTCCATCAGTGAATGCAAGGTTGGGACCAATGATCTGAAGTCATATTGATCTGGTTTTAGTCCCACTTTGGGGAGTGAAATGGCTTTGGCTCTCCATGTGAATGATCTCCATTAGAGTGGAAATAAGCAAAAGGTGGTCCTGCTTATTCTTCTTGATCTCTCCAGTTATACAAACACTACTAGTCATGTTCTCCTTCTATATTACCTCTGTAAGGGAAGAGGGGTAAGTGGGAACTTCTGTCTCAAAAATCCAAGGATACCATGGTGACTTTCATTTTGAGTTCACTGTCCCTTGTTTCCAACTGTAAGACCAAGATTTGCTGTGGTATTCATGTTTGGAAACAGAGTTGAAACCCATAGTTGCTACTTTATTCTCTGCTTGTTGCAGAGAATGAAGTTGCAGTTCATAGCGTATAGATGGGTACAAAGATTAACTAGACACTACAGTGAATGTTTTGCATATTAATAGAGCATTACTAATTTATGTGACTATTACTGCTGTATGAGATTATCTGCCATACATTATATTTTAATGCAATACCCAATAGCATATTTTTAATCATCCCCAAATGTTAAAAAAACACAATACAGTGGGACCTTGGCATACATGGGGGATCCGTTCCAGACCCCACAGCACGTATGGGAAAAACATGTATGCTTAAGTCCTATTCATTTCTATGGTGGCATGCTTCTGCGCACAGTGCCGTGTACACACCTGCAGCACACATGCCATTTTGTCCTCCTGGGCTTGCCATACATGTAAGCTAAAAGCCACATTCGGCAAGCCTGCATATGGCATGGGTGGAATGTACTTTCAATTGTACATTTGCAATTTCTTTTTGTTCAATATGCGGTGACAAAATTCTTATCTTCCAATCTTCTCAGAAAATGCTCTTAAACTAGTAGAAGTTTGAGAATGGATTTAGTTCTATCCTAGAGTATCAGTACTAACTAGAAGCATATATGTGCTAGCTCTGGCATGTCCAGAGGCGTAGAATACTATTTATAAATATAAATCCTGAAGTAAAATGGAACTATTTAGGATACTTTTAAAGCATATATGTGAGGGATCTTAATACAACCACTCCCTTCTGTGCCCGGGAATTAAGATATCAATTTTAAAAATATTGATTTTGAAATATATCAATTTTGAAAGTATAAAGAGAGAAAAAAGACTTATTTTCCAAAACTCCACAAGAAAGCAACAACATAAACAATGACAAGATGCTGAAACTCTGGAACAACGTAAGATTTTAGGAACAAGTTACCAAAATTTACAAGCAGGAAAAACTGGAACATTTCTATACTGTTTATCAGAAACTATGCAGTCCCTAAGTGGTTTACAATATGTAAGCTAATTGCCCTCAACAAGCTGGGTATTCATTTTAGTGACCTACAGAAGAATGTAAGGCTGAGTGGACCTTGGAACCCCTGGGATCGAACCCACAACCTTCTAACTTACACAGGCATTTAAGCACTGTGCCACCAGGGCTCCCTGGTGAAAAAGCAAGTTCTATCAAGAAGATAAAATAGTCCAAAATTCTCAATGTGTTTATTTTTTTTTAAAGAGAATCAGATAAGAGGTTTTGGACATCAGCTCCTAGAAGCCAAGGTCAGTATATCCAATGATCCATAGATTTCAGGAGTTGAAACATCAGGGAGTTCCAAAACATCTGGAATACCAATGATTAAAAACTACTGAAATAGTACATGATGTAAAAGATCATAAAGAGACACTGACAGTCAAAGGTGCAAAGGGTAATATCAAGCTAGAATTGCAAGTGTCTTGTAGTATGATAATAAGATGCTTGTTTCGCAAAGTATGAATGCCTCATTTAGCTCAAAAAGAGCAAGAAAAAACATATAGGTAAGGCAAAATACACTGTAATTTTTAAAATTGATATCTTGCCTTTCTCTTTCCAATGCCCAAGGCACTGTGGCCCTTTCCAGTGAGATTATATGGATACAGCTAAATACCGAAGTCAGAATAATCTAGACCACAATATTTCCAATGTTTATGTAAGGGTGTGAAAACTGAATAGTAAAGAAAGCTGATAGGAAGAAAATTAACTCATTAGAAATGAGGTGCTGGACAAAAGTTCTATAGATACCATGGACTGCTAAAAAGATTAAAAAATGGGTCTTAAAGGCCTTTGCAGACTGCCAGAAATAGTGCACATTAAATTGAGGCACTGCCCTGGCTCAGTGTTAGGGAATCCTGGGAATTGTATTTTTTTCTGGGACATTGAGCCTTCTCCATCAGAGAGCTCTGGTGCCACAATAAATTACAGTTCCCATGATTTCCTAGCACTGAGCCAGGGCAGTGCCTCAGTTTAATGTGCACTATTTCTGACAGTCTGCAAAGGCTCTAAGCCTAAACTCTCTATTACCACACCCTACATACCTGCATTATTTTAGGGTGCAAATATTTTGTTATATTTTATTATAACAGCAATTACAGGGAGGGCATAAGCATGAACCTGGAAATGTTAAATGCACTTTAAGTGAACTTCTGACTGGTCACACAGATGTGAGGACATCTGCCAAGGACCCCTGTGATTTTAGGGCTGTGAATATTGCTACTTTCCTAACCCCATGCAGTGTGCTTTTCTTCTTGAAGGTCACAAAGTTTGTCAGCCTAAGGTATTAAGGCAATCTTTCTGCCAGCTCCCATTGTATTTTCTCACACCTGATCATATCCCAAACTCCCTGATCTTGTCCTGTTCTTATTCTAACCTCTTGCTAACTCTCAGTACATTGAAATTCTAATGGGTTTAAAAATATCTTACCATTCTGTCAGTGCAAAGTACTTTTAAAAACAACAAACAAATTCCAGGTGCATGAAGTTTAAGAAAATCTTATCCACCTTCTTAATAGGAGTGCCAAACTGGAATAGTACCCTGCAAATGATCAGATCAGAGCACTAGGAAGAACAATATATGCTTTTTTTTGGCATGCAGCCAATAACAGTCAACTCCACCCCCAATGCAATGCAAATTCCAGGTGAATAGAATTCCCTATACCTGTTCTGTATTAGGGATAGAAAAAATATTCCAAAATGTTAAAAAAAAATCAATTTTTTCCCAAGTCACATGAAATCCTACCATAAAAAAAATTCCTGGACTAGCAGGAATCTTCACAGTTCAGGACATATTCTGCACAAAATTAACACTTGGTTGTTTTGATCAGAAAATGGAAAATGCTGTTTCAAAACAAGTGTATACACATTTTCTCAAACTAAATCCCCAACTGTGAATAGTATTTAAAAATGGGGTGGTTTTTGAAGATTTTCTCACACTGGGGAAAAATTGCTCAAACTACTCGCTGCTTCGTTCAGAAAGAAACTTAATGAAAAATTACATCTCTATTTTTCATCATTTCTGTAAATTCAAGTCCATTTGCCTGCTTTCACCTCCTGAACAGCTGTTCCTGTAAAACTGTAAGAAATCCTATTTGGAAAAAAATGAGAAAGGAAAGGAAGGACACAGTCAGTAATCTGGGGAACTTGCAACCATCCATACCCAAGTGACTTTGAGCCAAACCTACCTCATGGGTTTGCTATCAGAATAGAAAAGGTAGGTGTGTTGGGAAAAGATCCATGTATGCTTTTTCTGAGTTATGTGAAAGAGCAGTAGAATAAAATATAATATAAATGTTAAATTTTAAAAACCCAGATGCATTAATTATACTTCAGCATTAATTTTTGGCATGTTTTTACCTGTGTTTTTTTTTTTTTTACTGTTATCTGGTTTAATTTTTGCAAGCTGCCCTGGGTTCCAATTCTGAGGGAAAAGTAAGGTATACAATCATCCCCAAACTGTGCTCTTTAAGGGATTTTGGACTTCAGCTCCTAGAATCCCAGACTACTGGCCAACATGGCTGAGGCATCTGGGAACAGAAGTCCAAAATCTCTGAAACAACACAGTTTGGGGGCCACAATAGTGGGAATGGCTTGGCTCATTCTGCTTATGGCCTAAACACTATATCACATCAGGCCTGAAGCCACTGAGAGAGACAGAGGAGTTTATTATATGGGGACCATATGTACCTCCATCCCGATAATGATTAAAACAGCCGCCAACCCACAAAAGCGTGCAATGCGTGAATGATTTTTCACATGCAGAACTCAATAACATGTTAGAAGCTCGTCAGTGAGAAAGAGGGCAGAACGTGCATTTGGTTTTCACACAGATGCGTGTAAATCCTGATAATGGTTTGGGAATCACTTTTTTTGCCTGTGTGCACCAAAGAAGTAACTGCATCACCAGAAATCATCCAGAGAAATAAACAATTTTATTTACAGTTTTCTTTATAACAATATACTGTACTGTCCCTTACTTTGCAAGAAATGATATCCAACCTACATAAAAAGAACAAAACATTACCCAAAGAAGTAGAAAAGGTAGAAAAATGGTATAAAAGGCTTCATTCCTCTGGGCAACCGGGTCTGAGTGGCTTTTCCTTTAAGAGCCCCAGATAATGGAGAAGGGTGAGGAAGAAAATACATTTACACAGACTAGGGAGAAACAAGCTTTTTCTCTGTGTCCTTGCCTTTGCCTCAGCAACTGTTTCTTTAAGCCCTGGCTACTCACCCTAAAGAGCCATGGGAAATCTGGCAACAAATATAGAAATGGGGAGAATCCTGCAAATGGCTTTCACATTAGAGGAACTGCGGGGGGAAAGCGAATTTGTGAATGAAACAGAAATGAATTTATGATACTTTCCCAAAAATGCCTATTTGCTGGTTCATGTCACTTTCCTGTTGGATTCCAAGCAGTTTGTGCACAACGTCATTTGTGCAATTTGAGCCTGATATGCTGAATAAGAATTTGTGCAATTGAGCCTAATACGCTGGATAATTGCGGGTTCTGACCTGTTTAAACTTCCAATTTCCCCCGTGTGATAAACTCCAGGGTCAGCTTTTTAGATTGACTTCTATTATGTTCATTTTCAACCCTGAGCAGGAAAGCCCAAGTTTCAGTAGTTGCCAGGAATGTATTAAAACTAGTGTTGCACCTGTTCCTTGAGATGTCAGATCTGGCCACAGTAACACACATCTTGATTACATCCCATTTGGGTTTACTACACATGGTGCTGCCTTTGGAAATTGTAAACTTCAACAAGTCTAAATCACAGCAGCTAGATTGCTGATTGGGTCTGATTATAGGGAGCATATAATGTACAGTGCTTTGGGTCTCACAGAGGAGAAAAGCAGGATATAATTTAAATAAGTAAACAAAATTTAACTAAATTAAACTTTGGGAATAATGTCATGAATGATGGATGGAAGATTGTGGCAGGTTGGTTCTTAGTGTCATAGTCTAAAACAGGGATAGGCAACCTTTCCCCTTTAAGGGCCGAGGGACTTCAGCTCCCAGAAGCCTCAGCCATATTGGCCAATAGTCCCATGTTGGCCAATAGCTCCTGGGATTCTGGGAGATGAAGTCCCTCAGCCCTTAAAGGGAAAAGGTTGCCTACCCATGGTCTAAAAAAACCCCTAGGTTTTCTGAGCTCCAATTATCAGTGGTGTCATATTGGACTTCTTCTTTGCCAAAGCGTTCCATCTACAACCTCAAATTAAAAACCACAGTTTAAAGTTAAGACCTAACTTTGCAACACCTCTTGCTGAGTGATTTGACTTTTTAAAAAGAATGTTCGCTCAATGTTTGCCAGCTCCTTAATCGAGTGAGGTCGCTGTGGATGTTCTGCCCAATGAGCTGCATGTGGGCTTCCACATATGTCACAGCCCCTACTGACTTTAATCAGATTTTTCTCATTAAAATCCAAATTGGCACTGAGCAAAGGCCGAAAATTTGGCATGTTGAAGCAGGAGGTGATAGAGATCTTTAAAGATAGCCACTTAGAAGGCAGCATCATTATCTTTCAGCCTAGCCAAACTTGGCAGTCTTGTCAAATGAAGTCTACGTTGCTTTAACTGCAACCACTATCTTATCAAAAGTGAGAAGGAAAAGCACCAGTTTAGCAGGTAGTATACGGTGTGGGAGGGGGAGTCAATCTGAAACAGTGTGTGGGTGCATCAGTGGGCATGGAAATATGAGTGGAAAACAAGGTATTTTCAAAAGTCTGAACTAAATGTTATGTGTGGATCCGAGGTATCTTTTTCCTAAGGGGTTTCTTTGATAGTGCAAAGGAGCTATATGTGGCTTCTGGGTGGGAAGAGCTTCTATAATTTTGAAGAATGCTTTTGAAAAATGGCTATTTTAAAAAATGTCTAACACGGATTGTGTGTGTGTGTGTGAGAGAGAGAGAGAGAGAAGGAGAAAGAGAGAGACTCATTTGAAAGGCAGTCACTGTTTGTAGGGGTTTATAGGAAAATAGTTGTCTCTTGTTTTGCCAGAAAACTGGGTGATCAAGGAGAATCAGGGTTTGTTGTGCAAAAATAGCCTGGGGGGAGTCATATGTAGACTCAGAGTGATATTTCACCCACTTGCTGGTCTAAAGGCAAAGTGCATGTGGCTCACACATCTGAAGACTGTGTACAGGTGTTTGTGTGCTAATGCCAGAAAGCCCTGAGCCAAAATGGGGGAGTTGAAGTGCTTAAGGGAGAACATAGATGTCATGGGAATAATAGAAGCCTGGAGGAATGAAGAGAACAACTATCTTTGGATACAAAGTCTATATGAACCACTACTAAAAGTAGTATCGCTCTAGTGAATTCCTAGTGAACAGCATTATATCAAATAAGTTTTATTCGTATGTGCTATCAAGTTGACTTCAACTTCTGGTAACCCAATGAATGACAGGCATCCCTGTTCTGTCATTAAAAGCCCTGCTTGCCGTTCAAGGCTTTCTTGTTGAAGTCCATCTATCTGTAATGTGGCCTTCCTCTTTTCCTACAGTTTTCCACATTACAAAGCACTGCCATTTTTTCCCTAATGCATCCTCTATTTATGATTATGATGTATCTAAAGTACGACAGCACAGTTTAGTCACATCAGTTACTAGCTAGGCTCAATTTGCTCTTGGATCAATTTATTTTCATTTTGGCCATCCATAGTATTCACAGAACTCTCCTCCAGAACCACACTTCAAATTAGTTCACTTTTTTCCCTTTCAGCTTTCTTTACTATTCTGATTTCACATCTACACATAGAAACTGGAAATATTATGGCATGAATGAACCTGACTTTGGTATTCAATGTTATATCTTTCCAATTGAGGATATTATCTTCTAAGTGTTACATTTTCTCCTCATATCTTGACTACAGTCTTCATTTTGACTGAAGAGTACAGAAAATCTTTCACAATTTTGATGCCTTCATCATCATTATATTTTCTTTGGTCATCATTTTGTCTTCTTAATAGTCAGCAGTATGCTGCTTTCACAACTTGTTCCTTAAAGTTCATCAGTAGTTCCAAATTTTTGCTGTTTACTTCCAGTAATAAAATGTCATGTACACATCTTTTTAAAAAATTGTTTCTTCCCCCCGTTTTCACATCTTGTTCTTACTTTCTGTATGATGGATTTTGATGCATCCTTGTCTGACATGACCACTTCTACATACATACACGTATACCTATCATCTTCCAATAGGTGTATACAAACAGAATATTGGAGTTTTGGTCTGATATGACACCTGTGGTAGCTTGTACCTCCAATGACAGTGAAAATGGGAGTCAACAACTCCAGATTTTAGCTCAAACTTTAGTTATCCAAAGTGTTGAACCTTAATACCCCAAATAGGTTCAGCAGCTCTGAAAGTTTATTAAACACAAAGTGGCTTCACCAAACTTTAGAGACACCAGCCTCCACTGTCCAACATAGCTCTTCTTATGCCTATATACACTCATCTTATTGTATAGTTCAGAGCTTGAAGAAGTTACTTTTTGGACTATAACTTCCAACAGCCATGCTAGCTGAGGGATTTCAGGAGGTGAAAACAAAAGTTTTCCAAAGTCTGGTCTAGCTTGCTTTCAGTTTTCTCCTTAACATAAAATTAAACCAACCAAAGTTGTCCAAATGGCCTCCTTCTGAACACTGACATTCACAATCCCAAAGTGCAAACGAGAAACCCACCCATGTTTTTGCATTAGGAAACATTTTTAAGGTGTTCATCAGAATTTTCCCCCTCCTGAATGATTTTTGACACTTTTGCTTGAAGGAGAAGCCAGTAGCCTTTGAAAGCTTGCAAGATGTATTTTTGCATGTTGGTAGGCCCAATGAGAGCATCACTGCTTTGTGGATTGGGATGTTATTGTAATTTATTACATGGTCAATACTGCTAACCCTGGACAGTAATGTCACTAAGGGGGTGCAGGGGGTTCAGAACACACTGAGTGATACCCCACAAAGGGGGTGACACCCAGTCAGCCCCTTGCACAATCCCCCATGCTCCATCACCCCCACATGTGCTGCTCTGTCCCCTCACACGTGTGTGCCACTGTGCCCTGCGTGTGTTGCTTTGTCCCTGCACACGTGCCAGCCACTCTCTCACCCTGCATGTACCACTCTGTCCCCTCACACATGCTCCTCCGTCCCCCCGCCTGCATGCACCACTCTTTCCTCCTGTGCACACTCCACCCCCACCCCCATCCCTCCATGCACGCTCCATTCCTTCTGCACCATCCTGTACTTTACCTCATCAGGAAAAGGACCAACTGGCACAGGGAGAGGGAGCATGCCCCAGCCCTGGAAGCCCCACTTCTGGAAGCCCTGCCTGGTCCAGGAACACCGCTGCCCCAGGATATGTTTTCAAGAAACATAGTTGTTAGTCTCTATATAGACCAGACTTGTTCATGGTTACCTCCATACTAAATGCAGCTTTTATAACCTTCAGCTTTTATAATTAAGGATATATGTAGCTTACCCATTTTCAAGATAACCATGTTTTTTAAAAATGCTGCCATTTTTCTTTCTTTATATTAGATTTGGCATCTGTTTCCAGAACAGAGTAAGTACAGGTTTCTGGTTGAGGGAGGAAAGTATGAATTTAAAACCACATTATTTTCTTTTGCTTTCTGCTGCTTACACACATTATGAAAGTTGTGTTGGTGGAGACAGAATTGAGTCTGACTGTGAACAGGGTGTGGTACATGGGAGCTGGCATTCTAATGCATGCAGTACAGAGGTTGGCAAAGCTACAGATGCTCAGCAATTTCTGGTTTTTCTTATTTGTTCATCTCAGGGCTGAGATATTGATTGCAGCACCATGCAGTAGTAGGAGGAGAAGAAGACAATCACAAGATAAACATGAGTCAACAGTGTAAAAGGTGGCCAAAGAAGACAATGCAACTCTAGTGTCCAGATCTATTCTGCTTTGGTCAGACCTCACCTGGAATACTGTGTTCAGTTCTGGGAACCTCAGCTCAAGGAGGTTATTGACAAGCTGGAACCTGTCCAGAGAAGAGCAATCAAGATGAAACCAAGCCTTATAAGAAACCCTGGTCTGGAAATGAAGCTTTATGAGGAATGACTTTGGGAGCTGGGTATGTTTAGCTTGGAGAAGAGAAGATGGAGAAGTGACTTGATTGTTGTTGTGTGTCTTCAAGTCATTTTCTAACTTATGGCAACCCGAATGAGAACCTATTATTGGGGTTTATTGGGGCTGAGAGTGTGTGACTTGCCCAAGGTCATGATTTCCATCTTTAAATATCTGAAATGATGTCATGCAGAAGAAAGAGCAAGCTTGTTTTCTGCTGCTCAAGAGCACAAATAAATGCACTTAAATTACAAAAAATAGGTTCCAATTAAACATTAGGAAGAATTTCTTAACTGTAAGAACTGTTCCAATGATGGAATTGACTGCCCCAGTGGGTGGGTGGGGGGAAAAGTCTTTCTTTAGAGGTCCTTAAGCAGAAATCTATTCCTGCATGGCAGCGGGTGGGAATAGATGGCCCTTGTAGCCCCCTCCAACTTGAAGAGTCTGGGATTATATGACAAGGAGGGATGAATTTTTTCATGGTTTCAAGATTCTTATTGGAATGATCCATTTTGCATCACCCAATGACAAAGTGTATCTTGTCTCAGAGGTCTGTAGCTTTGTGAAGCATTTTGTACATTGCAGAGAAATAAAATATGTACAAACCTGTGCATAACAATAGCAATAGCACTTTAGTTTTCTATACCACTTCATAGTGAACTCTGTACTCTCTAAGCAGTTTACAATCCAATTGCCCCCAACAAGCAGGATATTCATTTTACCGACCTACAAAAGGATGGAAGGCTGGGTCAACCTGGATCTCTCTGGGATCAAACTCACAATGTTGTGGCTGTAGTATTGGCATTTATTGGCATTTAACCACTGAATCACCAGGGCTCCTAATATATTTTTAAAATATTTTAAAAATGCATATATTTTAAAAATCTGAAAGCTACAAATGCATACAACTGAAAAAAATGCACACACACTCTTTAGTCAACAAGGAAAATATGTATTAAAACACATATATTAGGAAAATTGTATAAATGTGTAGTTTATGGGAACTGTGTATGGAAAATGCATCCTAATGCATGAGTAAAGGAAAATCAAAGTCTTACAGGCCAACTACAGACAAAGAAGAGGAGAGGAATTAAGGTGGGATTTGGAGAAAGGCAATGAAATCAACCCTAAGGTTTCTTTCACACTATGCAATTTATAGCACTTGGCTATTGCTTTAACTGCCACATTCCCATTTGATAGAAATTTGGGATAGAAATCAAGAGATTGTTGAATTTCTTGCCGAGAGTGCCACTTTCTCATCAAACTACAAGTCCCAGGATTCCATAGGATGGAGCCACGGGGGTTAGAATGGTATCTAGGTGATATGACTGTGCAGAGTCTTGGGTGTTTTTCCCCAAGAGATTTAGGTGCTTTTCCCCCATACCCTTCTAAGGTTTTCAGCCCATCCAGCCATCCATATGCAGCTTTTTCATGCTGTAACAATAATGGCAGTGAGTGGCCCAGAGGTCTTTTGGTGTGCAGACCAGTGGAGCTTACAGGAATTTGTTCACCATGTCCACAACACATAAAAAGAAGGCAAAAGGGGACACCGATTTACATATATTGGCCAAGACATCATAATTGTAATTGGGATTAGGAGCTCCATCATTTTACTTACAATTGAGGATCTTCCATCCCCGACTGGCAAGATCCTGACTGGAGCGTTTCTTGATTGAGCCAATCTACCTGTAGCATGCTACTCCTCTTTTCCTATTGCTTTCCACTTTTTCCAATGAGTCAGGTCATTTTATGATTATGTCCAAAGTATGATAGCCTCAGTTTAGTCATATTCACTTCTAGCAAGAGTTCAGACTTGATTTGTTCCAAGACCTATTCAGCTGGAGATTGGAGTGCTGGGAAACTACATCCACAACACTCTTCTGCTCATGGGGTGCCCACTTTATGATATTGTAGCTGCTGAACAAGATGCCAGCTGCTCATTTGTATCTACAAATATAAATTTATTAAAATTTAAACAGATATACAATTGATTTCTTTACAGCAGGGAAAGCTGTGACTGCACAGGGAACCTGTATGTCTATTGCTCAGTTTGCTATCCAAATGCTAAATCTTAATGGAGAGTTCTC
>CM034709.1:12984100-12997943 GCA_020142125.1 Phrynosoma platyrhinos | reverse complement strand
TCCGGATAGGCTTCCTGATCAAGGTTAAGGTATTTCTATGGATCAAGGATGGCCCTTGAGGTCTCTAAAGTGAGGTGGGAAGCCACAGGGGCTCTGCTGGTAACCCTTGGCCCTGGCCAAGTACATGGAAGAACATAAAGAAAGTGTGTATAGGATTCAATATCATATATGATTGTTGGTCTAACAAATACTGAAAATATAATATGGTCTTTGGTCTAACAAACTGTGGGATGCAGTGGCTTAAGTGGTTAACATGCTGACTCTGTTGATTGCAAGATTGGCAGGTTGGCCATTCGAGGCCTGGTTGCTGCATGATAGAGTGAGCTCCTGTCACTAGTCCCAGTTTCTGCCTACCTAGCAGTTCAAAAGCATGCAAATGCAAGTAGATAAATAGGTATCACTTTGATGGGAAGGTAAACAGTGTTCTGTGCAATCATAAATATAATCCCATGATCACAGAGTAGTCTCTGACAACTCTGGCTCTTCGGCTTAGTAATTGAGATGAGCACCTCCCCCTATGGTTGGACATGACTTGACAACTTTATCAACGGGGAATACCTTTATTGAAAATATAATTTGCATATCTGAATCAGCCTGGTGAAAAACTCTACAGAAGTATCATTGCATGTAAGGTGAGGTGAGAAGCCAAAGATCTCTAAGGCCTCTTTTGGATCTGAGGTTTGTATGCTAACGTTTTCTCAAAATATGAGTGATATTCCAGACACTTCTGGTTTCTATTTCTTGCTCTTAAAGGCCTTTTCCAGAGGCAAGTTTTCTAAAACATTGATTAATGATTGATGGTGACCTGTGGACCAATAATTCCCCACTTTAACTCCTCTTCCATTTTTTGCAATGGAGTGCTATTTGCCTAACGAAAAAGCTCACTATCCAAATGTAGCTTATAGGTCACAGAATTCCCACCTCTGATACAAGGTGGTCCAAAGCATTTAGGGCAGGGGTAGGCAACCTTTCCCCTTTAAGGCCTGAGGGACTTCAGCTCCCAGAAGCCTCAGCCATGTTGGCCAATAGTCTCATGTTGGCCAATAGCTCCTGGGATTCTGGGAGCTGAAGTTCCTCGGCCCTTAAAGGGGAAAGGTTGCCTACCCCTGATTTAGGGTTTCCCCATTCATCTCAATGTTAGAAAGAGCCACATGCTTGCAATGGGAGCTGGAACACAGAGCTGTCCATCACTATCCTATCCAGTGAGGAACTATTTTTCCTTTACTGCTTGCCGATGTCAGATGTCCAATATCCATGGGACATGGCTCAATTTGTTAGGTTTTCCTCTATTTTTAACATCTTCAGAGACATTACTTTAATTCATCATTATATTTCACCACTCAGACAACTACTGCCTGCTTGAGGCACTTATGATGAGTTGTCTAAAAATATAATCATGCATTTTTGCAGAATGGGGTACACTTAATTGAGATGGCAACAACATTCACTGAGAAACATTCCTTCCAATCCAATTTATGTTAGCTAATGCTGAATGTCATCCATCACTTGGCTGTTCGTTCAACTTATTTTGTCAGTTGTCTTTTGAAGTCCTTTGCAATCTTCCCCAGGACATTCCTAAATTCCATGTCATCTGTAAAAGTTTCATTAGCCCATTGTTCACTCAGATTTTCTTCAAAACATGAAAAATGTTTTGCCCCTTCATGCAGTTCTAAGAAATGATTACAACCAAGAGGAATGATGGGAGACTTTTTAGAAAGCAGGAGAGGAGTCAGGCAACATTTAATTTGGAATACAAAACTTGTTTTAATTCAAAAACATTGTGTTCTTCAACTGAGACTTGATTTGATGGTATAGAGTTCTACAGCAGTGTAACATATGTAACTCATCAGCACTGTATGCATGTGAGTGTGGTTTTGCACATAAAGACAGACAGACACACACACACACCAAGCTATCTAAGCTATGACTCTATTATTCTTAATGGTTCTTCCTTGAGTGAATCTGTCAACTTTTCATGTCTTTTATATAGTTCTTCAGAGTATTGTTTCCAGTGCTTTTTATTTCTACTTGGTGATGTAATGTTAGTCATGGAACATCCCATCTTGATTTAAATTTCCCTTTGATTTTTTGGATCTTGTGGAAAAGATCTCTTCTTCCTTTTTTGTTGCCATCTTCTATTTCTCTGCATTGATTATTACAGTAATTCCCCTTATTACCCCCTTATTCATCTGCACAATCCATTAAACAACTGCATTCAGTGTTCTGACACTATTTCTGTCCTCTTTCACATTTGCTTCTCATCTGTCCTTAACTGCTTGAAGAATTTCATTTCTCTTTCTTTTTGGCTGCAGATAATGTAGGGATGGAGTGGCTCAAGTGGTTAATATTTTATTTATAACCTTTATAACATACAGATAAAACATAGCTAATGGTATTATTTACATACTAGTCATTTCTAGTAATTAGTTATATATTTGTGAGAATGAAAACCTTCTACATTCATAATGGTTGAGAACCAATTACTTCCTTTTAACTCTTAACTTTATTATTTTCTTTTTACCTTATGTAGTATTTAAATCACATTATCAACAGCAATATTTACTTTTTCAATAAGTTTTTTGTGGATCTATTTCTTACAAAGCTACTATAAAGTCACTCAGAGTTATTCTTACAGTTACTAAGATTTCAAAATAAAAGTGTAACAATCAAAGAGAAGGTTATTTTAAAAAAAACCCACCAAACCATATGCTTATATCGAGTTAACAGTCTTCTTGTAAATGTTCATTCCCCATTAATTGTAAGGCACTATATAATCAAACCATGCCAATCTTTTCTCCAATAATTTATCACTGATATTGAAACTTTTTCTACTTCATTTAATGACTTATTATTTAGTCTGCATGTAAGTTTATCTAGTTCAATCATATCCAATAGTTTTATTAGCCACTTTTCAATTGATAGTATTTTTATCCCTTTCCAATATTTAGCTAAGAGAATGTGTGCAGATGTCACCATATTTAAAATTAATTTCCAATTTTCTTTTTGAATTGCTTTGTCTAATACCGGTATCATGTTAAGCAAAAACAATTCAGGTCTCATAGGGATACATTTCCCTATAATTTGTGACATTTTGCAGTGTATTGATTTCCAGTATTTCTTAAATAATGGGACAGCTCCACCATGTGAAAAAAGGATCCTTGTGTTACTTTGCACTTCCAACATGTTGGTCAACTTCTTTATACATTTTATTTAATTTATCTGGGGTAAGATATCATCTGCAGAATATCTTGATATAATTTTCTTTAAGGTCCTGAGATTTAGTAAATCTTTGTGTCTTTCTCCAAGAATCCCATTGTTCTAATGTTATTGTACTTTGAGTATTTTGAGCCTATTTAACCATGTTGTTAGTTACTTGTTCTTTCTTTAATTAGTATGTCATAGATTTTGGATATCATTTCCCCCTTTTCCTTAATTAAAGTGTCTCCTAAATTTGTCATCTTCCATGTCAAAATCTTCCAGTTTTTTATCCATCACAAATCTTTCTTGAAGTTGTTAAGTAAACCAATGACAATTAAATCCTTTTTTCCCCCATTTCATCTCTTGATCTTAATTCTATGCTGAAGTCAAAGTTTGTTTTCACTATATCTTTATATCTAATCCAATTATCTTTTTAATCCTTTCATTGTCCCATGAAGACTTCTTCCAAGGAGATTCAAAGTGGGATTTTCCTATATACGGTATCGTCTGTTTGCAATTTTGTCTATGTTGTCAATAGAGATTTTCTGATTACATGGTCTACAAATTCTCTGTAAGCCTTTACTTTATCATACCAAATGTATGCGTGTCAACTGATTTTTTTGTTAAAACCTTTGAAATTCAGTAATTCTTCATTGTTTAATTTCAACCATTCTGAGATCTATTTTAAGCTACATGCTTCATAATATAGTTGTAGATCTGGTCATCCCAGTCCTCCCTTCCATTTCTGTTCCACTAATGATAGATGTCTTATTCTTGGTTTTTGCCGTTCCATATAAATTTTGAAATGTCTTGTTGCTAAATATTGAAGATTTTTGGTTGTACTATTATGGGGATATCCTAAAACAAATACATCATTGTGGGCAAAATGCTCACAGAGATTACCCATATTCTCCCTGTGAGAGATAATTGAAGTTTAGACCAATTGTGCAAATCTTTTTTGATTTCTTCCCAGGTTTGTTTATAATTGTTTTCATAAAGGTCCATATTCCTTTTTTTGAGTGGCTCAAGTGGTTAAGACACTGACTCTGCTGATTGTAAGATTGGCAGGTTGCCAGTTCGAATCCCAGGTGCTGCATGATGGGGTGAGCTCCTGTCACTAGTCCAAGCTTCTGCCAACCTAGCAGTTTGAAAGCATGCAAATGCAAGTACATAAATAGGTACCACTTTGGTGGGAAGGTAAACAGTGTTCTGTGCAATCATGCTGGCCGCATGATCACAGAGCAATCTCTGACAATGCTGACTCTTTGGCTTTCTAAGAGAGATGAGCATTGCCCCCTATGGTCGAATATGACTTGAAAACCTTGTCAACTGGGAATATCTTTACCTTTAATATCTTTTTGCATGCCTTCCTGACAGTGTTATAGATTGTATATTTTTGGCTTCAGGTCAATTAGGCTTAATAGTGCAAATCTATTTTTTAATATTTTTAAATTCTACAGGGATGTCCTTCAGGTTGTATTTTAGCAGCCCTGTTTTAGTGTGTAATCAATGTCCTCCTGGACTCAGCACAGAATCTTTCAGTTTCTTCTTCTGTCTGTGTAGTTGAAACATAAACTTAGATGATGTTATATTGATTAATTTCCCTTGATGTCTTATTGATACTGATCACACTTTGCATTCTATCCCTTGATTGCTTTTGCTACATCTCTAGTCACTATTAAAGCCACCCCATGTTTTTTGACTCAAAATGCCCCATTCCTGTCCACTTTAGCTCACTCACTCTGTATTGCAATGTTTATATGTTCCATTTCTTGTTTTACAGTATCTAGCTTCCCCGATTCATGCTTCTTACATTCCATGTTCCTATATGTGTTGTGCAGCTTCAGATTTTCCCTTCACCTTGGAGCATTTGAACATCTGAACATCCTTTCAGCTTGAGTCCAGCTGCATCATTAGCCACAGTGCTACTCAGAGTTATCCTCTGCCCTATCCCAGTGGCTCACTGAGTGCCATCTGATCTGGGAGTTTCATCTTCTAGCACTATCTCTTGTTTCATTTTGAATTGTCTCATTATAGGATTTCCATGGTAAAAACATTCAAAAGGGGTTTATCACGTCTCCTTCTGTGCAGTAGAAACAAGAGTTGTTATCTGTAAGAGATCCTCTGCCAGTGTCACCCCCCACTACTGCCCAGTAGCTGTTTGGCATATCAGCAAAAGCCTATCTGATATGGAAGACCCTACAAGCAGCACAGCTAACATCAGCATAGTTTCTTGCCTCACAGGAAGATACAATTCCACCACAGCAGAAAGGTAGTGCCATTTGTGCTTTGGGCTTAAAAGATTTCTGGGGGATGGAAAAACATGTCAAAATTCCACTCATACCCCTAGAGGGCACTAGGGACACTTTGAAATAAATTCTAAAACTGGAGTGGGAGCCCTTGGAGATCTCAGAAATGGCTTTGGGGTTATGTGTATTACCCTACACTGCACTACCCTCAATCTTGTCTTAAACTTCCTGGCTAGGAGCCTGATACTCTGTTGCCTTCCCAGGAGCTCCTTCAAGACATATTGCCACATATCAACTTTCAGGATTGTGAATCTGATGGGAAAAAGCAATGCTAAGATCAAGCCCAGGACCTGTCAACGTTATTATGGGTATTTCCCCCTTATTTTAAAGTAAAAGGAGAAAAATGAGACTTTATATTCCCAACAGATATCCCTAGAGGAGACAGAGAATGCTATTTTATTTTTCCTAATATCTCTGGTAATAGATTCCTAGCAATATCAACTTTCTGTAGAACACTTTACTGTACAGACTGTCTTGGCATTTATACTGCAGTCATGAAATAAGAAGCAATGAATATTCTGGTCAAAACAACTTAGTTTATGAGAGAGCCTCAAGAGCAGCTTTTTACCCCAACCATTTTTGACATTTGTCAAACTTATCTGTATTGTCTCAGTGCCATCTGGCACTCTTCCTTTCCTATGGTTGATGCTATTCTCTCTGCTATTTTGCATCCTACTTTATCCTCAATATCCTTGGCGTCATTAGTCCTGTTATTTAATCCAATAGACAAGGGCAACCCATGGAGTTTTGGTCGATGTCAATGTACGTTCTGAGAGGATGAGATAATAAAGCATGAACATCCTAGTGCTAACTTCCAGCACTAGGGCAGCACTGTAAGCAAATAAAGTTTATGGACAGTGAGGGTAGAGAAACTGCACCAAGCAGCACTGTCCAGATATTTGACAAAGTGAAATTTTCAGACAATTGGCCCAGCTGCATTAAATATACTAATTTGAAAGAAATACCAGAATTAATGTCTATTTGGCAAAGCCAAAGAATCTTTCATGCCAAACCAGGCACCATATTCCAGCTGCAACTCACCCAGTGAAAAACTGAACACTGCTGTTACTATCTATATGTTGACATTACACTTCTTTGCACAGATATTTTACTTGGCTTTGTTTCTAAGGAGTCTAGAAGTAATATGTACAGCATTTAACAAGCAGATGGAGGAATGATATTGCATATTCATGGCATTACTTCATTTATTTGGATTTCTTTGTCCTGTAAGCTCACTTTATTCTCTCAACTCTTGGAGGTAGACTAAGCATAAAGATATTCACTACCTCAAGAACATCACTGACACTTAGCAATGTTTTTCATTAAAAATGAATAAAGTTTATTTTATTTTTATTTTTAAAGTAACACATTTCCTTAATTACCTGGCTTAAAATATGCATTTGTCATGTTCATCATGCTCAGATGGGTAAATTCATCAGTTCGTCATGCTCAGAGGAGTTTATCATGGGGAAAATTGGAAGTTTAAACTAGACAGAACCCAGGGTTATCCAGGGTATTAGGCACAATTGCACAATTGGTTTTCAGAAGACATTGCATGCAAACCACTTAGAATCCAAACAGAAAGTGACATGAATCAGAGAATAGTCATTTTCAGGAAAATACTGTGTTTTCATTTCCATTTCACGAAGTCGCTTTCTTTGCATAATTGCTGAAGTGTGAAAGCTATTTGCAGGATTCTCCCTGTTTTTGTATTTGTTGCCAGATTTTCCCATGGTCCTTTGCTGTGCTTTGTTGTGCCAGAGGGATTCAGCCTTTGATATTTCAGCCAGGGCTCTTAAAGGATCAGCAGGTGCGCGCACACACGCATACGCACACACGCACACACACACACACACACACACACAGCTTGCTTCTCTCCCTCACACATCTCTCTCCTCCTCCTCCAGCCTTCCCCATTAGCCGCAGCTCTGAAAGGATCAGCTGGTGAGAAGGCAGGGATGCAGCAAGGCAGGGATGCAGCAAGGGCAAGATAGAAGTTTCCTTTCCTTTCTTACTTCTTTGGGTAATGTTCTGTTTTTTTTTAATCAGATTGGGTACCATTTCTTGTAAAGTAAGAGCAGTACAGTATTTTTTTTTTATGAAGAAAATTGTGTAAATAAAATTATTTCTCTGGGTGATGATTTCTTGTAACGCAACTACTGCTTCTGTGCGCATGAGCAAAAAAGTTATTTCCAAACCATCAATGGGAGTTGTCCCCATCTGTGTGAAAACCAAATGCACTTTCTACCCACTTTCTTGCATTAGTAATACATGTTATTGTGCTCTGCGTATGAAAATCATTCACACATTTGCATGCTTTTCTGGGATGCATCTGCTTTAACCATTTTCAGGATGGAAGCACATATGTCTCCATGTTATAAACTCCAGATTCAGGATACACTTCTCTGCAAAGTTTTTTCTCCTTCTTAGAATGAGAAGCCAGATTTTTTCCCCTTTCTTTTCTTTTCTTTTCTTTTTGCTTCTGGGCCTTTCAGCATGAATCAGAGCCCAGATGGAGCTGTGAAAGTAACCCTGAAGGATGATTTTAAAGATTCTAGGGAACAGGACAGGGCACAACTGCTGAGCCTTTGGGGGAAAAGAACCATATTTAGTGAAGAGTTAGGCACATCTCTTATTAGAGCCCCTTCAGACAAGAAAAAGGACTCTGAAAGTCCCTGTTTTTGCTCCTGCACAAACCAGTCTAACTAAGACTTAACTAAGATGGCCACTACTAGTAAACACTGCTATTGTTTCCAGGATATAGATTCAGTCACAGGAAGGAAAGAGTAAATATTTGCACCAAAACAAAATGATCTTAATGTTTAACTAGTATAACATCACTGAAGCATTTTAGCACTCTCAGACTCTTATCACATTAATTTTAAAACCAGCTTACCTGATCCGGTTTAAAATTTAATGCAGGCAGCATCCTGATATTATCAGAAGGATTTAGCTGCCGAAATTGCCACCTGGGTCCATCCTGGGTCCATCCCCTTTCCCAGGGCTGCTCCAGTTGCCATTTTCTTCAACCAGAAAACTTCTGGCTTTGAAAAGAGGGGCGCTGAGTGCCCCTGGAAGCGGGGGTGGACCTGGGATGGACTCAGGTGGTGATTTTGGCAGCTAAATCGTTCTGATAATATCAGGATGCCACCCAATTTAAATCTTAAACCAGATCAGGTAAAGCAGCTTCATTTATATACCGCTTCATATCATGCTAAGGTAAAGCTGATTTTAAAATTAATGATAAGCTTCTGAGTATAACTCCTGGATGATGATGATGATGATGATAATGATAATGATAATAATAATAATAATAATAATAATAATAATAATGGATGCAAGGTTTTGTATGTATTTTATTGTAGTTTTAATGCTGTAAGCCATCCCGATTACATTGCAGAGGGACAGGATAAAAATTAATAATAATAATAATAATAATAATAATAATAATAATAGGCTCAGTGGAAACTGTTGAGATTTGTTTTCCAAAATGTTACATGCATCTAAGATATGACATGTGATGGGGTGGGGGGAGGAGAAGGAAGAACACAAGGGAGGCTAGAGTGAGAGAAACCTGGCATGTTTCAAGAAAGAATTCAGATGCAAACCTTGGAATGAGTAGGTAAAATCCAAAACAGTAAGAATTGGGAACTCTCAGCACTTCCAGAGATCTTTTCCCTTCTAGATGAGCCCTTAGCCATGTGGGCTAGGAAGAAGGTTTACATAAAAGTAAGTAAAGCACTCTGCCTAAGTTCCAAATAACCTCCTCTGGCTTTGTTAGGCTATCATCTCCTTTGCCCCTAGCACATGGAAAACTCTCCAAACTCTAGTGCAGGGGTAGGCAACCTAAGTCCTCGGGGGGCTGGATGCGGCCCCCCGGGGCCTTTGGACCGACCCCAGGCTGGTCCTGCCACTGCCGCCACCACCACCCACCATGATGATATTGATTATTGTTGTTATTACTTGTTCTTGGGGTTTTCTTGGCAAAATCTCCACAGGGGTTTTGCCATGGCTTTTCTGGGGCTGAGAGAGTGTGTGTGCATATATATTTTTTAATTTTTATATATATATATATATTTAAAAATATTTATTTATTTATTTATTTATTTATTTTTGGTGCTTCGATCCCCCAATTGTCTGAGGGACAGCAACCCGGCCTCCGGCTCAAAAAGGTTGCCTACCCCTGCTTTAGTGTGTACCAGCAGATTAGGGACTGTAGAGTTCCTTACAGCCTTAACAAACAGCTTTTGAGGGCTTCAGTGAGTCCAATGTGAACTGTGATTAGTGTCTGGGATCTGAACAGAGCAACCACAATCATCATCACCACCACCACCCATAGATGAAATCCTGAAGGGCAATTGGACTCACTAAAAAATATAGGTGCTTTCCTGACAACAGGAAAAAGTAAAACTAGAAAGCAAGGCTTTAGAAATGATTTTTAAAAATGGCACCAGCATTGCAAGCCAGGAGAGAAAACAAAAAAGCTTTTTTCTGAACTGAAGTGCACAATGACTGGCCAGTTCTTAATTGAGCAAAGGCTAGGAAAAAATCCTGCCTGAACCCATGGAGAGTCACTGTCAGTCAGAAATGAATGACAGTGCTGACCTATATTGGCAAATGACTGGGCTTGGTATTAGGCATCTTCCTACACTCCTATAGTCATTCTAACAACTAGCAGCTACTATATGCAGTTGGACATGCATATAAGATAACAAACAAGACAACCACATTTGACACATCTTAAATGGATGAAGTTACAGTTAAGCATTTTTATTTAACACTTTCAGTATTATAATAATTAGAATTTCCCAATGGGAAGGCATCGGTACAGTATAATTATAACAGTATAATTCTGTTAAAATCTCAGCTATTTTCATTTTCTGAGAATGGGAGAGAAGTAGAGACTCTGGGTCAGCTACTTTAATCTCATAAATACCACAGATAATAGCAGTACAGTGTGACCACCACATAAAGATCTGTTTGTCCTCACACAACTGTTCTGCAAAAAGGAGCACTGGGAGGGGAGCAAAGATAGAGAGAGACCAGTGTAGTCTTTAATATATCTTCAGGCACAAGACAGTTATGAAGAAACTCATTAGAGCATCTCTCCTTATCATAAGAATTCCGATTAAGCTGAAAAACACGAACTGCTTCAGGCCAAACAAGCAAGTGTGTCATCATGTATAGATTTCTTCTATGTAATTCTTGTAAATCATCTTCAGGAAGATGATTTTAAGTGGTGAAGTGTAATTAGGATAATTGCTGCTTTGCAGAAGTAGCAATAAGTTGTACCCAGTAGGGACAAGCAAACCAGGCTGAAAGGGAAGGCAGAAGGTGGCATTTAAACCAATTCTACATTATTTCAGCTTCAGACTTTTCTCCAACAAAGGGTACTGAACAAATACAGAAGTGTTTGTTGTAACCTGCTACAGTAAAGTATTCAACAATTTAAGACTACAGCAGAGAAACTGTTGTTATTCAGAAGTTGCTGAACTCCAAATGTCATCATCCCCAGCCAGTATTGCCACAGGCCAGGTAGTCCAGTGTTCTCCACAGGCTTCTCAAGCATGAAGTACTGTACTTTATTTTATCCTCAAACTCCCATAGCTATATCCACCTTGCCATACACCACAAAGAATGCAAGACATAGATCACCTTCTCAGATCACATGGAGTTCAACTGTGTATCTATCTGTTAAAATGACACCTCATCTTTTCTGCCAAGAAGGTCAAGGCAGCCTACATCGTTAATAGAAAAAAACCACTCTCTATAATTTAACTTGCACTAAGAACTAACAATGTTTGGAAAGCTGCTTTTGGAAAATTTGCTTTGCAACTCATTCCCCATAAGTCACTACTATTGCAATTTTTAAAAAGAAAAGTAAAATTGTTATACTGGTCTTTTGTTACTTTTCTGTGAGTTAAAAATAGAAATTGTACAACTGGCAAGAGAATGACACAAAATTCTTCGCAAAAATGTCTCTAAAATGCTGAAAACTTAAACATAACTAGAAAATACCTAAATAAAAATTCACCTAAACAATAGCACCATCCTTCTTCTTATTTTTGAAATACAACTCCTTTATACCCTTATTACAAAACAGCCCCTCAGTAACTTGTTAAACATATTTATACTACTTGTAACTCATAGCTTTCAATTTCCAAGAGTAACAGAACAATGGATCCCTGGGGATCCTCACAGCTGAGCAGGTATTTCAGTCCATATTTTCCTTGATCCTAGGGCAACACGCTTGAACCATGATACTATCTACAAGTCTAGCATCTCCTTTTCAGCAAACAACCCTTTAAAAAAACCAACAAAGTTCTAGGTTTCATCAACAGATCTACTGTATCCAGATCACAATACATAATGGCATCAATCTATTTTGCTGTGTTGAAACCTAGATTTACAGGACATTTTCCTCTTCTTCTTCTTCTTTTTCTTCTTCTTCTCTAAAACTCAAGATATCTCAGGTAGCATGGAGGATGTAGATGATCTGGAGAATTTTATACCAAAAATAACTTTTCAAGGCTCTGGCCAGATCTCAGCTGGAATACTATGTCAAGGACTGGGCAATTTGAGAATGATATCAACAAATTGATATGTGCTTGGAGGAGTGCAGCAAAGATGGCAATGGGCCTAGGTACCAAGTTATATGAGGAAACACTAAGGAACTTGATACTGGAGAAGATGCTGCTGAGAAATATTATAACAACTATTTGAAGGGCAGTCAATAGAAAATGTTCCAAATTTGCTCGCTTTTTCTCCACAGCAGCCTTTCTCAAATTGGTGCTATATCTCCCATCATCCTTCCAACTCCTTGGTTAAAGTTTTAACATATCCTTGATGAATTTGCAATGTATTTTTTAAAAAACCAACTAGACTAGTAGCCATCACCATATCTTAGAATTCCGATTCAAAAATGATGTTGACAAGCTGGAGTGTGTCCAGAGGAGGGTGACCAAAATGATGAATGGTAGCAAAACCATGACCTATGAGGTGCAACTTAGGGAGGTGGATATGTTGATCCTGGAGAAAAAAAGGTTGGGGGGATATGACAGCCCTGTTTAAATATTTGAAAGGATGCCATTCTGAAGATGGAGCAAGTTTGTTTTCTGCAGCTCCAGGCAATAGGAGGTTCTTTGGAGGTCTTTAAACAGAGGCTGAATGGCCATCTGTCAATGGTGCTTTGATGGGGTGTTCCTGCATGGCAGTGGGTTAGACTTGATGGCCCCTGAGGCCTCTTCCAACTCGATGATTCTATTATAAAAGAACCATAAGGGCCTCTTAGCTAAACTCCCTGCATGCAGGAATACACAACCTCTACTTAAAAGACCTCCAAAGAAGGGGAATCAACCACTCCCTGAAGCAGTCTATCCCATTGTCAAATAGCTCTTGCCATCAAGACGTTCCTCCTAAGGGTTAGAGAGAATTTATTTTCTTGTAATCTGAATCCACTGGTTCAGGTTCTGGAATCTGGAACAGGAGAAAACAAGTTTGCTCCATCTTCTACATGACATCCATTCAATTTTTAAAATTTATTTATTGTATTTATACCCCACTCTTCAGAGATGCCCTCAGAGAAGGTTACAAATTTGTAATTAGACAGAATCTAAAAACGTGACACACAAAGAAAGGGGACGGCAGTTGGGGGGAGGGAATTAAGTCCAGCAAAAAATGCCTCTTATTCTCTTCCTCTGAGGCCAGGGAAATGGCAGTTGAAATAGGGGGAACGCCTTTCTTCTGCCTCTCGGCTAAGCGTAGTGGAGCTGTGTCTGTGTCTTATAGTTAAACATGGGTATCATATCACCTCTTCCTTTTCTCTTCTCCAATGTAAATATATTCAGCCCCCTTAGCTGTTCCTCATAGGGTGTTTCCAGACCTTTCACCCTCTTGGTTACCCTTCTCCAGTCACATTTCACCTTGTCAATATCCTTCTTGAACCATTGTGCCCAGAACTAAACATAGGATTCGAAATGGAATCTGACCAAAGCAAAACAGAATGCTACTATTACTTCATAGAATCACAGAGTTGGAAGAGACCACAAGGGCCATCCAGTCCAACCTCCCTACCATGCAGGAACTCAAAATCAAACAATCCCCAACAGAAGGCCATCCAGCCTCTGTTTAAAGACCTCCAAAGAAGGAGACTCCACCACTCTCCGAGGGAGTGTGTTCCACTTTTGAACAGCTCTTATTATGAGAACGTTTTTCCTAATGTTCAGGTGGAATCTCTTTTCCTGTAGCTTGCATCCATTGTTCCAGGTCCTGTCCTCTGCAGCAGCAGCAAACAAGCTAGTACCCTCCTCAATATGACATCCCTTCAAATATTTAAA
>CM034709.1:12964080-12974211 GCA_020142125.1 Phrynosoma platyrhinos | reverse complement strand
TCCCAGCCCCCCAGCAACGAAGGTTGCCGACCCCTGGCACAGAGCAATGAATTTAAGCTACAGAAAAAGTAGTTCCACCTGAACCTTAGGAACAACCTCCAGGCAGTAAGAACTGTTTGAGCTATCCTGCATGGCAGGGGGTTGGACTGGATTCTCTGATTGACAGTGGAACATGCTCCCTCCAAGAGTGGTGGAGTCTCCTTCTTTGGAAGTTTTTAAACAGAGGATGGATGGTTATCTGTTGGGAGTGCCTTTACTGTGCATTTCTGCATGGCACAGACTGAATGGCCTTTGTGGTCTCTTTCAACTCTTATGATTATATGATTCTATAATTCTATAAAATAAACACATGTACTAAAATGAAAGCATAAATCTTCCGCTTCCTCAGGCTGACTATTATGTGTCGCGATATTTTACACTTGTTGGACTGAATTTAGTTGCATTTAGTTTCATCTGAAATTAATGGAACTTACAATTCAATTTAGTCCAAGGTTCAACTTATTGTGCCCCAGAAAGGGTACCAGAGCTGTGCCATTCAAAATTTTAGGACCATTTTGGAGTCATTTTCATAACTGGGAGCCCTTTAATTTACATTCCATCAATGACTTAAATAAGGTTGATTGAGATACAGGGAGCAATCATCCATTAATCAGTGCCATGTTTTGATGCATCAGAGTTAATTATTGTGTTGCCTACCCTTGGAAGTAGCTATGGGTGGAGAAGGGAAGATTATACGTATAATCACCCATAAAGAATAAAAAATTCACATATATTTAACCTTTCAACTGTCTGCAAAGCATTCTTTCTGGCTCAAAATGGTTCATAGGATCTATATGAGAAATGATGGTTATCATTTATTTAATACATATTGCCACAGCCCGAGGAGGAAAAAATTAGAAATAATGTCAACAGACAAAATATCACACTCAGATTCATCTACCTAAGCTCATGTTTCTCCCTGGGGCAAAAAGACTATGTGAATTCGTTCAGGATCATTCTATTATTCATGGAAGGAACTGCCGATCATAACTGCACTATGAAAAGAAGTTGCTTCAAACAAGGGCTTTGAAATATCATGAAATTAAACCACTGGTTATTAGTCAAGTTTTCAAGGATTCTCATTTAAAAATACCTGAAGCCAAGTCTAAAATAAAATAAAATAAAATAAGACATGTATAGAGGGATAAAGGCGAGGAAATGGATGGAGCAATCTGAAAAGCAAATTTTATTTTATTCTATTTTATTTTATTTGCAATAGAGAGCAATAAACTATGCCACTTTTGACAACACAAAAAACAACACAAAGCAAAAGCAATACCACAGTGGCTGAAGAGAACATTCTTGAGAAGAGGCTAGAGTAAAAACCAGACCTAAATCCATAGCCATATACAACTTGCAAAGCTTAAAAAACCATTTCCAGCATGTGCTGTCCTGTTTGCAACCTGAATGGCCATTTATAGTGTTTTTTTAAAAAAAAACAAAAAACAAAACAACAGGATATCTGACTTGTACTGCTCCACTGTATAATCAAATATTTAAGGAGGACATTTAAATATGCCTTGATTACACTCCTTTTGGATAATTGGAGAACAAAGGCAGGCTCATTGCTATACATAAAGAAAAAAATGACCATAGAGAATCTACATAAATTCAACCTAGACAACAAAGAAATCGAAATAGTTAAAAATTTCCTGTATCTAGGATCACATATTGACCAGAATGGAGACTGCAGTCAAGAAATCAGAAGAAGACTGGGAATGGGAAGGGCAGCTATGAAAGAACTAGATAAGATCCTAAAGTGCAAAGATATAGAGTTGACCCTACATTTTCATGGGGGATCCGCGAGAGTGGGGGCGCATCCCATTGATTTTAATGGAGGTCGCCCCTCCGTGAATATGCAAAACCACAGACTTCAAGTCCGCAAGAACGGAGGGGAGACTGTACAATTGAACAATACAGTTAGACTTGTCCAAACTACTGTATTCCCCATCACCATGTATCGATGTGAGAGCTGGACAGTGAAAACAGCGGACAGGATGAATGCCAACTCATTTGAGATGTGGTGCTGGATAAGAATGCTGAGGATATTGTGGACAGTCAGAAAGACAAACAGATGAGTCAGAGAACAGATTAAACCTGAACTCTGTCTGGAAGCAAAGATGACGGAACTGATGCTGTGGTACTTCATCCATATCATGAGAAGGCATGACTCATTAGAAAAGGCAGACTAGAGAATGTAATAGAAAGAGTGACAGACTGGGTAGACTGAATCAAGGAAGGGTCTTTACAGACTACCAAAAATAATGCAGCTTGAGTCCACTTTAACTGCCCTGGCTCAGTGCTAGGGAATAATGGGAACTGTAGTTTTTTCTGAGACTGAGGGACTAAGCAGACTGCCAGAAATAGTGCACATTAAATTGAGGCACTGCCCTGGCTCAGTGCTAGGGAATCATGGGAACTGTAATTTATTGTGGCACCAGAGCTCTCTGACAGAGAAGGCTCAATGTCTCAGAAAAAAATACAATTCCCATGATTCCCTAGCACTGAGCCAGGGCAGTGCCTCAATTTAATGTGCACTATTTCTGGCAGTCTGCTTAGGCCCTGAGTCTTCTCTGTCAGAGAGCTCTGGTGCCACAATAAACTATTGCCATGATTCCCTAGCACTGAGCCAGGGCAGTTAAAGTGGACTCAAGCTGCATTATTTCTGGAAGTCTGTAAAGGCCCAAAGTCACAGGCCTGAATCTGCAGGGTGTGTACAGAGCAGTAGAGGACAGAGGGTCTTGGAGATGTGTCATCCATGGGGTTGCCATGAATCAGACCTGACTCAAAGGCAGTTAACAGCAAAAAAAAAAAAAGAGATATTCTACATGGGACTGCCTTTGGAAACTGTTCAGAAACTTCAGTGTGGGTCCAAAACACTTTGTCAAGCCTGTTGAATGGGGCTGGTTACAGGGATCAGGGAACTTCCCTGTTGAAACAGCTCAACTGGATATTTCTCCATTTCCGGGCAGAAATCAAAGTGGTGGTTACGATCAATAAAGCCATATATGGCTTAGGTTCACATTATCTAATAGACAATCCCTCCCTCTGGCCGAGTTGTAAGGTCTTTGGTGAAGAGCTTTCTCTTCAGTCCCCACTCTTTCAGGCTCATCTGGTAAAGACATGGGAGAAAGCCTTTTCAGTGGCTGCTCCTACACTATGGAACTCCCAGGGCATGTTTAGTTAGCCCCCATCTGCTCTCTTCTCTCTGGAAGACAAACACCTTATTTGAACAGGCCTTCAGTCTTTAACTGCTTAATGTAAAATATACGCAATAGGTGTACTGCTTATTTTTAATTTTGATTGTTTGGGGGTAGTTTTTTTATTTTTGTGCTGCTGATTGCTTTTGCTATTTTGTTTTAGCTTGCACTGTAAACCACTTTGAGTCTCTTCTGAGACAGTGCCATCAGTAAGGTTGGTGTCACACGTGGACCTCTTGAGATGTGGCGCTGATGGGGAGGAGGGTCAAAGATAAGGGAGCTGTTGCCACACAGGTTTCCAGCAAACAGACAGTCTTTTCAGACCAGATTAAGTTCCCTTTGGGTCAGGACTGGACCAGGACCACTGGATCAGTGACTGGACTGGCTGATCCCAACCCAGGGCTAATGGACTTCATCTTCTAGAGGGGACAATGCTAGGCCAGGGGGAACATGGGTCTTTGAGTACATGCCCCTGAATAAGGCTTCATCACAAGAGTATTGCCTCTGCTAATATATATATATATATATATATATATATATATATATATATATATATATATATATATATATATATAATTTTGAAGAAGGAAGCACCCTAGTTACTAGTGGTGCTTACTTTTCCTTCATAACCCATGTATATCTCTTTAAACTCCTTATGTTGCTGATTTAGGCCTTTCCTGTTTTATTAAAAATAGCGTGTATAATTAAGACTCCTTCTGCTCCACTGGATAAATACAGTACTTAATTATACAGAGTACTTATATTTAAATGACTCATTTTCAGCCTAGTACAAGTTTATGCATTATGTTATTTGTCTACATGCAAAAGCTTTTTAAAAAAATGTTAAAAGAAAAACTGCAGGGGTGAGGAGGAAATACATAAACAAGAACATGGTGCAAAAATAATGTCACTGTTTATTTAGGTTCCCTTTCCTATTTCTTCACTGCACTTTTAGATGATATAGTTTTAACTTTACCATGCTCAATTGCTTGGGCTGACTTTGCAATTTCAACAGCATGTAAGTATGAGCATGCTCTCCAGAATTCACATCAGCATGATAACATTGAAATAACAGCATCACAGAGAAAGGGCCATAGCCATTTGGGGAAATTCAGTGGGCCAGATTCAGCCCCAGGGTCTGAGGTTTCCAATCAAAACCAAAAATGAAAAGAAACGTCAATTTACACTTATTAAACAATGGATGTCTTGGCTGAAACTAATGGAAGATGTAGTCCAATCCATATATAGGGAACCAAATTCAGGCAGGCTATGACAAGGACTTTTTTAAAAATGTGTATCATTTCATTTGGAGAACTATTTCACTAAGTAAAGTGCAGCACATTTATATGAATGTTCAATCAAATCTAGTTCCCTAAAATAACTGTTTTCTCCCACACAATGGTGCTACAAAATTATCTTCCATTATTAGCATGGCTCATAATAGCAGCTGTGATTAAGAGAAAGAAGTACTTGCACTAATTCGCACCTGACTAATATGCAAAGTGCATGATAAATGTTTTGATAATATTATGCAGATTCATTTCCATCCCCACACTCATTCCTGTACATTAGATGTGCTTCATTAGGAGACAACCACCATGTGGCTCCAGTATGCAGATAAGGAAAGGTTTTTTTTTTAAAAAAAAAAAAAAGGAAAAAAGAAAAGATTACATCCTAACAAAATTGCAGTGCACAAGCAGACTTCTACATCATTTGTTGAATTGTTGAAATCAAATCCTAATACATGTATTGCTGAAATCAGATCTTAATAGATGTATGTCACAGAAGTGATGCAGGATAAATTGGTCTTCACTCAAATAACTTTAGTGCTGAAGCTGTGTCTATTCATTCATGCTGAATGAAGTTTGCTTCCTCTTTTAACATCTATATGCCAAGGAATAGCTGTACCTATTAAATCTGGCCAGTACAAGTGGAGGACATTTTTGTTTCAATTGTAAATGCAACAGTTACTGTATATACTCATGTATAAGTCTAGAAATTTCAGTCAAAAATTGACCCAACAAACCTAAGTCAACTTATCCATGGGTCAAAGTAGGTATTGTACTTTAACTCTTTTTTTTTTTTTAATAAAAAAGAACCATTCCCTGGAGAAAGGCAACAGTGTCATCTGTCCTGGAAGCATCCATTCTCACCCATCCAGCCTTTAGTCTGACCACAATTATGCCTGCTGGAACTGTCTAAGTTCTTTCACATTGTTCTCCTTTCTTTCATCTTTTATATCCTTTCTTACATGCCCCGACATTTTAGGTAAAAAGGTAAAGTATTCCCCATTGACAAGGTTGTCAAGTGCTCATCACCATTACTAAGCCAAAGAGCCAGCATTGTCAGAGACTACTCTGTGTTCATGTGACCAGCATGATTGCCCAGAACACTGTTTACCTTTGTAAACCAGTCCTCAAACTACCAACCTGCCGATCTTACAATCAACAGAGTCAGTGTCTTAACCAGTTGAGCCACCACATCCCAAATTTTACCATCAACTTATCCATGGGTCACATCAAAATCCATTATTTTGGCCCCCAAACTGTTCTTGACTTATACATGAGGTATACACAGTCACTATATATACCAAGCACTGATTGGGGCAGAGGAGTGGATATACACTATTGAGGTCTGGCAGTTTGGAAGAAAGCCTGGGGCCCAACTATGTTGCATATATTTTTGGTTGTTTTTTTGTTTTGTTTTGTTTTGTTTTGTTTTTGGCCATTATCATAACTGGTTAAGTGTTTTGACATTCACTGTAAAACAGATGAACTTCAAAAGAAGTTATAATGTATACACAATTTGAAATCCTGTGTAAGTATTCTTATCAGTCTGGCAGTGGTGCAAAATTGAACCAGGCAGGCCATGAAGGGAAGTCAGACTCTTCAAGAGTTGTTTCTACTGCCACCAAGTGAAGAAGCAGTCTGACCATGGGAGCAGAGAAGGAAAGTCCTCCTTCTTCCAGCACAGTCAGGCTCCAAGCTGTTCTAAGCACTGCAAGCACACCTCCCATTTCTCACCACACCAATGGTTCTCTTGCACCCCTCCTACCAACCTGCCCCCTTCTCATTAGTAATGCTGGCCTCTATGAGCAATAGGGAACCCCTGGGCAGCATGTCTGTGGCGTCCCTTCCCAGTCAACAGGTAATCAGGCATGGAGGGAGAGATAGTAGAGCCCTTTCTTCAGATCCCTCCTCTTCAGGTACAGGCACGAGCCCTTTTTTCTCCAGGCCAGAGATGCTTAGCTAGCATCCCTCACTCACTAGCAGCCCTTCCTGTTGTAGAGATCTGCTACCGACACCCAGGGTTTTTTTTTTTTTTCATATGAGCCTGAACCCATTTCCAGTGGCCTTGTGAATATCCCTTTCACCCAGTACTATATTTGAAACCAACTCCTCCTTCTTCAGGGTACTGCAGAAGGTACTATTAACTCCACTAGTAAAATGATATGAGAAAGATAATACATGCACTGCACATTTTCTGCTTAAAAGGCAAGTAGCAACTGCAGAGTGGTTTAAACCAGGAGAACTGTGGCGCACACTCCCTTCTCATGTTTTACTTTTCCAATCAAAATACAAACTCCATTGATTCTGGATTTTTAAAACTCATTTAGAACAAAACACTAATGGGCAAATCTGTTTATGTCTGGTTTGGTTCCAGGAATGTCAGAAAAACTAAGTGGATGAATAACCTTTCACATATTTTGGGCACAATCCACCCAAGGTAGGCACCATCATACTAAATTCATGGTGGGATTGCGTCCTTTGTTATAATTTCCTAAACAAAAACAGCTTTGATGTGATTTATAAGAGGTTGTGATTTCCTTATTTGCCTAGAAAAATATGGAATTACACAAAGTTCAGATTTTTAAGGAAAAATACTGTATATACTCAACTATAAGTTGACCTCATTCAAAAGTCGAGGGTAGAACTTAACAGCATGTAACAAAAGATGTAAAGGAGACAGCCAAGCTGGGAAGAGGCTGGGAGTGGCACTGAACACTCGACCCTCCTCCTCCTTCCCAGCCCAGCTGTCCCCTAGCTAGAAAACTCTACAAATGATGAAAGTCCAAATTATAAATATGTTTGTGTGTATAATCCTATTTGTGACATTTTTGAAGTTACAAGTGAGACCAGAAATGAATGATATTTCTTATGCTATAATTAGACCACAGTTGAATCTTCTCAGCTAGGTTAATTAGCATCCAACACATTTCACTATTCAAATAAATTGAATCTGAATATAAAATCTGCTTGATTCTGTAATAGCTGAGAGAGCTGTAAAAATAAAATAAAATAATAGTGAGTCTCTCTGTTGCTTTTTTATTTATTGTATTTAATTCTAGCCCACCTTTCAGGTTAACCACTGTTCCAAGGTTATCTTAAAACCTGAATAACAAAAAGTATAGTAAAACAGTGTTAAAAAAGACAACCTAGAATACTTCATCAAAGCAGCTCTAAGTAAAGGCCTAGAGTCTTGCCAATACAAAGCCTTATGGAACAAAGAGTATCACAATTGACATTCATCCACTCAGATAGGACATTTTCATTTTCCAGACTCACCATTTGTGGTAAAATTCATACAGCACTAGATCTGCAATGTCAGTATTTTATGAAAGTGTCATCTGAAGACTTTATACTGGACCCTCAAAATCCTATCTCATTTCACAGTCATAATGCAAAGAAGCAAAAGCAACATTCATATTCTGGTTGGCTCCATAGAAGAGGGTATCAAATTTCTCAATTGGTAAGAAAATACAATTTATGTACAGTTAATATCAATGCACTGGGATTCCCATGAGATCAGAAAAAAAACCAAGAACTCACTTGATGCCAATTTCTTAATTCACCTCCATGAGGGGGTAAAGATGGGTGAACTTACTAGATTTCCCCATACAGGGATTTCTACAACTGCACTAACACTGAAAAATGCTTCAACTCCTTCACGTGTTACTGGGGGTGCATGTATCATCAAGGAGCAGATGAGCATCAAGACCCCACCCCCAGCTTCCCACATCAGTGTGACAGGGATAAAGTCTATTTACATGGGTAGGTCTTCTACCAAAAGACATCTAAATCTGATATCTGGGCCAAGGGAACCACTCTACCTCAGAGGCTGGACCAGAGTATTGCCTCATTGTCCTTGATTGATCACTGTACCGCCCAAGTGCATGTAAAAAACATCCTGATATCTCCCAATATGAATTTTACTATCAACAAGCCAGAGAGACAGGTCTCTAAAGCCAATATTCAGGTAGATTCATAGGGATATAAGCAGTCCTTCTCGTGAGCTAGTCATAAGCCATTTATAGCCTCTGTTGCTGGTGTTAGCCACTTCCTTCCCCTGAGGCTGAGAGCATGTGACTTGCGCAGGATCACCAGTGGGTTTACCAGTAAACAAAGCACATACAGAATGATTATGGAATTGGTGATTATAATTTCACTTGGTTCAATTTGAGTATGGGGGAGGGCTTACCAAAATATCTTACAAATAGATAGAATGATTTGAGATTTTTTTAACAATATTATGAGAGAAAGCAAATCTGACAGATTCCCCTGTGTGGACAATAGGCTATGCTGCACTCTTGAAAATATGGTTTCAAAACCTGTGTTAGTTAAAAGTTTATTGATTAGTCAACAGTTGTTCAGATGGTTCAAAAACATGGTCACATCTTCTCCATGGCTCCAAGTGATGAAAGTATCATCCACATATTGGAACCATGTTGTGGGCTTTGTTTGGTGCTGATTTGCGTAAACTTGCCATGGAAATAGCCCAAAAAAGCCACACACACCCCAGACAGATACCTACACAAAAACTTCAAACATCACCCAGGACAAAAAAGAAGCACAATAAAAACACTGGTAGACCATGCAAAAAAGATCTGGGAACCCCACTTCCTAGAAGATGAAGGGGGGATGCAGACGAGGGCGTCGGAGACGCCCTGGTCCGGACCGCCGCCGGAGTTCAGCCTCCGGACGGCGGCGCATCCCCGGCGCATCTAAAAGGACCGCCAAAATGGTGATCCTTTTAGATTCTGCCGAAAGTGCGCCCTAACAGCGGCGGGTGCACTTTCGGCGGCTCAAACGCCGCGGCGCGTTTGGCTGCCGCGGCGTGAGGCCAACCGGGAGTCGCCGGCCGTGCGGACGGCCGGCGCTTCCGGGTGCGCCCTCAGGAAGAGGAAGAGCCGCCGAACGTGCGGCGGCTCCTCCTCTTCCGGGCCTCGGAGACGGCGCAATTAGCGGTCTGCCGAGGCCTGAACTGAAGCACTTACTGGGTGCTACAGGCGAATGGTTACTCCAGCTCAGACATCAGGAGGGCTGCCAGGCCCAAAAAACCCCCCAGAGGAGTGAAGACAAACAACTACCCAAAGGGAAGGTATTTCTACCATACATTAAAGGAGTCACAGACAGAATAGGGAAAGTGATCAGGAAACACAACCTCCAAATGATCTACAGACTAACCAAGAAAATCCAGCAAATGCTGTGCTCACCGAAGGACAGAAGAGGCTCTCTCACAGATGCAGGAGTTTACCACATACCATGCAGCTGTGAACAAGTCTACATAGGGACCACCAAACACAGTGTTCAAACACAAATCGAGGAACACAAGAGACACTGCAGATTGAGTCAGCAAGAAAAATCAGCAGTAGCAGAACACGTTGTAAACCATCCTGGGCATAATATTCTATTTGAAAACACTGAAATTCTGGACTATGCCAACAATTGGGTCAGAATGCACAGGGAAGCCACTGAAATCCACAAACACCTAGATAACTTCAACAGGGAAGAATAAAACCATAAAGCAGGGGTAGGCAACCTAAGGCCCGGGGGCCGGATATGGCCCCCCCAAGGCTTTTGGACTGGCCCCAGGCCAATCCTGCTGCCCCCCC
>CM034709.1:12915686-12939397 GCA_020142125.1 Phrynosoma platyrhinos | reverse complement strand
TATTATTATTATTATTATTATTACTAAGAATATTGAACACAGTCTGTAGCCAAGGACTTCAGTGGATTAGGCACAAGTGGAAACAATTCTTTTACATCAACCTTCATTGGAGGGAAATGCTGACATGAACTTCTAAGTTTTGAAAATATCATTGTACAGTCATCCCTCTCAATTTGCAGGGGATCTGTTCTGGATACTCCCCTCCCCATGAATGGGAAATATAATGGATATTCAAATCCCACTGGATATGATGGCAGTGCACTCTGGCGCACACACTGTTTTGTCCCTCCTGGCTTGCCATCCATGGGAATTCAAAACCATGAATGACAACTCTGCAAATGGGGAAGGATGAGCGTACTTTCCAACCTCCTGCAAGGCAGACCCATAAATGACTGATTCAATGAAATCAGAGATATTTTAAAACTTCAAAATTACTAAGCTAGTAATGAACTTTTGATTTCTTGCTGTGACTTCCTGCAGTTCTCCTTGAACTGCAAATATTCAATTTTGACACCACTTTTTATTTTTATTTTTATTTATTTATTTTTTATTATTTCAGTGCCATCATTCAGTGCCATCAGTCCTTCATTCCATCTCTTTCTTGGACATCAATAATCCCCTCCTCACTCACCTATTAAAGGAATGGGTATTTCAAGATTATAATGCCAAACTCGCTATGCAATTGTACCTTTGCAGGAGATATGTATATATCAAGCCTGGTTTAAACAGAAGAAGCAACTTATAGATTTTTAAAAAAAATGAATTGGTTTTTCAACATTGCTCAAAATATTTTCTGAACAAGAAAACTGCTTTCAGTTTTAGCCATGAATGGAAATGACATTTTCTTGCAGACATGTTAGGTTAAAAAAAAAAAGCCTGCTAGGGAAAAACCAATATTCAGCATGGCCAAATCTGTAAGCATTGTTTGTTAGTATCCATTTATACCCCCTTCAATTAGCTTTCCCAATTAAAAATAAATTTTAAAAATAAGGGAACATGAAATGATAATATAACACAACAGCTGAGTGAAGTGATAAAGTTCACACATAACCCAATCAGTACAGAATTTTTCCACAGTACGTAGACACACACCCCATGTTTAATTGGAAACTGTGAGGCCCTCCAGACTGCAATTTGCAGCATTCTTCACCATTGGCTATAGTGGCTGGGGCTGCTGGAAGTTGGGAGTTTAACAACATCTGGGAGTCTGCACAGTTCCCACCTCTGTCATGTAAGTTCAGGGATACTCTGGTGTTCTTGTCAGAAAAAAAAAATCAAGTGACCTAATATTTAGTTGTGTGTTCCTTTAGACTAGATGGCTTTTTGGATCTCTTCTAACTAAATTCTATTATTTTATGACCTCTGATTCCACGATCCTATGATTTTATGACCACAGCTACTCTGTGGATGTCACTCCATTACAGGAGACAGTGGGCCAAGATTCTACACTGAGGAAATGGGCCACATTGCCACTGTTATGATAAGTGGTTTTGATTGGGTTTTGATATCAAGATCCCTTTGGATCTCTATCAGAAGCCCTAGGCTAGAAAGGGCCTCCATCGCTATGGGCTCAAGGCGAGCACATCATGTAGGCACTAAGGTGAATCTGCATTTACAAGACATTTGCAGATCAAAAGGCCAGGCTTAGGAGCTGCAATACAGAGCATTCACACCTGAAAAGATTTATGAGCCAATCAGGATGTGTTCTTAAGGTGAGGAAAAGTAAAAAACCTACATCCCATCTCCCCTCTTCTGGAAATTGTCCACTTCAAAGCATAGCAATCAGAATCCTTTGATGTTCAATAGCAACTCTTCACTCCCAGGGTTTAAATACTGCTCAAAATCTCAGGGAAAGAGGGGGGGGGGTCTGGACAGATTTCATGATGGTCCTGTACCATTCATGATCTCTAGCTAGAGTTTCCGGCTCTAGCTACTGTTCTTTTCATTTGAGTCTATCCATCGTTGGAACAATATCTTTGTAGGTAATTACTGTATCACTATTAGAGAGCCTTGTGTTCCTATCCAAGCTAGCTACTTTACTCCTCAGTTCTTGTGTGTGTGCATGTATGTTAGGGTGTCTTTGTATACTTGAATCCTCAAATAAAGCTTTGTTTCTATATCAGTCTCTTCTCTAGCCACCTCCATAAACATAGGATAAAAGATCCCATAGAAGACTTGGACTTTAGTAATTCCCCAGGTTCAGAGTCTTCTCATTACACCACCTTGTTAGTGAATTGCAACACTGCACAACCAAATGGGCAATGAAGGGTGCATGTGCATCTGCAACACACTACTCAACAACATCCCATGGATAAATGTGACCAATGGAACACAAGTGCACCCATGCACAACATACAATTCTGCTCCCACAACACTGAACTACTTATGGCATAGGACAAAAATATCCAAACATTTATATGGTGAAGCTTAAAAGTATGTCACACACCAACAGGATTCTAGCTGATATCTCATTACATATACCTCCATGATCAGAATACATGAAATTCAAATCTTCTGTACTACAATAAATTACTAGCACGTTGTTATTGTTGTGGCTGCTGTTACTACTTTTATTATTATTTCTTTTATTTATATGCCACCTTTACCCTGGAGTGAGTTCCAAGTATGTGCTACAAAACCTAACATATATGGAGTTTTAACTGTTTATGAAACTTGCCTACTTCAACAGTGATAAAGTTGCTCTCCAGTATGATTTTTTCAGGGTTACAATCAGTTAGATTAATTCTTTTATAAATTATGAAAGAAAGGCGTGATTATCAAAAGTAAGGATTGACGGTTTGTCTCATTTTCTCATTTTTAACTCTTAATATTTGCTAACATTTTCATGTGGATTTCTAATATTTGCACTTTATAGAATCATAGAATCAGGCTTAGCCTAAAAAAAAGGCCCTCCCTCCATGCCATCTGACATCGTCCAGCCTCAGAGGGAGTGAAAGGCAGGCCCAGCTCCATCAGGCCTAGCCTAAAATAATAAGAAGAGCCCTCCCTCCATGCCATCTGTTATCATCTGGTCTTAGAGGGTGAGAAAGGCTGGCCAGCTCCAGCAGGCCTGGCCTAAAGTAAGAAGAGCCCTCCCTCCATTCCATCTGCCACAGTCCAGGCCTTGGAAGGAGAGAAGAACCATTGGACTTATTCCCCTTCCCCACCACCATTCCCTTCTCCTTTTGTGTCATGTCTTTTTAGATTGTAAGCCTGAGCGCAGGGAAATGTCTAATTAATTATCTGTAAGTCACTCCGAAAGCCTTTGCGGCTGAAGAGTGGGGTATGAATACAGTAAATAAATAAATAATAGAATCATACAGTTGGAAGGGACCACAAGAGCTATCCAGTCCAACTCCCTGCCAGGCAGCGACATGATTTATGCATAATATACGTTTTTATAAGCTGTTTTCCTTAATTAACAGAACTTTTGCATATTTCCTACTAATGTATAGATTTTTGTCACCTTCCTCTAATTTGTTCACTGCATCACAAAATACTGAGATGTGAAAATGTCAAATAATAATTCTGTTGTAGTCTGTATAGTAATGCCAAAACATCAATTTTGCAAGTTCTTATCTAACTGAATGAATAAAACTGTGGATCAGAAACTGACTTAGAAGATATATTTGGTCTTCCCTTTTACAGCAGGCAGGGGTACCTATTTTAAGACTTTCTAGAAATCTTTCTTCTAAAACAGATCTCCTAGGTTAAACATGCACCATCTAAAAACAAGAAGTATTCCTTTTTTTACTTGAAAACTTTTGTTCTAACCATATGCAAATGTATGCAGAATTCATTAACAGATCAAAGAAACTTTAGTCAATTAATTAAATAAGTTTTTATCAAGCTGACAGCCCTATTTATTATAGAATATTTGTTCTGCAGACATGCCTTCTAACTTTTTCCATTCAGTAAAATTAAAGAGTGGGGGAGGGAGTTGGCTTCTTTCTCCCTCTTTAGAGAGGTAATTATGACATTTTAAAACTACTTTGCATGTACTGAAAAGCAATCAAGAAAATTCATTTGACAGCCACAGCCTTCCAGTGCTGAAGCGTTTGCCAATGTGTAAGAAAGAATGACAACATGTTCAGCAAAGCTCCGGTGCAGACACATCTGTTGAACGACATGCTGTGGAACATTAAAACCAATGCATGAGGATGAAGAGAGATCCACCATTTCACTTAAAAAGCAAACAAACAAACAAACAAACAAAAAAACCAAAGAGCCATGTACGTACGTCTGTCACATGCAAAATTAAAGAGTCTAATTGGAAGGCAATTTCTGCAAGTTTTAAGCACAGACAAAATCATATATCCCAAATTTGGCAACAAATGTAACCAACGGAAGTTTCAGATGCAGCAGATAATGAGATGAGTGAATCAAGCCTGTGATGGGGGAAATGGCAAATTCATTACAAGCATAAAAACACAAAATGTTGCTTCTCAGATGGAGAGGTTTATGGGATTTAGATGCATTGGAATTCTTATGTTCAAACCTCCAAGTACCCATGTGAAAACAGTTTTCTCAATCTGTTTTCAGCAACAGAGAGAAACTTTTCAGATACTGCATACATAACAAAGATAACCCAAACTGCTGGCTCAAAACTGTCAAGCAGTCTAATTGCATTTATAAAAAAGAGGGATATACTTAGTACATTTTAAGAAGAGGTGCACCCTCAAGTGGCAAAAGATATATCATAACACATGACTTTCCTCACCTACCATATATATTCATGTACAATTCGACGTCATGTATAAGTCAGGGGGGGGGTTCGGGATAAAAAACATGGATTTTGATATGATCTGTGAAAAAGTGAAGGGTAAAACTTAGGAGGCTATAACAAAGGCTGGAAAGGGGAAAACACCACTTCCATCCCTCCTTTTTCTTCTCTGGACCTCTCCGGACCACCTAACAGCATTTCTCAGGTGCTGGAGGAGAGGTACGAAAATCAGATTGGCAACTCGGAATGAAAAGTAAGAATATGAATGAATATATAGGCATTTAAATGTATAAGTAAACTTGCATATAAGAAGATATTTATAGAAATGTGAAAAAATATGGCTGACCTCATTGAAAGTTTCAATAAGAAAAAGTAGACACAAGATCACCAAGAAAAGAACAAATGGAATTTAAGGTGAATCAAACCAGGAAGAATTAGGTTTTAAATGATACTAGATGACTATATAGATATATATAGATGTTTGTTTGTTTTGTTTATGTGTCTTATGTTTGTTTATTTGTTGATGTGTTTTATGTTTGTAAAATTTATATGTGTATTTTAATTTAATAAAATTTAATAAAAAGAAACAAAAGAAAATCGGATTGGAGAGGAAAGGAAGTGGAGTTAAATGAGGTGTTTTTTTTTTGATGGGAAGGGAAGGCTTTAAAATCGGATTGGGAAACTCTCTCTCTCTCTCTCTCTCTCTCTCTCACACACACACACACACACACACACACACAGAAGCTCCTGCCTCCAGGCACAAAGAGTAGGGAACAGTGGGGCATCATGGAGGTGTTTGTTTCAGGACCTTTCTAAGCAGTATTAATGTACTGACCTGTATATAAGTTGAGCAAGGATTTTAGGGTCAATTTTGGGGCATCAATTTTTCGACATATAGTCCAGTATATAAGTTATATGGCTCAGTGCACAGAGCTCAGCTAATAGGCAAAGCAAATGGGTGGTTTTGCATGGTTGTAGTGGAAAAGACAGCATAGGTTGAGCTTGGGTCAGTTGAGTTAAACCTCCCTAGTCCTGGAAGAGTCTTTTGGAAAAAATTGTTAGGTTAAGGGTGAGGGTTGTTTGGGGTAAGGCTGTTTGTTTGTTTGTGTTTAGTAGAGGCTTGCTTGTGTGCTCATTCGTGTCTATTGTTCTATTGCAGTTTGGTGATCTTGTGTCTATTGGGTTAAGGCTGATTATTTGTGTGAGCTGAGCATAGGTGTGATTGTGTGTTCATTAGAATTATGTTGTTCTATTGTGTATAGCCCTACGTCCCCCACCTGGCTGCAGGGAGGTGGGGCTTCTGCTGAGAGTAAAGGCCCCTGCAGATGGGCCCTTTGCGACATGTTGGAGGCAAGGAAGGGGAGGGGCAGCAAGACGCTGGGCGCCCCATCCCCTTCTTGAGGACGTCATCAGAGCGACAGCCCATCAGTAGCTTCATAAACACCCTCCAAAATTGGGAGGTAAACTGGGTCCCCTGATCTTGTCTGGGACCCTGTGCAAATGATACACATTGTAAACAAACAGTTTGGCTAATTGAGCTGCAGTAGGAAGAGATGTACAAGTTATGAAATGAATCACTTTTAAGAGTAAGTCAGTAACCATCCAAATCACAGTCTTTTTATGGCTCTCTGGTAGATCCAAAATAAAGTCCATACTGATTTCTGCCCATGGTCTTGATGGAGTGGTCAATGGCTGTAGAAGTCCCCGGGTCATCCCCCCCCCCAGACCTTTTCAATGTAGCACACACAGGGCAACTTTTGATATAGGCTTCTACATGTTGTCTTGACTTGGACCATCAAAATACCTGTTTTCTTGACTTGGACCACCATCTGATTAAATGTAGGGTTTTTACATAACCAAAGTTTCTTTAGATCATGACACTGGTTCAACATTTTTTCCTTTAGGGCGCTGGTCTCCAAAGTGGGCAGTAGTGCTCCCTGCAGGCATTGGAAAGCTCCACGGGGGTGCCAAGGGAAAAAAAGAGCAGCAGGGGGTGCTGAAGTGGGAAAAGGGAGTGGCAGAGAATTGTGGGGGTGGGGTAGCAAGTAGGGTTGCCATTGCTGCTGAAAAACCATGAAAGTCTGGGATTGAAGTCTTTGAAAAGCAGCATGTCTTGGATTCTTGAAGGCAAGAGTGAAACCTCAGGGGGGAAAAACTCATCCAGATCCCAACCTTGAGGCTCTGGATGGTACTGTGCAGATGTGCCAGACCCAGACCCAGAGGCAGGAAGGGAAAGGAGGCAAACAGAGGCTTGGAGAAGTGAGGAGGCTTTCTTGTGTCCCAGTATGTGTGTGGTGATGCTGCAGGCATCGTGGAACTTTTTGCTTGCTTGGGACTGCAGCTGCCTTTCCCTCCAGCTCCCTCTCACACACATAGAAATGTTTGTGTGTGTGTTTGAAAAGGGGAGGACCCTTTTTAAAGGTCCAGAGTCTCTCTTTCTTCTTAGTTGCATGCTAATGGGCTGGAGCTCCCCTTCCTCCATTTCCTTTCCCCAGACAAATGTGTGTGTGTGTTTGGAAAAAAAAGGGGGGCATATGGGCACTGGAAGACAAAAATGAAGTCCAGCAAATAAAATTTGCAAGTAAATCCATCAGCAACAGAAGGAGAAATTTCTTTCTTATTCCCTTCTGTGTGAAAATACCTGCCCCCTCCTCTGGCAAATAATATTGAATTTCCCAAGAAGTCTCGGTGTTGCTGCATCTGAAATCTTTCATGCTGCTTAAAACACATCAAATGCAGTCCCATTAAAAAAACAAATAAATGTTTGAATTTTGTTGGAGGTTAATTGTTGGAGCTAAAGACCTCAAAAAGTTAAGTCTCAGCCCTTTGTTCCCTCTTGTTTAGGATTCTCCTGTTGTGTCTAAAATGCAGTATTGTGAAATCTAGAAAGCATATCCACGAGTAGCTGTGTTAGCCATACTGCAAACAATAACATCTAAAATACACAAAATAGTGATACCTTTCTCCTGTTTGATTTTTAATACCTTTGCTCAATGAAAAAACCACAGTTGAACTTCAGGCCTTTGCACACTGCTAGAAATAGTGCAAATTGAGTCCACTTTAACTGCCCTGGCTCAGTGCTAGGGAATCATGGGAATTGTATTTTTTTTCTGAGAAATTGAGCCTTCTCTGTCAGTGAGTTCTGGTTCCACAATAAACAACAGTTCCCATGATTCCCTAGTACTGAGCCAGGGCAGTTAAAGTGGACTCAATTTGCACTATTTCTGGCAGTCTGCAAAGGCCCTTCATCTATTTTGTGGATTTTGGACATTATTGTGATTTGCTGTATGGACTAGCCATCACGGCAACCCCTGGATATGATTTCTAGGTAGGAGTCCCTCTGAGGGCCTAAGCAGAAATAGTGCACGTTAAATTGAGGCACTGCCCTGGCTCAGTGCTAGGGAATCATGGGAACTGTAATTTATTATGGCACCAGAGCTCTCTGACGGAGAAGGCTCAATGTCTCAGAAAAAAATACAATTCCCATGATTCCCTAGCACTGAGCCAGGGCAGTGCCTCAATTTAAAGTGCACTATTTCTGGAAGTCTGCTTAGGCCCTTAGTCTCACAACTGTTTAGGAGATTTCTTCCTCCCCCTACCCCTCATAGCAGTGGGGGGGGACCCACCTATGATAAGTTCTCTTCCAAGTGGCTAGAAACGAGAGACATAGGTTTAATCTGCATTATAGAAATAATGCAATTCAACACTGCTTTAACTGCCATGGCTCAATTCTATGGAAATTTGGGATTGTAGTTTTGTGAGCTATGTAGCCTCTCTCAGGGAGCTCTGATGTGACAATAAACTACAAACCCCAGAATTCCATAGCACTGACCCATGGCAGTTAAAGTGATGTCAAACTATATTAATTCTGCAGTGCAGATTCCAACCATAAGTCATGTTAGTCTGGAATATCAGTATGCTAAGGGATCTTGTAGCACCTTTGAGACTAACTGTGTGAAAAAAAAGTTATAGCATAAGCTTTCATAGACTTACATCTGAGGTTTTGTGGAAGAGAATTATGGCAACCATAGTTGCAAGAAATTTCTTTTGTACACCATTCTGGGACATGACAGATAGGCCAAATGGAGAGCTGTGGGAAACAAGCTGTGTCTGTCCAGGCTGAAGGCAAGAGACCTAACAGGGCTCCTCCAGCTTTGCCTCACCTTGGAATCAAGCAAATGGACCCTGTCCTTCCCTTTATCCCTCTCCTCGTTGGACACCAAAATACTTGGCATGCCCACCTTTTCCCAGAAACTGCTTGGCTTTCCCCTGCAAGAAGCCCAAGGAGGAAAGCTTCTTTGGAAAAAAAAAAAAAGAGAGAGACTGGCTGGTTGCAAAGCAAAAGAGATGGGGGAGAGACAGGCATGTGCTCTTCTTTCCCTTTTGCCTTGGCTAGCTAGCTCAAGCCAGCTAGCAAAAGCAAAAGGGAAGGGAAGGAAGGGGGCAGGCTCTTCCTCTGTTCCCCCTTACATTGGATACTGTTAATGTGCCAGTGACTCCTAGGGTTTCCTGTTCCTCCCCCCCCCCTTTATTCACCTCTCCCTCCCTTTGCCAAGAGAAGCCTGGAGGAGGTGGGCAGCTGCAGGGGCATTTTTTAGCATGGGCTACCCAGGTGGCCACACAGCCCTTCCTTCCTCAAGTGGAAATCCTGCTGAGCTTGCATGCCTGCCTACCCTCTTGGCCAGGCACTCCATTTGGACAACATTGTTCGTTCCATAGAGGGGCTTCCCTCTTTCACTTTCCCAAGCCACCCTGCAGCCTCACCTTCCTTCCTTCAAATACAAACTCATGGGGCTCTAGGTTCCCTTTGGTAAACTTGGGCTCGCTAACAGCAATTCTTGTGTGACTTCAAGTTGTTTTGACTCATGCTGACCCTAAAGAGAACCTATCATGGGTTTTTCTTGAAAAAAATTCTTCAGAGGGGGTTTGCCATTGCTTTCCCCTGTGACTGGGAGATTATGACTTGCCCAAGATCACCCAGTGGGGTTGCATGTCAAGCAGGATTTCATTTACTTCATTTGCAAAATTACCCCAAAGCAGCCACTTCCATGGTTTAGGATACTTTCTCTCTTCCTGCCCCCCTTGCAGTAGAACAGTGGACCTAATACCAAGAGATAGGCATGAGGGGGCACTAGGGTTGTCACTCAAGAGGAAATGGGGCAGTAACCTGAAAATTTTTGGAAACCACTGCTTTAGAGTTTCTGGCACATAAACACAGTCCTCTCTGTAAGGGATACCATCCATCAATACTTCACCAGTATGAGTCTTTAACGATTCTTCCCCACCCCCCATGGCTTCAATCATGGCTCTTTGAAAATCTATCTCAAGGGGGAACTCTGGTGGTTGTGTCTTAGCTTCGCTGTGGGTAAACACTGCCAGCCTGAACTGTTTGGGGGTGAATACTGGTCTATCACCTCTATTTTTTGACTGCCATGCTGATGCAGTCTTGACAAAGCATCAGCCAAAAAATTCTTCTCACCAGGCACATATTTTAGCTGGAAGTCAAACTTATAGAAATACTCAGTCCACCTAACTTGTTTTTGGCTTAACTTTTTGGGTGTCTTTAGTGCTTCCAGATTTTTGTGATCAGTCCACACTTCAAAAGGTGTGACAAATGTCTAGCAAATGTCTCCATGTAATCAGGGCAAGTCGAATAGCATGGGCTTCTTTCTCCCAGACCACCCAATTCTTTTCAGTCTCAGAAAATTTTCTAGACAGCTAGCCACATGGTCTCAAGTTGCTCCCTTGTGGTTACCACATCTGAAGCATCCAGCTACACCACAAAGGGTTCCATGGGGTCAGTGTACTTTAAAATGAGTTCAGAGGAGAACAGCTCCCTTGTCTGTTCAAAATCCTCTTGGCACTCAGAACTCCATTGAACTTTATAGTTTGGTTTCTTTGTCTTTTCACTGCCCCCCTACCCCCATTTTAGTTTTAGCAAATCAGTCAAGGGTAGGGCTATCTGAGCAAAATTGGGAATAAATTGGTGATAGAAAATAGCAAAACCCAGGAAACGTAGGGCTTTTGCAGACTGCTAGAAATAGTGCAAATTGAGTCCACTTTAACTGTCCTGGCTCAGTGCTAGGGAATCATGGGAATTGTATTTTTTTCTGAGACATTGAGCCTTCTCTCTCAAAGAGCTCTGGTGCCCCAATAAACTACAGTTCCCATGATTCCCAAGCACTGATCCAGGGCAGCTAAAGTGGACTCAATTTGCACTATTTCTGGCAATCTGCAAAGGCCCTTAGTAACTGTCTTCTGGTCTTGGTGGCTTCTCACCCCACCACAACTTGAACTTTTGCTGGATCCATTTCTACCCACCCACCCCCACCCCCTGAGATCCTGTAACCCAAGTAGTCCAGTTTGTCTCTGTGGAACTCACATTTAAGACAGTTTTATATATAGCTGATTGTCTAGCAGCTTTTTAAACATCTTTCGTACCAAAGCCATATGTGACTAGATCAAGAGAATAAACCAATACATCGTCTAGGTACCAGAACACCTTGACATAAAAATTCATGGAGGACCTCATTAATCAAATGCATGGACCAAACAGCATCACCAAATATTCAAAAGACCCCCAGTTTACAGTTAAAAATGGTTTTCCACTTGTCCTCCACTTTTATGCACACCCAAAAATGCACCTCCCTCAAGTCCAATTTGGTTAAAAAATCTTCCCTTTTGCTAGGTGTGCTAACATGTCCTTCATAAAAGGCAGGAGGTATTGGCTCAAAGTAAAAATAGCATTTAACCCCCAATGGTCTGTACAGAGTCTCAGAGAGCCATCCTTCTTGCATTGGAACAGCAAAAGGGACACCATGGAGGATGTGGAGGACCTTATAAAACCCCTCACTAGATTTTTGTCTATGTGACAAAAGAGTCTCTAGCTCCTTCAGGGTCATGGAGTATAACTTGGTTTTAGGCAACTCAGCCCCCAGCATAATTTCAATGGTGCACTCAGACTTACGATGAGGTGGGAGGATGTTGGACTCTTTTTCCTTGAACTCCTCCTGCAAGTCTCCATATTTCCTGTGTACCTGCAGTTATCTCCCCAGAGATGATGCTCCTGTGCAAGGCTGGCACTTGAAGTCCCAAAGCCACAACCTCGATCCTTCCTGGCCATCTGGCAGGTGCAGCCACCATCCCCACCACCACCAGATATGCATCTGGCCTAGTTGGTGGGGCCTCTACCCTTGATGCACTTGCCATCAGAGCCTGGTGATTCCAACACCGCCTACTAACAAAACTTTATCTCTTTGGTGGCCCAGTCAATGAGTAGGTTATGGAATTTGAATCAATCCAATCTCAAAATGACGGCATATGCAGCCGTGGGGCCACCACAAATTGTAAATTCTCCACATTTCCCCACTTCAAGCCCAACTGGCTCAGTGCAAGATCATACCAGTTCCCCCTCATTGGCTGTCCATCCATCTGAGTAAAGTTAATGGGGCATGGCAGCTCCTCCACCAGCACTAATCCAGTGACCAAGGTGGGATTAATCAGGCATTGGGTGCAACCTGAGTCCACCATGTTGACAATGTCCAAACCTCCCCCTTCTCTAAGGGCTCACAGTCTCACCCAGATGAAGAGGAGGGCAGCCTATAATCACAAGCCTGCCATTTGACACCGGTCAGGGCAGACTCTACTCATTTCCCAATGGCTTGCTCTCATCTCCGCTCGCATCCACCTGGTCTACTTTCCATGCCATCTCCCCCGCCACTTGACTGGATGCCAACAAGGGGCTTGACTGGACGCCACTTGACTGGACGCCACTTGGGGCTCCATGTTGGGTCTATCTCTTGGGAAAACCACCAGTTGCTCTTGGGAGGGAGGAGCCCACTGGGCAATTGGTGACCTGGTGTCCTTTCCCACCGCACTGCAGGCACAAGCCCATTTTCATACATCTCTCCCTTTCTGGCCAGCTGGGCTGCTTTTGAGTGTCTCCCCCCAACTTGGCACCCCACTATTGCTTCTGCTTAGTAAACTTCACACTGAGCCTCATGGCCTCTCCAGCCAGGTTGGACTGGATGGCCCTTGTGGTCTCTTCCAATTCTATGATTCTATGATTCTAAGTATGTTATGTGTCAGCTTAGCTGGAAGGAGAGGAGGCAGAGTGGTTGGTAGACTAATACGACGCTGGGGCTGCTGAGTTAGAGAACTTGGACACTTTCATGACTAGCCTTCATGCCTGGTTCGAGAACCTGTTCCAGCAGGAGAAGGCATGCATTGAGATCCAATGGCTGTGTCTAGGAGTCAAATTAGTGGCAGAATATGCGACTGAGTTTTGGCACTTGGCAGGTCATATTCCTGACTGGTTGGAGAACACAAAAATACAACATTTTTGGGATGGGTTGAACCCCGACATACTGGAGTAGCCCCTGTCCCAGGGAAGTCCAGACACCCTGCGGAGCACTCTAAAATACTTAGAATCATATATTCATAGAGTTGGAAGAGACCACAAGGGCCATCTAATTCAACCCCCTGCCATGCAGGAAGTCACAATCAAAGCACCCCCAACAGACTTCCAAAGAAGGCTCTTACTATCAGGAAGTTCCCCTAATGTTGAGGTGGAATCTCTTTTCCTGTAGCTTGCATCCATTGTTCTGGATCCTATTCTCTGGAGCAGCAGAAAACAAGCTTGCTCCATCCTCAATATGACATCCCTTCAAATACTTAAAGAGGGCAACTAGCATCTCTGAACCTTCTCTTCTCCAAGCTAAACATACCGAGCTCCCTACATCGCTTCTCATAGGACATGGTTTCCAGACCTTTCACCATTTTAGTTGCCCTGCTTTGGGCATGCTCCAGCTTCTCACCATCCTTTTTGAATTGTGGTGCCAGAACTGGACACAGGATTCCAGGTAAGGCCTGACCAAAGCAGAATACAGTGGCACTATTACTCCCCTTGATGTAGACACTATACATCTATTGATGCAGCCCAGAATCACATTGGCCTTTTTCACTGCCGCATCACACTGTTGACTCATGTTCAACTTGTGGTGTACTAGGACTCCTTGATCCTTTTCACATGTAGTCTCGTTAAGCCAGGTGTCCCCATCTTGTATCTATGCATTTCATTTTTATGCCCTTTTATGCCCATTTTTATGCACTACCTTACATTTCTCCATACTGAAATTCATTTTGTTAGCTTTGGCCCAGCTTTCTAATTAAGGTCATTTTGAATTTTGATCCTGTCCTCTGGGGTATTAGGTAGTCCTCCTAATTTGATGTCATCTGCAAATATGATAAACATGTCCCTATTCTTTCATCCAAGTCATTGATAAAGATGTTGAATAGCACTGGCCCAGGCCAGAACCCTGTGGCATCCCACTGGTCACTTCTCTCCAGGATGAAGAAGAGCCATTGCTGAGCCCCCTTTGGGTTCAGCCGGTCAACCAATTACTAATCCATTTAACAGTGACATTGTCTAACCCACATTTTATTAACTTGTTTGCAAGAATGTCATGGGGAACCTTGTCAGAGGCCTTACTGAAATCAAGATATACTATGTTTACAGCATTCCCTTCATCTACCAAGCTGGTAATTTTATTTTAAAAAGAGATCACATTAGTCTGACATGACTTGTTTCTCTGAAACCCATGTTGACTTTTTGTGATTATGGCATTCCTTTCTAAATATGCACTGACTCTTTGTTTAATTATCTGCTCTAGAATCTTTCCTGGTATTGATCAAACTAACTTTGGCTTCCTCAGATTGGAAGGTGTGCTCCCACCCTTTCATGAAGCCCCAACCTGGGTTAAAAAAAAAGGCAGCTTCTTGGCATCCTAGTCAAAAGCCACCTTCAGGCCTCTGTCAGTGTATGGGCAGGGTTTGCTTCACCCATGGGCCCCTGCCTGTGAATGAGCTCCACCCAGGCCTGTACCCCCAGTTACAGTCCCACCATCCAACTCCATGCCAGTTCCTGACTCCTCCTCTAAAGTCTCTTCTTTGGCCAATTCTGCAGCAGCCAGCATTGCCTATTTTTCCTCCTGTGCGCACCCCTTGAGTTTGCTAATCTTGGTGTGTACACTCGCCAGCTATATCTCAAGCTCCTCGTGGATGCCTTCCCATTTCTGGTATGGGCTGAAGGCTACACTGGGTCAGACATCCCACCAGTCCAACCACTGATGCTCTATGTACCTCCTGCGACTCTCCACCTCCAGGACCCATGCCCATTGGTCCCTTGATATACCAACTTGTGGGGACACCAAACAGGTGGCCCTTAACTCCTCTTCCCAGACCACCTTCAGTTGGCCCCTTTCCATCATTTGTGGTCCTTGGCCTGGGGCCCAGTGTCCACTGCTCTGCTGCTTGATTTGGGGTCAGACTTTCTCTCTGAAGACATGGTTTCTCTGGGCAGAGTTCTGGACTTTGGAGTCTAAGCAGACTGTAATGTCCTGGCTTCATCTTATCTCAATAACCAGACTTCATGGATGAACCAGAAAGAGTTTATTGAAGTTAATCAACTCAACAAGACATTCCTTGCTCAGACTTATGAGCTACCAGCAATTTCAATATTATCACCACCACGACACCCCTCCCATCCACACGTTCTATTCCCAAGCCAGCCAGCCTTGGGTGTCTATCTCTACCACCTCCTCCACATCCCCACATTCAGCTACACTAGCACCTGAAAATTATCAAAGCATTATACACTCTAACATTCTATCATTCTAACACTCTAACATAACATTCATGGCAAAGAAATCCAAAAAAGAGGAGCCTGACAGCACACAAAATTTGTTTCATGCACAAAATTATTAAAAATATTGGGTATAAAATCACCTTCAGGCTATGTTGATAAGCAGTATATAAAACATAAATGAATTTCATGTTTAGACATAGGTCCCAACTTCAAGATATCTCATTATGTATATGCAAGTATTCAAAAATCTCAAAAACTCAAAAATGCAAAGCATTTCTAGTTCCAAGCATTTTGGGTAAGGGAGACTCACCATGTACTTATATTCACTCTTTCTCCCTTTCACTCTAGTTCAGTCTTGAAAAACTAACTCAACACACTCATTCAGTGCTAAGCACACTCTGTGCATTATACCACCACCTTAGGGTCTAAATGCATCCTATGTTTATATCCTCAGACTACTTACCCCATCCCAATATTGGACATGTCAAGAAATTAGCACTCAGAAAGTGGTGGCCTAACTGTCCCATCCAAAACAATGTATATGAAAGTGTGTGTCCTTGCAGCGGCACCAGCTTAACATTGCAAAAACACTGTGCGAAGGTTTGGCAGCTCAGACAGGCTGGATTAGGATGTTTATTCCCATACCTGGCAGGAACAGGATGGAACACCAGGATCCTTTCCAGATGGTTGCACACATCCATTATGGCCAGATGTTAATCGTTCCATGAGTTTGTGGGTGGAAGACAGATTAATTTCCCTTGAGATTTTCCACCAGTTATAACTACACATGTAGCCTATAAGAGAAGCCATTTCTGGGATGTATCTATAGGATGACTGCCAAGATTTAAATAACAAAAACAAAGGGGGTAGCAGAACTGAAGGTGGTGTGGCAATGGTTTCACTGGCCATGGAGTACACATACCTCTTACTGCTTACTGCCAAAACAAACAGACTGTATCTCATTGAAAGAGTACCTGCTTTGCATGCAGAAGGTCCTAGGTTCGATCTCTGGCAACTCCAGTAAAAAAGAACAAGTAGAAGAAGATGTGGAAGAACTCTAACATCATGAAAAGCAGTGCTGATCAAAGGAGGCAATAATGGGTCAGATAGACTGGGCTGAACTATATGATTCCTGCCAGATCTGGTCCCTTCTCTCCATCTGGCTCACTTCCCTCTGACCTAGGCAGTGATCTGACTGATTCTAGCTAGATTCTCCTTCTGCTGCTAAAGTTGCCAATATGTTAGAGAGACACTTACACACGTATGTATACTAATTTAGACATATACAGCCACATTTAAAGATACTAAAAGAATACAAGGTGCAATAGGGAAGACTGTGATCAAGTGACTTGAATGCCTGCTAAGTGTATTGTTCAGGTATCAAGTGCAGATAAGCAACTTCAAGGCCTCGCTCTCCATTTTTAATCCTTTTCTTTAAAAAAAGAAATCTTGGCAGATTGGATGGACAACCCTTCAAATAGATGGCCACCTCTGTACAGTATGCCACATGGTCATTTTACCAGAGACTATCAGGGAACATCTTTAGGAGCTGTTGCAGTAATGGGACTTGTGTTTAGTTTTGTATGTTGCTAGTGGGAGTATGTTGTGACACCTTGGTATGACTGTTTATACTTAATATATTTTTATACTTAGTGTAATATGAGATGTTTTGAATAGCCTATGGTTTGTAATGATACTTACATTTTATTTTATTTTATTGTAATTTTTAGGGAGCTGCAGTGGATTCCAGAACCCCTACAGATGGGGAAAAAACACAGATGCTCAAGCTCCACATTATTCAAAGGACAGAGGTGTGGCCACATCAGCACATCACATGTATGCACTACCATGGAATAATATGAAATGTGACAGTCCATGGGCCATTGAATTCACAGACCACTATCCTACTAATATGAGGAGGGCACTGTACCTTAAAATCTCACTGTATTATGTAGATTTTCCTAATCATGTTGTGAGTTGCTTTGAATATAGTTTACAGCTCCATACAAATGGATAGAGGACAATATGAATAAAGAAATTATCTCCCGAAGTGCCACCCAGCATCCAACATTCTTGTCACCTACACTGAAATAGGTTTGTGAAACTACTAAAAATAATTAAGATCTACTTGTCACAATTCTGCCCTTTCAATTTATCAGTTTGCAAGTTTTTATTGAATTGTTAAAATCCTTGAAGGTACGTTAAAGTGCTTTTAGGTATTTTAAAGTGCTTTTATTGATTGTACCCTGTCTGGAGACCCCTTGAAATAGGGTGGGCTAGAAATATTTTAATAAACATATCTGCCCAGTAAAATAAAAGCCTACGAAACAGGAAGGCTTTTGCCTTATGTTAAAACACTATAAAAGTTAATAATTGGAATACATTGCACACCACCAAGGTAAAGTAATTAATAATTATACACAGGATTAGTCACACAGCTAAGGAAATCAGTACAACTTCAGTCATGATTCACTTGCTGATTTCAACAGGTCTATCTTAAGCATGGCTAACTACCTGCCTCGGCAGACGACTAAAAGAGTCGTCTTCCGGGCAGGGAAGAGGAGGGGCAGCCGCACGAGCGGCGCCCCTTCCTCCTCCTGAGGTCGCCCCTGGAAGCGCCGGCCATCCGCACGACCGGCGCTTCCGGGTTGCCCTCACGCCGCGGCAGCCGAACGCGCCACGGCGTTTGAGCCAGGGAAAGTGCGCCCGCCGCTTTTGGGGTGCACTTTCCCTTAAATCTAAAAGGAGCGCCAATTTGGTGCTCCTTTTAGATGCGCCGCAGGAGCGCTGCGGTCCGGAGGCTGAACTCCGGCGGCGCTCCGGACCACGGCGTCTCCGACGCCCTGGTCTGCATCCCCCCTACCACTATCATTGATTACCCTGCTCAATCTTCAAAGAATTTGGGGTAGTTTGTAAAAAGCCTTCCACATTTTATCCTGTCAATTCTCTTATTTGTCAATAGTTATTGGCACAAGGTCACCCAATAAACTTCAAGACCAAGAGGTGATTTAAACACAGATATCCTCAGTCATAGTTTCTAATGACTATATCATTCTACCTCTGCTTCAGTGGCTGCTTTTCATAGAGCTTATTCAGTTCTAATGAAAGGAAAAAAGTTTACCAAATCAAGACAAGAATATTAAATGTATCATTTAAAGATTTACCATGTAAACTAGAGTTGGGCCCTCCACATGCTGCTGGACTCCAAATTCCTGTCATAGGGGGGTTGCAGACTGCCAGAAATAGTGCAAATTGAGTCCACTTTTAGGGTTAGGGTTAGTGCTAGGGAATCATGGGAATTGTTTTTTTTTTCAGGGACATTGAGCCTTCTCTGTCAGAGAGCTCTGGTGCCACAATAAACTACAGTCCCCATGATTCCCTAACCCTAACCCTAAAAGTGGACTCAATTTGCACTATTTCTGGCAGTCTGCAACCCCCCTATATAGTTAGAGCAACTAATGGTCAGGAATATGTGAACTGAGTCAACACAGGGAGAGCTACAAGGTCCTTACTCTCATGTAAAAAATAATCAGATTGCCCAATTTCTAGGAATACTGTTCATGTATGCTATGAATAAACTGTATGTTACTCAGAAATAAATACAAGGATGTGTAAACTAGGTATTTACATCTGACTACTCACTTTCTGCATATAAGAGGTGAGCTTTTCCTTTTCTCGTGTACTACTGTCTCCTTCTAGAACTAATTTTAAGGTGACCAAACAAGACCACAAATTTCTCCCAGAATCCTATTGAGGTGAAAAAAACACTGATATTTTTGTCTTCTTCTTCTTCACATCAATGCTAAACAGTTTTTCTTCTCCCCACCTTCAGCACTTTTCAACAGAATCAAAATGTTTGGGATCACCTGACAGATATTTCAATATTTTCTGGGATAAAATATAATAAAATAAAATGGATATATATTAAAAAAATCTCTTAAGTATATCTTAACACGGCAAAGTAGTTACTGTAGTAGATCAAAATGCTTGAACAACTTATTATTATTATTATTATTATTATTATTATTATTATTATTATTATCATCATTATTATTATTATTTATATCCCGCCCCACTGCAGAGCAGTTGGGGCGGCTTACAACATTAAAATTTCCATACAGATATGTTAATACAATGTAAACAGAACACACGCTCCTTAAAAAGTAAGGGTTCTTCTTCTTAGTCTAGGCCCGACGGAGCTGGGCCTGCATCTCTCCCCCAGATGACGTCGGATGGAGTGGAGTGAGGGCTCTTCTTCTTAGTCTAGGCCCTATGGAGCTGGGCCTGCATCTCTCCCCCAGATGATGTCGAATGGAGTGGAGGGAGGGCTCTTCTTTTTAGACTAGGCCCGATGGAGCTCATCTCTCCCCCAGATGACGTCAGATTGAGTGGAGGGAGGGCTCTTCTTTTTAGACTAGGCCCGATGGAGCTGGGCCTGCATCTCTCCCCCAGATGACGTCAGATGGAGTGGAGGGAGGGCTCTTCTTTTTAGACTAGGCCCGATGGAGTTGGGCCTGCATCTCCCCCCTCAGATGACGTCAGATGGAGAGGAGGGAGGGCTCTTCGTCTTAGACTAGGCCCGATGGAGATGGGCCTGCATCTCTCCCCCAGATGATGAAGAACGTAGAAGAATGTACACTGAAAATGGCTATGGACATTGACCAGGTATTTATAAACAAAGTGGGTCAAGTTTTACAAAAGGAAATTCCGATATAGTAAAAATGTCTGGACATCACCTGACAGTTCCAAAGTAGTTAACCTGGGATGTTTAATTATTTTCTGAGACAAATAAAATCCTGGCAGAGGGTTGGACTGGGTGGCACTTGTGGTCTCTTCCAACTCTATGATTCAATGAAAACAAAACAATACAGTATATATGTATGTATAAGTTAAGTATATCTTAACAAGACTAAGCAGTTAATGCAGTAAAGCACAATGCTTGAACAGCTTATAGAAAGTACACTGAATATGGCTATGGAAGTTGATCAGGTATTTACAAACAAGGTAGGCCAGGTTTTACACAGGGAAATTAGCTCTGATCCTATTCCACTCACACTCAAACTGGAAAACTAGTCAATCCCTACTTGCTAGAAATTAGGGGATATTAAATGGGAATTACTGTCCAACATTTTCTGAAGGTTACCAGCTTGGGAAAAACTATTTCATGGTTCACGGTTAAGAAGTGATATCATAGCCCTGTTTAAGTATTTGAAGGGATGTCATATTGAGGAGGGAGCAGGCTTGTTTTCTGCTGCTCCAGAGAACAGGACCTGGAACAATGGATGCAAGCTACAGGAAAAGAAATTCCACCTAACATTAGAAGGCACTTCCTGACAGTAAGGGCTGTGCAACAGTGGAACACTCTCCCTCTGACAGTGGTGGAGTCTCCTTCTTTGGAGGTCTGTAAACAGAGGCTGGATGGTCGTCTGTCGGGTAAGCTTTGATTGGGAGTTCCTGCATGGCAGGAGACTGGATGGCCCTTGTGGTCTCTTCCAAGTCTATGATTCTATGATTCTATTTGAAGCTTGCATTCATATCACCTTACTTTTATTTTGGACTGAGCTTTAGAACCATGCCATGCCCAACTATACAGCATCTTAGCAAAGCATGAGTCTGTCCTTACTGCATTACATTGACACAAGGTTTCACAGCCAGCATGGTGGTTTGAGTGGAGTTGGACTATGACTCTGGAGACCAGGGTTCAAATCCCAGCTTGGCCATGTAAAACCACTTGGGCAAGTCACACTCTCTCAGCGACACAGAATGGCAACAGCAAATCCCCTCTGAAGAAATTTGCCAAGAAAACTCCATGTTAGTTTCACCTTAGGGTTGCCATCAGTCGGAAATGACTTGTAGGCACACAATGACAACATAGCTATCAGCTACAAAAGTATAGCTAAACAACAACAGTTGTTTATCAAATTTGGTAAAAGAAAATGAACTGTAGGTCATCCCTAGAGAGATAAAGGTCAGAACTGCCCATCATACCCATTCAGCTGCTAAATTAATAAACTTAGAAGCAAAACAGACTGCCCCAAAGGACCAGCTTCATGTCACCCCTTTGATCGCTGGGCTGGGGTTGCAGCAATTGCATGCTACACCCATACACACCCCAGTGTTTTCCCAGAGCAAAAAGAAGTGGCAAAAAGCCACTCCTTTTGCACCAGGAAAAAAGAGCATTCTGCACTTTTGCAGTGTGTGGCACTTAAACGCCACACCACTGGAGCGCTGAAAATCTGCCGCCATGTGGGCAGGCAGACAGCTTCCCAGTATCTTGGGGGGGGGGGGTGCGTCGCACATACATTCCTTATGCCCTCAAGCCATAAGGAAGCCAATGTATTCTGCCAGCCTTTTTTGGCCCTTACTTTGCCAAGAATCTTTTCTTCAAGATAAGGCAAGAGACTTGAATCACAGTCCTTCACCCCATCACCTACACTCCCCACACATACCTCTTAAACTTTCCTCAGTGAAACAGTAATTATGCCCATGGGTAAGTCACAATGAGAAATGGTTGGGTAAATTGGATAGGATTCCCACATAATTAATGCTGCTCAAGAACTGGAAGGATGATTTAAGACATGATTGATTAGGCAAGGGTAGAATGAATTGAACAACTTAGCTATGGAGAGTTAAGAACAAGAATAATATTGGGTGTAGGAATTGATTAGATTGAAAAAGGAGAATAGATTTAAGAGATTCAAGAGCTGATTTGATGAACTAAGGAGAAATATGAATCCAGAATACAGTGAGACATGAAGGTGAAAAAAATGAGCTAATAATAGAAAGAAAAAAGGACACAAGAGAAGCAGGGAAAGAAATATTAAGATCATTTGAGAGGAGAGTGATATAAACATTATACAACAACAATAATACCAAGTCATCAATATATGTCTTTGCAAGGTTAGTTAAAACCATAATTTATTTATCTGATGTCTCTCTGAATTTTCAGTCCAGAAAGGCCACAAGGCAATATAATTAAAATAATGAAATTCAAGAGGAGAGGAGGTTACTCTTCAAAACACTCTGGCACATGGCACTGCATATCCTCCTACCCTGTCCCTCCTCATACTGTTCATCTTTGCAGTCTGAAAGAGCAGAGATGGACAAGCCAGATGTCGCAGGTAGAACTCAAGTGAGCTCCTGAGTATCTGCAGTTTGGAACTGTTGCTGTCATACCTTGCTCTTTCCTCCTTCCTCCCAAATAGGAAAAGCCAGCGATCTTGGGGAGAAGAAAGAAAAGAGCACCTAAGCTATAAACTGACCTTATGTAGAAGGCAAGAGCAGATTTTGGGGCCAAACTTATGGATTTTGATATGACCTGTGGACAAGTTGAGGGTAAATCCTAGGGACATGTAACAAAGGATCTAAAGCAGGGAACGGCAACCTACGGCCCAGGGGCCGGTTAAGGCCCTGGGCCCTGGACTTACCAGCCCAGGCCGAAGGTTGCTGCCGTGTGCCACTGTCGGGGCGCGTTTTCGGCCGCGCTCACTGCAGCCACCATTTTGGAAGTCAAAATGGCAGCCATGATGCGTTTGCGCATGCGCAATACTCTTGTGCATGCACAAACGCATCGTGGCCGCCATTTTGACTTCCAAAATGGAGGCCGCAACATGCGCCGTGGTGGCCGCGGCCGCGCACACTATGATGGCAGCTGCAGTAGTGGCTGCGGCGGCAGCATGCGCGGGGGGTGCGCGGCGGCGGAGGGTGCGCGCGTGCGCGCGCCACCATTCCCCCCCTCGGCCCAGCCGAGACCTGGGCTATGGGATACCGGTCCAGGTCTAAAAAAGGTTACCTGTCCCTGATCTAAAGGATGAAACAAAAGAACACACTGCCAAAGAACTTACAAAATTCCAGCAGATATAACTGTTTGTGCTTGCCCTAAAGGCTTGATGGATGAGAGCAGAGTGAGGTCACTGTCTTCAGGACAGATTACACTCTTCTCTTTTGCCAGGGAATGGGTCCTTTTTTAATAACAGTTAAGGTACAGTACTTACATTGACCCATGGATAAGTCAACTCAAGTTTTTGGGTCAATTTTTTTATTAGAATTTCTAGACTTACACATGAGTATATACAATAAATATTTTTGTAAAAGCTGCTATAGCATAATGGTAGGATTTAAAGATATAGCTGTGTTATGTTAGCATATGTGCATTTTCATAAAATTCTGGACACATGTGGAGTTCCCTCTATGACCCCAGACTGACCTCTGAGGGATGTCAGCCATAATCCCCTAGATGGCAGGTCATATAGGCACCAAGAGACCTGTCCAAGACCACTGGAAAATTCCCTAATGGACAGGTTTGGGAGTTGCCAAAAGGGAAAGACCATTGTATTGGAAAGG
>CM034709.1:12897177-12907315 GCA_020142125.1 Phrynosoma platyrhinos | reverse complement strand
TGAAGAAATACTGTTACAGGTATGCAACCTGTCCATCCATGGCCCACCTCACACTCAGCTAGCAGGTCATAGCAGTGCATTCAATGCACCCAAAGTGATGCAACATCACCTCCTGCTGCCATTTTGGCTGGTTTTGTGGCAATTCTTTTTCTTTTGGCTTTTGTTTTGTTTTGTTAAGATTTGAGGAACTCTAATGTGTTATGGGAAGGAAACTGCCATATTTTGAGCCAGTTTTGCTAGCTTTTGGATAGTTTTCATGCAAAGTATTGCCTGAGAAGCACTCCATTTATTTGGAGGGTAGGATCTGAGGGCTTTGAGGGGCTTTGGGGAAAAACCTTTAGGGATCTAAAGGCCACATCAAGCTCACAGGGTGCAATTTGCCCAGTGCTACTGTAAAAGTAATGACAAGGCAAAGGTTCCTCAGCAGTCAAGCTCCAAACCTTTTGGATTGTTGCAGCATCATTATATTACATCACATTAAGAAGCACTCAGAACTGACTCTGTATGGGAACTGAGACACATATATTGCAATACCATGGGATTTGTATTTGGCACATCCCTGAAGCCAAGCTGCAAGTGTGAATCATATTTGTTTGATATCATGACCAAGAAAACCACAGCTGCTATCAGATTCTGGTAGGCCCGTTTTTCCCCATTCACTGTTTTAACCTATTCCTTTATGAAACAGCTCAGAATTTTCAACAGTCTCTTAGGTTACATACTCAAATTATGAAGACACAGATGGGGGTGACAGAGATAACTAAAATATCCAGAGTATGGAAATGAAAAATCAAGAGATATTTACCATTAGGCATGGAAGAATCTGTCAGTTTGAATTTGTGCAGAGATGGCTTGAAAGCCTTTGTCGATAAATTGCAATGGAGACTAACAGGAAGTACTATTGCTCAAGGGCAATCTGTAGTGCTCAAGATGTTGCTGGACTGCAGCTCCCATGATCTTTCACCATTGGATATACTGAATAAAGATGAGAGATGCAGTACAACAAAAGCACAGAAACACAATGGCTGGCACCCTGCTAGGCAGTTATGATGTTGTAAGCATGGTCATACAACCTTGTAACTGTTCAGTATTCGCCTTTATGACCTTAGCACCATTGTCACAATCATAAATGCTCCTCAAACCCACCTTAAAATCTAAACAGTCGTACAGAGGGATGGGGTTCTGCAGCATCCAGGCCCCCTCCCACCAGCAAGTGATGAGCAGAAGTAGGGACCCTTGCAGGTCCCTGTCGCAAGTCCACTTGGCTCCAATGTTCTCTGGTGGAAAAGGACAGGATGAATCATCCAGAAGCACCCCCTCCCCAGTTCCCCAGTGAGCCCTTTGGATTTTAAGGTGAGTTTTGAGGGCTGGATCAGCAAACAAATTGTAGCTACACTGTAGCTACGTGTCTGATACAGGATCTCATCTATTCTGTTTTCCAGGCCTCAAACCCTTTATTTTTGGATCACAACTTCCAGAATCCTTCAACCAGCATATCTGAATGTTTCAGGGATTTATAATTTTTAAAAGTTATTTTCCCAAGCCATGTAGTATTTTATTTTTCATATTCTTATAGTGCTTTTATCTGCTGAAACTTTCAGGTGGAAGAGTTGCATATTTAAATAAATGAATGAGTTGTCATCTCAAGGTATACCTGTCTTAAAAAAAACTTTATAATTTAAAACAGTATTAAATAAATCTTAACATCATCTCCTAAACGACTTTCAGCATATTTAGAATCACAGTATAAATGTAACAATATCTTCTGTTTTTCCTCTATAAGCCCTTGAAAATTAGCACCTCACTCTATTTTTACAAGGTCAAAAGAGACAGCCATCACTCTCATTTAGTTAATCCAGACCTTCCTTTGTATGCGACATGCCCTCTGCTCTTGGGTGATTTAATCAGAGCTAGAGATCTCTTCTATCCCAGAGCAGCTTTCACCCTCTCCTCAGTAGACCCGTTCTGAAACTGAACTGCCTGACAACAAATGCAGGGCTTTGCTCACATTTATCCCATGTTACTCTGACCTCTCCTTTTATGCGACATGCCCTTTGCTCTTGGCAGACCTTGAGGCAGAGAACTCCTCATCTGCAAGTCTCCAAAATGTTATACCTACAAACAAGAAACGATGAGACTACAGTCAGCCAAACGGAATTTACAAGCAATGCATATGTATGTTAATCTATGCCTTCAGTTGTCACCTTTGTCATCCTTAGCTGCTCAAAGAAGTCCTGCTCCCTCAGATTTCCAGAGACTCTAGTGTTGTTGCTCTAGATACAGGACAGCCTACTAGAACATTTTCACAATGCCATTTTACTTATCTCCTCCATAAAAGTTTTTGGCAGAACCCCAGTTCCCGCACCAGATATTTTGGACTCTAACTCCCATCAGACATTGGTCTGATACAGCAGTGGTATGGCAGCCAATATTTCCTAAGGTGTGACAAATATGTAATAATTAATAAATTCATTTAACACTGTTAAATATACAAAACATGGAGTGGAACAAGATAACTTTCTTGTTATCTCTATAAATAGGCTATGCCATCTAATATGCCCAAGGGAAAGCATGCCAACCAGGAATGGCATTTTTATTTACACTGATTTACTTTGGATGGTGCACTCACATTTCAATAAGAGTGTAAATTAGCTATAGGAACAGCAGATCCTGAATGACTGCATGCTCTGCTAATTATGATCTTATTAAGTTGCGAACCCTATGAGGACACAATTATGTCTTTGCTAGAAAATTTACCCCAATTGCAAGTGGTAAAAGTCACAAGACAAGCATCCAAATGAAGTCACAAGACAAGCATCCTGTCCAAAATTGCATCATTTATAGATTGACAATTTGTACTTGTCAGTCTCTCCACACTATAAAGATAAGAAAAACCAACAACTATTCTTTTTTCTCAAACAGAAGAGCAAATTCAATAAATGTTTGTCAGAGTGTCTTTTCCAATTAAATGCACACTTCTGTGGTCACATTGATGCTGAAATATGAAATTCACCTACGAGGGTGTAAGCTCTACATGTCACATTAGAACTTAATTTTGAGCTGACATACAAAAGTTTGACATGCCAGAAGGCAGGACACATGCAAAAATCTCATGTCCTCTTTGAACTTCCTAGGCAGCCTCATGGAAACTATTTTTCTCTTACACCAGTGTTTTTGGACTGCAAAACCTATGTGTAGGGAGACAGAATGTTTCTCATCCTTGTCTCAGGCTTGGACACAAGCTTGTCTGCAATTGGAAGATAACAACACTGGCCAACACTGCAATTTTTTTTTTTTTTTTGCAATAATAATTAAAGTAAATATAGGCAGAGTGTGTCAATCACCTAATATGCATACCACTGAATGGTATGAGAGCACTCAATCGGTTTCTAAAGTAAAGCAGACCATTCCTTCGGGGGTTGCAAACTGCTAGAAATAGTGCAAATTGAGTCCACTTTTAGGGTTAGGGTTAGGGTTAGGGAATCATGGGGACTGTATTTTATTGTAGCACCAGAGCTCTCTGACAGAGAAGGCTTAATGTCTCAGGAAAAAAATAATTCCCATGGTTCCCTAGCACTAACCCTAACCCTAAAAGTAGACTCAATTTGCACTATTTCTGGCGGTCTGCAACCCCCCCTTGTTGCATGGCAGAAAACTGAAAGAACCTGCCTGATCAGATCATAAAAGTCTACCTAGTACTAGTCACCAAATGCATCTGAGGAAATAGACAAATCTATGAAAGCTCATGCTGCCAATTTATTTATTTATTATTTTACTTCCAGGATTTATATCCCACCTTTCTCCCACAGTGGGATTCTTTCAGTTGGTGCTTCAAGGTCTCTCTACATATACTAATCCAAAATTATGTTTCCTCATTTGACACTTCTGGGAAGTTTACAACAGAGCTTGAAGACAACATCCCAATCCTCCTTTCCTTCCAAAGATAAACAAGCAGGTGAGTGTACTCATACCAATTTTGAAAGCTAACTGCACAGTCTTATTTATATATATATATATATATATATATATATATATATATATATATATATATATATATATATATATATATATATATATATATATATCTAAATTTCCTTGGGTTCAGTTGTAGGGACGCTGGGTACAAGACTGAAGCCTGAGCCAGCTGCCATTACCACCTTTTTTTTGTCATCTTTAATTAATTGCAAGGGACTTTTGCTTGTCCAAGTCTACTTTCAATCTATTTCACTAGAAACCCGTTTTATAGCATTATGAGGAAGGAAATAAAAAAAAAAATTGTAGCCATTTTCTTCACAGTATACAGAATTTTATAAATCTCTACATATCTCCCTCTTAATCTACTAAATAGATTATACCTTCCTATAGGATTTCAGCTTTCTAACCCAACCTATACATGTCTCCTCAGAAGTAAACACCATAAAGTTCAGCTGGACTTTCATGGTATACAATCACAGTGTTATCTGCCCTTTCTTTTTCTTTGTTTCTTTGTTTCTTTTTTTTTTTTTTTTTGGCACTAAACTAAAATATTCATGACTAGGAAGATCACTATAATATCTAGCTCTAAGGAATACAGTACATACAAATACTAATGACACATGTTAAGAATCATTATTCTTCCTCTTGAATGTTTTGATTATGTGCTGCTAAACCACATCCATAACAGAAAAAATGTGCAGGACACAGAATAACTGAACATTTATATATACAGTATATAATGTTCACATTTGCACCCGCTAATATATAGGGTTAGGGTTTCAAATCTGACACAATCCATTTTGCATTTTGCATTTACAGCTAGAATTTCAGAATACAAGACACATAGAGAGAGCCAAAAGGCCAGTCAGGGTGGATAGTCAAACATATTTATGTTCCACTTTTTCTCCTATACATAACTCACCTGAAAAATCTGTTATTGTAACATTTAAACAGGACCAATGCAGAGCCCAGGTACACACAAGATCAATAGCAAGTCACACAAAGCCTATGTCTTTTAATAAGGACATTGCTGGAAGAGAGATCTGTTTAAAGCTGCCAAAAATATACAGAATTTCTAACTAGTGTCCAGTTTTAAGAGATAGTCAGCAGGTGCATTAAGAAAGCAGAGAACTGTAAGACACGAGCAAAGAGCAACAAAATGTGTATAGAGGATGGGGCAGAAAACAGCTGCTACAAAAGAGAATAAGAGCATATATGAAATGATTTGTTTTAATCAGATCCCTAACCCTCTGTAAAATATTTATTTTTCAGGTCAAGAACAGGCTCCATCTTTCCACCCCCTCAAGGGGAACCCCCACCACCACCACGTCTAACTTATTAACAGCTAACTTGCATGACATTCTCATAGGATGGATCCTCATCCCCTTGAAATCAAGTTGGGGTTGGGTACCAATTTGGCATCCTACAGATAAAGGCACCAGATCCCATTTGGTCTTGGAAGTTAAGCAGAGTCAGTACTGGTTAGTATTTGGATGGGAGACCACCAACAAATACCAGGTGCTGTAGGCTATATTTCAAAGGAAGGAAAAGGTTAAACCACCTCTAAGTATTCCTTGCCTAAGGGGTAGTTTACACACAATAAGTGTATTGTGTGAGTTGGTGAACATGTGTGGACTGGTAAGCATTTTTGCACATTTGCTTGCAAATTCATATTTATTTGCTTCTATTCATAATAATAATAATAATAATAATAATAATAATAATAATAATAATAATTTATATCCCACCCCTCTGCAGAGCAATCGGGGCGGCTTACAAAATCCTCCCTCTGCCAAAAATGTGCAGCCATCTGAATGCATGCAAAGACAATATATGCAATAACACATGCAATAATGAAGATTTCTGCACATTTCAACAGATACTCAGGTAAAAACCGCAAAACCTTTTTCCACACAATTTAAGGAGGTTTTTGGGGTGGGGGCATAAAAAGCCCAAACTCCCATGAATTGTGACCAGATCACATTCTATTTAACTGGAATGACAAGTAATAAAACTGTGAAGACAAACCCTAAGAAAACCCAATGAAATTCATGAGACTTGAAGGCACATACACACAAAGATATATTAGAGCTCAGCTCCCTTCATTCCCAGACCTCATGGGCTGTACTGATGAAGTTAGATAGAGATGTTCATAAAATGTGTCTCAGGCAGGCTGGAGGGAGACTCAGGGACTCCATGGCTCAATAGAATCCAGATCACTTAGCAACTCCATTTAAAATCTCAATATTTATCTATTCTAGTACTACCGTTTTGGTAGGGAAAAAGTCCTATAGTATTCACAGCCAGGATCACTTGATGCACTGAGGATGGTCAACATTACCAAGCTACACCATTTCGATTTCTCTCCCAGTCTAATTTCTTGATCTTGCGTGAATGCAACTATATGCATTTGTAACTAGCAGCAGGAAGAGCCAGTGTGGCCTAGTGGTTTGAGCTACTGACTACAACTCTAGAGACCAGAGTTCAATTCCTGGCTCGGCCATGAAACCCACTGGGTCATTTTGGGCAAGTCACATGCTCTCAGCCTTTGGGGAAGGCAATGACAAACTCCTCTGAACAAATCTTGCCGAGAAAACCCAATAGGTTTGCCTTAGGGTTGCCATTAAGTCGGAAATGACTTGAAGGCAGACAACAACAAGCTAGCAGCAGACAAAAGTGTGTGTGAAAGAAAGAAAGGACGATTGACTAGCTAAGAGCAAAGGGAACAGAGCGCATGGGTGTTCTCCATTAGTCACACCCTATTTGGACTGATTGAACATGTGATGAAAAAGGGACCGGGGTCCCCCACTATATTGATCATGTATGAACACAAGGCCTCTCTCATCTTAGCTTCTGGGGGTTGCAAAGGAGAAACAAGAGACCTTTCACAGCATATCGCCATGGGGTCTTTGTTGGGTGTGCAAATGTGAGAAGTGAAAATCACCCAAGGTAATGGGGAAGAGGGAGAAAAGAGAGAGGGAGAGAGAGGCTTCTTCAGCCTAGCAAGCAAGAACTGCAAGCACCCAGCTGGGAAGATAATTGGAAAGTGAAAACATCCTTACAGAACGGCTAGAAAAGGAGCAAAAAGCACAGAAGATTTATGAGGAGGAACAAGTGTAACAGGAAAGAGTAGCCTCACCATACTATTGGCAGTAACGGGTTGGCTTGCAGTTGGAGAGGCTGCAAGGGTTTTGCCTGAGGAGATAAAACAACATAAAATATTTAAAAATAAAATACAAATAAATACAAATAAAATCCCACAAGTGGAGACATTTGTGGGTCCTCTCCCCCTTTTCTTTCCGCATAATATAAAGTAGAAGTTTCCTAGCCGCTGTCCAGGACTCTATTTATTTCTTCCTTTTATATTTCTTTCTTTTCCCGTTCCTATTGATGGAAGGCGGCATAGTAAGATCCACACCCACCCATTTTCCCACTCGAATGACAGAAATCATGGCTGGCCCTGCGAAGGGTGAGGCGGAAAAACCCAAATATATTCCCACACCTTTGGGAACCGCTTTTATTCGGGAGAGAAACACTTTATGGGAAGGAAGAGGCGACGTGAGGGGAAGAAGGAGCCCAGAAACGGAGGCACAAAGGAGAAGGAGGGCGAATAAAAACCTTAAGGACCGAGACCCCGAGAGGGGGGAAAAAATCCCCTCAGGATAGAAAAGGGTTCGGTTTGAAAATGGGGCCTTTTTTTGGGGGGGGGGAAACCTGAGCCCCCAGGCTCCCCCTCGGCTCCACTTTCCGAGCGGGACTTCCTCGCAGGCCGCCTCAGCCGAGGGGGGAGCTTTGGGGGAGAGGTTTCCACGGACCCTGAGGCAGAGGAGGACGTTCCCAAAAGGAAGCCCCAAACACTCCTCGAAACAGAGAGCCATCCTTCGGAGTGAGGCTCAAAAATGGGGGGGGGGAGCGTTTCGGAATTCCCCCAATGTCCTGGAAAAGGAGGACGCCTGCGGAGGAGGAGGAGGAAGAGGAGAGCCTGAATTTCATTCCATTTCCATTTGTATGCCGCCTTTCTCCCAGGAGGAACCCAAAGCCCGGTCCGATATAGAGGCGCCCTCCTCCTCCTCCTCCTCCTCCTCTTCTTCCTCCTCCCTCCAAACTAAACTCAGGACTCCCCGCAGAAGCGTTCACACGTTACGAGAGAGGCTGGTTGTTGCTGTTTCCCCCCCTCCAAACACACACACACACACAAGCACACACACACTCCTGGCCCCGGCCTTCTCCATCCAATGGCCCCACCGGCCACACCCACCGCGCGCGCCGGGAAGGAGAAAGAGAAGGAGGAGAAAGAGAAGGAGAAGGAGGAGAAGGGCTCACCGGCGCCGGACTCTGCGAGGGCGGCTTCGGCCCAGAGCCGTCGGGAGCAGTGGCGGCGAGGCTGGCTCGGCTCGGCTCGGCGCTCCAGCTCCGCTCCTTGTGCGCCTTTGCGACTCTCTCGCCGCGGCCAAGCGGTTCTCCGCCAGCCGGCAAACTCCCCGCGCGGCTTTACTTTACCTGCCGCCTCCTCCTCCTCCTCCTCTTCCTCGGCCCTCCCACAGCCGTTTGCGGCAGGCAGGAAGACTGGCGGCTTCTGGCGAGGAAGAGGAGGAAGAGGAGGAGGAGGAAGGAGAAGGAGAAGAAGGGGAGGGAGCGAGGCTGGCAGTCAGACCAAGGACAGCGACGCCTGCGCCTTCTCTGCCGCCCTCCCCTTCTCCAGCGCCAGGAGGAGGCTGAGGGGGTTTGGGGGAGGCCTCCTCAAGACTCAAGAGGGCCCCCCCCCAAAAAACCCTGAAGGGCAGAAGGGATGCATCCTCAGCATTGTTTTTATTTATTTATTTATCTATCTATTTGTTTGTTATTTCGTTTGTGTGCCGCCTTTCTCTCAAAGCTCAAGGCGGCTCCTAGAAAGTCACTCAAAAAGCCAGAATAGTGTGTGTGTGTTTTTATAGTAATAATAATAACAATAATAACAATAATAACAATAATAATAATAATAAAGTCAGGCCTCCACATTGGCAGTTTGGCCTTTTGCGGATTTGATTATTCACAACAACAAGAGTTTATTGAATAGCCCAAAAGCCGTTTCAAAGTACTAAGTACATAAAAATAAAAGCAATATCACAACAGTGTATAAAATATGAATATACCACAATAGCTGTAATCAACCCCTGTACAATATAGGTACATATGAGTAAGCTAAGCGTGCACCAAAACATGTACCATTTATGCACAACTTATACGTATCTAAGAAGAATACAGAATATACTAAAAAAAAATATGCTAATAGACAATGAAGAAATAAGATGGATACGCAATTGGATGAACATATAATAAAATAATAAAAATTAGAATTAAAATTAAAATTATAAATTGGGAATAAAATTAATGTTAAAATTAAAGTTAAAATTAGAATTCAGATTAAAATTTAAATTCAATTCAATTTAAGATTAAAGATTAAAGTTAAAATTACGATTATAATTGGAGTTAAAATTAAAATGGGAGATAGAAATAACAAGATACATCCATCAACAAATTTCATATCAGTTCATCGCCCTTGCAATTGACACCAATCAACCCCACATAACTGGATCTCAACAATAATGCTTTATGAAGGGTTATTCACGGATTTGGTTAATATGTTAATACTAAGACGGAGTTTATCACACAACGGGAGGGAATGGAATTGGAAGTATAAACTGGTGATTAACCCGTAATGAACCCGCAATTGTGCCAATGGTTTTCACACGACGTCAGCACACAAAGTGCTGTTATCCCCGTGCAGAATCTGTGATTAACCCACAATTGCGCCAGTGGTTTTCACACGGCGTTGAGACGAAACATGATTAAAGTGCCACTGTCCTGTGAAGAACCGGGCAAGAAACAACTGTGGAGTTTATCACAGGGGGACAACCTAGAAAAATCCCATACAGAAACGGGATTTAAAAACCCAGTGGGAAAACCCCTCAAAAGCGGGTAGTTTTTCACACATGATGTTTGGGGTTAACCTGAACAGAAAGTAGAAAAAACCCGCAAAAGCCGGTTGTTTTTCAGACAACTGTTAGCATTAATGAGAATTAATGTGCCATTAACCCGAACGGAAACTAGACAAACCCCACTCCTTTTTACTTTGGGAAAATCCCAAAAGTAAAAAGGGGTGGGTTTTGTCTACTTTCTGTTT
>CM034709.1:12866623-12879501 GCA_020142125.1 Phrynosoma platyrhinos | reverse complement strand
CCACACTATACTACATATCTGATAGAATACTAACAGGATTCTAACACGTAGTTATGCTCAACATCTTTTCCAAGCTAATCCCTGATTTCCTGAGCTGTGAATGAGTGTGTGTGTGCATGTGAATTGCTGTGTAATTTTTCTCTTTAATAAATACTTTAACTGGAGAATTCTGTCTCTGCATCAATTCTTAGATCCACTAGATTCTTGGTATACGTGTGGGAGATGGTCTTGCAGGGTCCTTGTAGCCGACCCCCTCTCAATTTAAGCTAAATAAAATTCCCCTTAATAGACTTTTGGCTACAATCTGGTGGAGAATGTGGCCATTTAATTGGCTTTCCCCCCAGAATAAAATTAATCTCTATCATGGGTTGGGAGACAGAGGCAGGTCCCTTCCCATTCAAACCATAAACCAGTTCCATAACCCAAAAACAACAGAAACGACGTTGGATGAGCAAAGGTAGGCAAAGGTGGGAAGATGGCTGTAAATCTGAGTGCAAGGTTGGGATGGGCCACAAAGGCAGGTATAGCAAAACTGTAAGCCCTTTGGGTCAAGGTAGAGCTCACCTTGGATGAGCAAAGGCAGACAAAGGGGGAGACATCATTGTCTAGAGGCTATAAGTTTGAGCACAAGGTTGAGAAGGGAGGAGGTGCTCCTAAAAAAAGAAAAACTCAGGTGAGGGTCTAGCTAGGGACTCAAGTCCTGGTGTGTGTTTTGCGCCTACTGAGGGGGCGACCTGAGGAAGACTGCAGCATCAGGGCTTCCTAGTGAAGGGATTGGTGTGAGGCCAATCGGATCCTCTGGCTGGGTCTAGCAAAGGTTATGATGAGGCACTTGCTGCAGAAGTGAGCAGGTAACCCTTGTGAAGTGGGTGGCAGCGTCTGACCCCAACCCAGAGTTTTTGCTAGCAGGAAGTGGTTCCCAATTGAGGCTAGTGGGGAAGAGGTTCCCAACCAGAAGTTTGCTAGCAGGAAAAGGTTCCAACCAGGAATTGTTAGAGGGAAAAGAGATTCCGACTAATAAAATGGAGGTATCACTGGAAGCTGCCAGACTGCTTAAGTAGGAACAGGCCCAAGAGGGGCTCAAGAAATAGGAAAGGATCCAATCCATGGAAGACTGGAGGTTTCCTTAATGAGGACCCATTTCTGACCCTTCTGAAGGTTTACAATGCCAAAAAGGCAAGGAAAGGGTTAAAAGGTGTTTCCAAGGCAGAAAAGGATAGGTAGGCCTCGTGGGTCATTTGGATGTTAGTCCATGAAGCCATGGAGAAGTACAAAAAGTTAAGATCAGATTCGGATGTGCTAAAAAGGCAAATTGGCGACTTGGTCACACAAGTAAGAGAGAAAGTGACTGAAAATACTCTATTGGCACACACCGCCAATGATGCCAACCAGAGGGCAGAGAAAACAGAGAGAGAAAATGTTAGATTAAGGAAGCAAGTAAAAGAATTAGAAGCCAAATTAAATCAGGCCAAATAAGCCATGGACTTCCTTTTAGCCAAAAAGACAGAAGGGGCAGTATTGGTTGATTACACTGCCTGCAAACCCTGCATTAAGGAATTAGATACCAAATTAGATTTAAGGTGTGCAATAGTGGCAACTGTACACCCAAAAATCCTAGAATCTGCCACACGTCTGAAGAGACCAAAATGCCCACTCCCTACAAACCCCAATAGAATAATCCCAAAGGGAATGAACCCAACAAGGGAAGTATTCCAGGCATGTCACTAGACCCAGAGCACAGTAGAGACTAAACAGACTGTAGAAGACTGTATCATTACCAAAACCCTAGTAGAGATCATATACTGAGCGCTGGCTGAGATTAAAGCCATAGTGGATCAATTGGACAAATTGAACACCCAGACAGAAGTCAAGTGGATATCCACCATAATTCTCACACACCCCAAAGCCAAGGGACAGTAGTTAACAGGTTTCTAGGCTGTGCATAGATCCAAACTATTCAGGCCCTTTTGAGGTGGCAGTATCAAATTATGATTTGGCTAATTTAGAGTTGCACAAATGGATAGCTAGGATGGTGCAGATCCTGTGGCCTGGGACCATCTTACAGGCAAGATATCAAAACAAAATCCAGCACCCCAACAAAGCACTAGATACATATGTTGCCCAGAAAAAGATGCTAGGCATCTTATCTGGAGCAATAGGGTTAAATAAAAATGGGCAGCCACTTCTAAATGACATCAAGGTCATCAGGAAAGTTTATCAGTGATTACACAAGACCGCTAAAAACTATCTAGGATCAGTGACCCTATGATTCCAAAACACTGATTGGCAGGGATTCGTGCAGCATGTCCAGGAAGCATCCCAAGTGTATTGGACTAGGGAAGCACAGAGGGAGATGGCCAGAGAAATGTTAGCTGCAACTGCTGGGAGAAGTTTCAAGGTGGGAGACAAGAGAAAGACAGAGACCCAATTCATATGGTTACATACCATAACATGGGCCCACACTCCAAACCTGTACTCAAAGAACCCAGGAGATTCAGAATTAATAACCCCTTTTGGAGAAGACCTAAGAGCAACCCATTGATTCTAACTGAGCAAGAAGACAGTGCAAGTGGGCGAGCAGCCCAAGGAAAGGGAAGGTGGTGAAGAAACCTAAGCCTTCATTGAAGGTTGACTGGACTCCCAGATGTCAGGAGGCATTTGAACAGTTGAAAACCTTTAGTTCTGAGCCCATCTTGAAGTACTCAGATCCAGAACTACCTTTTGTTGTTCAGGTGGATGCTTCAGATTTAGCTTTGGGAGCAGTGTTGTTGCAAAAAGACTTGGAGAGGGTGCTTGAACCTTGTGCTTGTTTGTCAAGAATGTTTCAGACTACTGAGTTGGCCTGACCTGTCTGGGAAAAAGAAGCTTTTGCTATAAAGTGGGCTCTCCAAACCTAACAATTCTTAGAAGGAGCACCTCACCCATTTGAGGTTTGGACAGACCACTGCAACTTGGAGGTGCTTCAAGCACCTCACAAATTGAGCCCTAAACAGCATAGATGGGCTAAGGACTTTTATAAATATAGATTCAAACTCAAGTTTATCCCTAGTCAGGAGAATTGTTTGGCTGTTGCATTATCAAGATTCCCTCAACATGTGGGCAAAGAAACACAGCCACTACAAACTTTGTTCACTCTAATGCAATTGGGGCTAGCAGTCATAACTCATAGCCAGGCTAAGGCAGAAAGGGAGGCAGACCATGGAGGGCTGGATCCACTACATTTAGAGATTCAGAAAACCTTTGAGAGTGACAACTGACTACAAAAACACCAGCAACAGCTAGAAAAGAAAGATAATGGCCTTTGGTACAAAGAACAAAAACTATATGTGCCTAAAGATTTAAGACTGAAAGTGCTACAAGTATGTCATGATTCCAGAGCAGCAGGACATTGGGGTTTTGTGAAAACTTTACACAACCTTCACAAACAATATTGGTAGGAAGGGGTGAGATTGGATGAGGAATATTATGTGAAAATATGAAGTCGTAGGCTTTCATGGCCAGCATCCATAGTTTTTTGTGGGTTTTTCAGGCTGTGTGGCCATGTTCTAGAAGAGTTTCTTTCTGACTTTTCACCAGCATCTGTGGCTGGCATCTTCACTTTTTTGGAAAAAAACCCACAAAAAACTATTATGTGAAAAGCTGCCCAGTGTGTGCTAGAACTAAGCCATTGGTGGGAAAACCTAGTGGACTTTTGCAGCCTCTAGAGATCCCTAGTGGCCCATGGAAGCATATCTCCATGGATTTCATTTGGGTTGCGACAGACTTGTTTTCAAAACAAGCACATTATGTGGAGTGCAAGGGACTCCCCATAGCACTCAAGCTGGCTGATTTATTTATACAATTTGTGTACAAATACCACGGATTACCAGATAATATAATTTTCTGTTGAGGTTCACAATTCACCTGACAATTTTGTAAGGTGCTGCAATCCAAATTGGGGGGTTGAACTAGCTTAATAAAAAACTAGCAAAATAAAAAAAGTGGCATGGGAAATAAAACCTGGAGACAAGGTTTATTTGTCAATGAAGCATTTAAAAACAAGACATCCCACTAAAAAATCGAGCCCTAAGTATGTAGGACCTTTTGAAGTCAAAAGACTAATCAATGAGGTGACAGCAGAGTTGGACTTGCCAAAAGCATACAGATATTTACATCCTGTTTTCCATTTTAGCCTGCTGAAACCTGCACTGAGCATTGGAGAACCGAAGAAACCCCACTTTTACCCATGTTGATGGATGGGAAATATCATTTTGATATCTCAAAAATATTGGATTCTAAAATGCTTAAAGGGGGATTACACTACTTGGTTCAACAGAAGCATTTTCCCATCGCTCATGCAAAGTGGGTAAAGGCTAAACATGTCAAAGCTTCTAAATTGGTTGGGGAGTTTCATTTGGTCTATCCTGACAAACCAGGGGTGGGGTGGGGTTGGTTTAAATAATTTCATTTGATGTGTTTTTTGGGGGGTGGACTGTCAGAATCATGCCTGCGTACATGAGTTCTGTCAGGTTTTATGTCAGGTTTGTTATTTAATAGCTGTAGTTCATTGTGGGTTATGGGTGGGTTAGTAGCTGTAAGGAATAGGCGGGCTGTGATGGGGAGTTAGGAGTAGTGCTACTGTGTTAGAATAATTTTAAGAAATTTGGGCCTTTGGGATATCTAAGGTGTGAGAAGTGGTGAGTTGGCATCTGGATGTAAATGGAAGGGGGGTTGGATGGAATGATTGGGCTAAAGAAAGATAGCATTGGGGGAAAAGCTTGGAAAGGGGAGGTTAGCTTGATGGGGGGAAAGTGCTATGGGAATTGGAGGTGGGTGCTGGTTTTGGTGCCAAGGGTGTTGGGTAGAGTTTGGTGGTTTGAGGATTTTAAGATACTATTTGGCTGAAGAGGGGTAGTTCTGGCTTAAATGCTGACTGGTGAATTTCTGACTTTGGGCCTCGGCAGACGGCTTATTGAGCCATCTCCGAGGCCAGGAAGAGGAGGAGCCACCGCATGCGTGGCGGCCCTTCCTCTTCCTGAGGTCGCCCTGAACACTTCCGGGCCACCGGACGCCCAGCGCGTTCAGGGCGACCTCCTCCCGCAGCGTCCGGACGCGCTGTGGGGGATAAGTCAGAGAAAGGGCGCCCGCCGCTTTTAGGGCGCCCTTTTTCTGACTTATGAAAGGAGTGCCTTTTTGGCGCTCCTTTCTGGGTCGCTCTAGGAGTGCCGCGGTGGGGCTGCCATAGCCCCGCAGCGCTCCGGACCAGGGCGTCCCAAATGCCCTAGTCTGCAGAGGGGGCTTGTGTTTTCAATAAACTTCTTGTTAAATTAACTTGCTGGACCTATTGATACACAGAGTTACTGAATTTGCTGAAGTCTGACAGTAAGCCAGAACTCCTCAATGTCTAGTGTGATGGAAGGCCATTCAAGTCTGGACAATACATTGATTCTAACAGAGCAGGAAGATGGCATGAGCAGGAACGACCAAGGAAACAACAAAGCCTGAGGGCCTGGGAGCCCATCCTAAAGCTGTGATAGCTACTGGGGAAGACACCCCTGCTCAGCCAATGGAGAATTTCTGGTTCCAGCCACTGGCCCCTACAAAGGGTAAGGAATGCGAGAGGCGCAGAACAGGCAGAGTATTAGCCTGGAATGTTGGAGTGGCTGACCCCCTGGATGAGACTTCTAGTGAGAAGAAGGACCAGGAAGATCAGGTCTCCCAGATCCGAGAAGAAATGCAGGAGATGCGAAGGATGCTAACAGAGGTAATGCAAACACTAAAAGGCCTAGTTGTTGGTCCCCCAGCTGGGGCTGGGGCTGGTGTGGCAGCACCAGCAGTGGCAGCTCCAGTAGTCCTGGCCATGCCAGTGGGGTAGCCAGGAGTACAGAGAGGACCATCTCCTCAACAGAACCCCCCACCGATGAAGTTGCAGGATCCTTTGGCCAGGAAACTGGGGGTAATGTTCGATGCCTGTCCCCAGCAACTGACCTATATTCCTGTCACAAGTGGCTGGACATATGCATGAGGGGGGGCCATCTTTCCCAGATGAGGCAGCCAAAGAGTGATGTATGACCAATCATCTGGAAGTGGAAGTCCACTATTATGATAGTGGGGCAGTGGAATTGCAGAATTTGCAGGCCTTTCTGGGAACAGTGCGCCTGCACCAAGTTAATTGGCCTGCATCAAGGACTGTGACCATTGTCAAAGTATGCTTTGGAATTCAGAAGCCTGGAAGCGCAGGTGCTGGAGTGGCCAGAAGGCATCAAATTGCAGTATTTTAAAGATGGCCTTTGCCCAGAATTGCTGGAATGAACCAGTCCATGTAAAACAGGACCCATCAAAGTTCCTCTAAACCCGGTTAATACAGCTGTTCCACAGCAGATACCACTCCTGGCACAACCTCTAAGGCAGAGCCACCATGCCAGCAGATAGTGGCCACATTAAGATCAGATTTGTGGGGATGCCCCACCATACAGGCAAAAATTGGATCAACCCCCCCCCCCAAAAAAAAACCCCTGCATAAGTTCTAGTGCACTCCAGCACATCAGTCAACACCCTTCACCCCAAATTGGCCATGTCAGGGAACAAAACTACACACCACATGGAACTGGTGGGACACATGAAAGGGAAACACCAGGCGAGTATATGGAAGGGGTTGAGACTGCCATGGTAGCATTGGCTGATGACCTCCGTCTGAGCATTGACAGGGGTAGTGTGACCCTGTTGGTGCTCCTAGACTTCTTAGCAGCTTTTGACACAATAGATCACAGCATCTTCTTGGATCGCCTGAGTGGGTTAGGAATTGGAGGCACTGCTTTGCAGTGGTTCCACTCCTTCCTCTTGGATTGATTCCAGAGAGTGTTGATTGGGGACAGTTTTTCCACAAAAAAGGAGGTTAATTGTGGCATCCCACAAGGCACCATCCTGTCCCCAATGTTGTTTAATATATATATATAGCTGCTGGGAGAGATCATCCGGAGGCATGGGGCAGGGTGTTATCACTATGCTGATGACACTCAGATATATTTCTCTATGCCTCGGTCGTCTGCCATGACTGCTGATGGTATCTCTCTCTCAATGACTGTCTCAGAGCAGTAATGGGCTGGATGAGGAAAAACAGATTGAGACTGAATCCAGAAAAAATTGAGATACTAACAGTAGCGGCCCCGAAACCAGGTATTGGGATACAACCTCCAGTCCTGGATGGAGTCACACTCTCCACTAAGGACTGTGTTCACAGTCTTGGGGTACTCCTGGATCCATCGCTCCAGATGTCAAATCAGGTAAATGCAATGTTCAAGAGTGCCTGTTATCAGCTTCAGCTGATTCGCCAGCTGCACCCTTTCCTGGAAGTAAAGGATCTCGAAACTGTGGTGCACGCACTGATAACCTCCCACCTTGATTTCTTATTTTTTTTATTAAGAATATAAAAAAAAAGACTATAAACAAAATAAAAAACTTCCTAAACTGTACATGAGAAGACCACTATATGTATATAGTTCCTTTAGTGTCCCACTGGCACAGAAGAAAGGAGTTATCTTATCAACGATAACTCCTTTCTTCCACTTAACTAATACATCCAGAATCTTGTATAACTTATATAAGTCTTTTTCACACTTTTTCTAAGGAAAAAGAAAATAATTCATCTCAGAATATAAAATGATTAAGCAAAACCAAAAAATGATTAAGCAAAACCAAAAAAAAAATCACAATTCAATGTTATACAATGTTATTGTCAAATTTTTAACAAGCTGATGATTCACGAATCAATGTCAATATCAATAAAGATGCAACTAAAAATCGGTAATATCATCTAAGATCTTAATAAGCATTGTGTTGTCATTTCATATTAAGAATTACTTAAGTTATTGCATACTAATTATCACATATCACCTTTTTAGTCATATTAAACTTTAAATACAAATAATTATGCAATCATGTAGTGATTGTGTTATTCTGATAGTTATATAACTATCAGTTACTCCACTAATGCCATATATCTATTTTCATTACCTTGTTCTTACATATAGGAGATCCACAATCTTCATTCCTTGTAAAAACCTGTTAACACAGGGGTAGGCAATCTTTCCCCTTTAAGGGCCGAGGGACTTCAGCTCCCAGAAGCCTCAGCCATGTTGGCCAATAGTCCCATGTTGGCCAATAGCTCCTAGGATTCTGGGAGCTGAAGTCCCTCAGCCCTTAAAGGGGAAAGGTTGCCTATCCCTGTGTTAACACCTTGTTCTTAGTTAAATATGATAACTTATCTAATTCATAAAAGGCCTTTTCTGCAACCATTCCTAGACTTTGGAATGGCCTGCTGGACAAGATCTGTCTCATCATTGCTCTCTATAGTTTCAAGAGAGCAGTGAAGATGAATCTCTTCCAGCAGGCCTTCCCGGAATAACCTCCCGGCTCATTCTAGACGATTTGTTACTCGCCTCTTGTGGCCTGCTGCTTTTGTTTGCCTTTGTTTGTTTTTTGGTGGTTGTTTTTAGTGTTTTTGAATTGTATTTTGTTCAGCAACTGCCATTTTAATCTTGTACTAGTTTAATTTAGTTTTAAGGGGAGAGGGTTAGGGACGGGGGAGTAGGAGTGTTTTTAAATTGTTATCTGTTTTAATCTTGTTGTACGCCACCCCGGTTGCTGAACAGAGGGCTGGTTAGAAATAAAAATTATTATTATTATTATTATTATTATTATTATTATTAATTTTTAATTTCCACTCTTCAAGTGTTGGCATCTCCTTCTGTTTCCAGTATTTAACATATGTCATCCTAGCAGCAATTATCACTAAGAACATTAATCTCCCTTCTTCTTTTTCCAATTTTGTGTCATCTACGATATTCAAAAGATATAGTTTGGGATCTGGGTGATTATTCAGATTAAATATTTTTCTCATTTCCCCATGTATTCTCTTCCAATATTTAACTGCCTTCTCACAGTTCCACCACATGTGTAGATATGATCTGGGTTCCTCACCACACTTCCAACAAGTAGGATTGACACCTTTAAACATTTTAGATAATTTGAGTGGAGCCAAATACCACCTAAACATAGATTTGTAGACATTTTCCCTTAATTCAACACTTCTTATATATCTAATCTTAACCCTCCAAATTTTTTCCCATCACTCCATCTGGATATTTTGTTTTAGATCAATTTCCCGTTTTATCATATAGCCTTTAACCATATTTTGCTTGAGCTCCCAATTCAGTATTAATTTGTAAAATTTCGATATCACTTTACTAGATTCTTCTCTCAAAATTTTCTCCAATTCTGCAATCGATGGGCCAATTCCACACATTTTATTATTGATTTTAAATCGCTCTACCAATTGTCTGTACATAAACCAATTACAGTTATAACCAGACCCCATTAGCTCCTCCTGTGTTTTAAGAATCATACTGTCTTGTTTGATTGTTAACATATCCTTATAGCATATCCACCTGTCTTTACTATAAATTTCCCTTTTTAATAACGCTTCTACTGGGGATACCCAATACGGAATTTTAGGACACCACCTACTCCTATATTTCACCCATATTCTAAGAAGAGATTTACAGATAAAATGATTGTTAAAACTTCTATCTACCTTGACTTTATCATAGAATAAGTAAGCATGGAACCAAACTGTAATTCAAATCCTTCAAGAGTCAACAGTCTAGTATTCATTAATTTGAGCCAGTCCTGTAGCCAATCTAGGACACAGGCTTCATAGTACCACTTCAAATTTGGGAGTGCAAGTCCACCTCTATCAATAGTATCCTGATGTATTCTTGTTCTAATTCTTGGCTTCTTTTTTCCCCAGATTAAGTCAGTAATATCTTTATTCCATTTCTGAAAAAGGACATTGTTTGAGATGATTGGTATATTTTGAAAATAGAATATCATAGGGTCCACCAGTGAAAAATGCTGACCTTGATAGAAAAGCAAGAGCAACCATAAATCTTTCCCTGGACCCAAACCAATTAGACTACATTAGAGATAAGAGAGCTGCTCAGGAGGTCTGGTTTGCATCGAAGAATGTGCCCCAGTCAGACTCTGCTCTTTCCAAAATTCTTTGGAGCAAAAAGCTGTATGCCTGTAAAATGCAAAAAGGACAGTCCTCAGAGGAGCATCTCACCACCATGAAGCATCTATTTTTGGAGGTAGAATCCAGAGGAATAAACTTCCCACAAGAACAAAAAGCATATGTCCTGCTGGGCAGTTTAACCAGTGACTTTGATCACATACTGTACAGACTGTAGGGGGTGCCAGAGAATCAGCTCACAATGGACTTGGTGTCGACACGTATCTCGGAGGAGTGCCAGAGATGGCATTTTGAGAGTGGCATTCAGAGACAGCAACATGCTGAGCCAAGATCAAACACACCATCAGAGTAAGTTTAAAAAACTGAGAGTGCAGCTGTCTGCAGAGATCAGCAATGTTATAATTGTGGACAGCCAGGTCATTTTAGGAGAAGCCACCTACTGCCAGAAGGAATGAACAACACTGGTCTCCTGGGAACAGGAAGGGAGTTGTTTCATCAGTGAAGGACAGTGACAGTCAAGCCCACCTCGCTGTTGCAGCCAGACATCTGTGGATGATCAACAGTGGTGCAACTCACCACTTGGTGAACCAGAGGTTCTTGCTGAAGGACAGGAAGCCCTCATGTGTTGACTCTGTAGGTTTGGCTGATGGGAGTTCAAGCCAAATAAGGGACATGGGGACTGTGCATTTCCCAGAGTTTGACAAAGACTTTGAAATGTGCTGTATGCTCCGCAGTTACAAAATTGTCTGGTCAGTGTGTCCTCATTGACTACAGACAGGTATGCCCTACATTTTGAGGGGTATGATTGTCTTATCACTAAGGGGGGGGGCAGGTTTGTGCAAAAGCACATAAAAACAACATGTTATATTACCTAGATACCCATGCAGAGTGTGCCACAATTGGAAATGTGCCACTGCACTTGAATTGTGTACACTACCTTCATAGGGTGTTGGGACACACAGGTTTTACAAGTTTAGAGAAATTGAGAAGTGTGTGCCCTGAGTTGAAACTGGAAGAATGTAAGAACCATTTGGAATGCTCTGTGTGCAGCAAGATAAAGCTGAGGGCTTTTCCTGTTGCAAAGAGGAGCAAGTGTGCCACCCAGAGGCCATTCCAAGTGGTGCATGCAGATTTGGCTGGGCGTTTTGCCAAATCAGTAGGCAATAGTGATAGTTGATAGACACACCAGGTACTCCTATGCCTACACGCTAAAGGAGAAGAATGAGGCAGCCACCACATTCAAGAACTGGGTGGAAATGTTGAAAAGGGAGTTCAAGTACAAAGCTGGTACTCTAGTGACAGACTGTGGGGGTGAATTTTTATCTGTAAGCCTGGATAATTGGTTAAAATATAAGGGCATTTGCCATAACACCACCAACCCAGCCACCCCGCAGGAAGATGGTTGGGTGGAGAGAAAAAATGGGGTGCTAAAGCAAATTAAGGACTGCATACAACTTGATGCAGGGACCCCCAAGGATCTGGGGGAGGCAATCTTGACTGCCTGCTACATCACCAACCAGGTGTGGAATGCTGCAGTCAAGCAAATACCCTACTTTATGCTGTATGGGAGGCCACCTAACCTCAACTACCTAAGGATGTTTGGGCAGCATGACAATGTTTTGGTTCTCCAGACTTTCAGGAAGAAAGGTGACCCCAAGTGGTGCAGATTGATGTTTGTGGAGTACCAGGGGAACAGTTACAGATTTTACCAGGAGCATGAGGGATCCAGGAGCACAAATTTTGAGAAGCACTCCAGATGGGAAAAGATCCACATAAATCAGAAAGTGTTTGTCAGATTGGGACAACTGGGAGGCAGTACTGGAACTGGAGGGGTGGAAACATCAGAGGCTACACCAGAAAGCCAGCCTAGCACCTCCAGGGAACCCACAGGTACACAGACTTCAACCATCACTGTACAAAAGTTTGAGACACCATCATCCACAGAGACAAGGGTACAGGTGAGTAGTGACAGTGAGGATGAGAAGGGACTGACCAAGGTGATCATACCCAGGAGGACTCAGAGAGTCAGGAGGCCACCTAAGCATTTTGTGGTACAGAATGCCAGGGTATGTACTGTAACAGCTGATGAGCCAGAAAGCTACCAGGAGCTTCTCACATATCCTAGGGAGGAACAGGAGAAGTGGTTTGAGGCCATGGATAGTGAGTTCTCATCTCTAGTGAATAGGGAGGTGTTTGAAGTGGTGGATAGGCCAGGAGACCAGAAGGTCATAGGTTGCAAGTGTGTATTCAAAAGGTAGGAGATGCCTGGTGAAACCCACAAGTATAAGGCCAGATTAGTAGCCAAGGGATTCTTTCAGCAATGGTTTGAGAGCTTTGACAAAACCCCTCTCCAACTGCAAAGCCAGAAAGCCTCAGGTTAGTATTGACATTAGCTGTGAGAAAAACTCAAGTGGTTAAACACTTTGAATTTGAGACAGCATAACTGAATGCACGGCTGGATGAGGAGGTATACATGGAGCAAGTGCCTGGTTTTGATGATGCCAAGGAGGGCAAGGTTTACAGGCTGAGGAAAGCTCTTTATAGGCTAATAATAATAATAATAATAATAATAATAAAAAATATTTTTAACCCACCCCTCTGCTCAGCAATCGGGGCAGCGTACAACAAATTAAAAAAACCACAACAATTAAAACATTCCACCATCAATTTGGCCAACATGTCATGATGGTGGGAGGGGTAAGTAGAAGATCACCTCCAGCAAGCTGGGCGGTTATTCCAGGAAGGCTTGCCAGAAAAGATCCATCTTTACTGCCTTTTTAAAGGCAGCAAGAGTGGTAATAAGATGGATCTCGTCTGACAGGCCATTCCACAGTCTGGGAGTGGTCACAGAAAAGGCCCTCTGGGAGGT
>CM034709.1:12855338-12866523 GCA_020142125.1 Phrynosoma platyrhinos | reverse complement strand
TGTTTCCAGATCCAGGAGTTACATTATAAAAGCAGTATAAACATACCCCAAAACTAAAAGCCAAATATCTCCATGGTTATAACCACAGCCAAGCACGCACTCACTGTTGTGTTTATAAACAAAACTAGACAAAGGATTCTCTAGGCCCTTCCCATACTCCACTTCTGGGTGTTAACTGTATGCTAATTGGATAATGCCTGTATGATGTGTAATAACCCAGCCTCTTGCTGTCCATCATCCCCCATGTGACTCCTTTCCCATGATCTCAGATGTTGATGCACTGACTATCTTTTCCCAGCTAAAAACTATAATTGTTATGACTTCTTGGCCATCTGGGCCGGGCTCTCCTAGCCTCCCTAAATGTTGTTCTCATGAGGAAAATTCCACACACATATCTCTACATTTCACTTTTGATTGTATAACCCATCTATCTTCCAACATTGTTGAGACAGTGTCCCAGGGAAAATGTTCAATGTAGTTTGATACAGAAGTAGAGACATGTTGGTGGACTGTTGTGTGTATATAGCCTTGTACATAGAGGAACCAAGATTAAAGCCTCATCTGAGAGACGCCTATTCATAGAGTCTCTTTACTCTTTCTGGAAGGGGAGTGGTGCTTCTTCAGTTTACAAGCTACTGCCTGCATCTGTGAAGGTGGTGACCCTGGTGCTACATGTTGACGTGGATCATCACGCGCTGCGTAACCACACTAGAAATCTTATCATCTGTTTTCCCAGTTGAAGGGCATGGTCCAGGAAGGGAGAGGAAAATAGTGGATGCCTCCAAGAACAATTTGGACTCTTGGATCATGGGCTGTGGTTCCACAAGGGAGAACTTCTGGCAAGGGATGGATTGCATCTCAACCCAGTTGGCAGAAACATTTTTGCCAACAGTCTGAAAAATTTGATCAGGACTGCTTTAAAATGAGTTATGTGGGGGAGTGAGACACTATTTTGGAAGGCAGGAGTGCATCAAAGGCTGGAGATAATAGTCAAACTATTATAGACAGAGCAAGGCAAATAGTGCAAGGACCCAACAGTGGGAGGGAAAAAACTTTACAGAGGAAGCTAGGGAGGAGGACCCATGGTTTCAGATGTCTCTACATCAGGGGTACGCTGGGTTGCTGTCACTCAGACAATTGAGCTGGGGGCTGGGTTGCTGTCCCTCAGACAATTGGGGGTTAGAAGCACCAAAAATAAATAAATAAATAAATAAATAAATAAATAAATAAAATATAAATATATAAATATATATTTTTTTAAATTTAATTTAAAAATATGCATACACACTCTCTCAGCCCCAGAAAAGCCATGGTAAAACCCCTGTGGAGATTTTGCCAAGAAAACCCCAAGAACAAGTAATAACAACAATAATCAATATCATCATAGCGGGTGGCGGCAGCAGGACCAGCCGGGGGCCTGTCCAAAGGCCTCGGGGGGGGGGCGCATCCGGCCCCCAGGCCTTAGGTTGCTTACCCCTGCTCTACATTAATGCATGGAAAATAAACAAGATTAACTTGAACGCCTAGTACAAGAAAGCAAATATGATATATGAGTGTAGTAATAGAGGAGTATAATCTTTTCAAGAGAAATAGGCCAAACAGAAAAGGAGGAGGAATGATATTATCTGTCAGGGATGTTTACACCTGTGAAATGTTCCAGGACTTATATCCAGGAAGCCAGGCGGAGAGTATCTGGATAAAAATTAAAGGGGTGGGAAACAACAGGGATGTTATTGTGGGAGTTGGATGATACCTTTCTAGAACAGATGACCACACACTCAGAAAGGAGATATATAGCAGTGTTGGGTGATTTCAACTATTCTGATATTTGCTGGAAGTCAAACTCAGCCAAAACATCAAGGTCTAGCAAATGTATCACTTCCTTGAAATACAATTTCATTGTCCAAAAAGTGGAAGAGGCAACAAGGTGATTAGCGATTTTAGACCTGATCCTAACCAACAGGGATTACCTGGTAAATGGGGTGCAAGTGGTGGGATCTTTAAGTGGGAGTGATCATGTTAATAATAATAATATAATAAATAAAATTTATTTATACCCTGCTTAAATGAAGACAATCTAAGCGGCTTACATCAGTTAAAACCCCATACAACAAAATTCATACCCCCACCCACCCCCTTAAAACAGTATTAAATAGCAAGATAATTAAAACAGGAATATAAACATTCCAACACAAATAAAACAAACATGAAAATATAAAAATGTAAAAATATAAAAATGCCCTGATTAGATTCAACTGCGCTCCCCATCCATCAGCAATTGATGGGGCCACAGAGGGAGTGCAGAGATCAAAGAGCCCAAGGCCAGGAGGATTAATCTGGAAAGGCCTGCCGGAAGAGATCCGTCTTGACAGCTTTCTTGAAGCTGTCTAAAGATGTCAGCTGACGGATCTCATCTGGCAGGTCGTTCCAGTTTGGGGGCGACGATAGAAAAGGCCCTCTGGGAGGTCGCCACCAGCCTAGATTTTTGAGGATGCAGCAAATTCCTCCCAGAGGACCGGAGAGCGTGGGGAGGATTATATGGAAGGAGGCGTTCCATGAGATAGCTTGGACCCAAGTCATTTAGGGCTTTAAAGGTAATAACCAACACCTTGTACTGTTCTCCTGGAGTTTGTCATACAGTGGAAAGGAGAAGACAGCCATAGTCAGACAATCATTCTAGACTTTAGGAGAACTGATATAAGTAAACTTAGGGAAATGCTGAGGGGGATCCCATGGTCAAGAATAGTTAAAAAAAAAGGGGGGGAGTTTCTCAAAAGGGAGATACTGAAGGCACAATTTCAAACTGTTCCAATGAGGAGGAAAAATGGGAGGTGTCTCAAGAAACCAGGGTGGATGACTAAAGAATATTCAATGGAGCTAAGTTTTAAATGGGGCATGTATAACAGATGGAAAAAGGGAGAAATCACTAAAGAGGAATTCAAACAAATAGCTAGCACATGTAGGGGTAAAGTCAGAAAAGCTAAAGTGCAGAATGAGCTCAGGCTTGCTAGAGAGATTAACTGCCTCGGCAGACGACTAATAGAGTCGTCTTCCGGGCAGGGAAGAGGAGGGGCAGCCGCACGTTCGGCGCCCCTTCCTCTCCCTGAGGTCGCCCCTGGAAGCGCCGGCCATCCGCACGGCCGGCGCTTCCAAGGCAACCTCCCTCCGCAGCAACCGGATGCGCTGTGGAGGATAAGTCAGGGAAAGTGTGCCCTATGCTTTTAGGGCGCACTTTCCCTGACTTATGAAAGGAGTGCCAATTTGGCGCTCCTTTCAGGGACGCTGTCGGAGCGCCACGGTAGGGCTGCCATGGCCCCGCGGCGCTCCGGACCAGGGCGTCCTGGTCTGCATCCCCCCTAAGAACAATAAAAAAAGGCTTTTGGGGGGGTATGTTTGCAGCAAAAGGAAGAGAAAGGAAATGGTAAGGCCATTGCATTGAGAAGATGGCAAAATTCTAACAGGGGACAGAAAAGGTAGAACTACTCAACAGCTTCTTTGTCTTAGGGCCTTTGCACACTGCCAGAAATAGTGCAAATTGAGTTGACTTTAAGGGTAAGGGTTAGGGTTAGGGAATCATGGGAACTGTATTTTATTGTGGCACCAGAGCTCTCTGACAGAGAAGGCTCAATGTCTCAGAAAAAAAAAAAAACAATTCCCATGACTCCCTAGCACTAACCCTAACCCTTAAAGTGGACTCAATTTGCACTATTTCTGGCAGTCTGCAAAGACCCTTAGTCTTCTCACAAAAGTAGAAGGGTGCTCAACCTGAGGAAAATGGAGCAGAGGACACTAGGGGAAATGCAGCACAGAATAAGTAAAGAGTAAGTACAGGAATATCTGGTTAATCTAAATGAATTTAAATCTCCATGACCAGATGAACTACATTAAAGGGTATTAAAAGAACTGGCAAATGTAATCTTAGAGCCATTGGCAATAATCTTTGAGAACCCGTGGAGAACAGGAAAAGTCTCAGTAGAATGGAAGAGGACAAAAATTCTCCCCATATTCAAAAAGGAAAAAAAGAGGATCCCAACAATTATTGCACAGTTAGCCTTATATCAATACCAGGAAAAATTGTAGAGCAGATCATTAAACAGAGAGTCAGGGCCTTTACAGACTGCCAGAAATAGTGCACATTAAATTGAGGCACTGCCCTGGCTTAGTGCTAGGGAGTCATGGGAATTGTATTTTTTTTCTGAGACACTGAGCCTTCTCTGTCAGAGAGCTCTGGTGCTACAATAAATTACAGTTCCCATGAGTCCCTAGCACTAAGCACTGAGCCAGGGCAGTGCCTCAATTTAATGTGCACTATTTCTGGAAGTCTGCAAAGGCCCTCAGTGCATATTTTGAAGGGAATGCCATAATCACAAAAAGTCAACATGGGTTTCAAAGAAACCAGTCATGCAAGATTAATCTCAATTCTTTTATTTGGATAAAATCACTAGTTTGGCAGATGAAGGGAATGCTGTAGACATAGAATATCTTGATTTCAGTAAGGCCTTTGACAAGATCCCCCATGACAATCTTGCAAACAAGCTATAAAAATGTGGGTTAACCAATGCAACTGTTACATTGATTTGCAATTGCTTGACTGGCCAAACGCAAAGGGTGCTCAGCAATGGTTTTTCTTCATCCTGGAGAGAAGTGATCAGTGGAGTGCCACAGGGTCCTGTCCTGGGCCCAGTGCTATACAACATCTTTATCAACGAGTTGGATGAAAGAATAGGAGGCATACTTCTGAAATTTGCAGATGGCACCAAATTAGGAGAAATAGCTAATACCCCAGAAGACATGATCAAAATTCAAAATGACCTTAATAGATTAAAAAAGCTGGACGAAATCTAACAAAATGAATTTCAATGCAGATAAATGTAAGGTACTGCAATTAGGGAAAAAATGAAATACATAGATATAGGATGGGAGACACTTGGATTAATGAGACTACATACAAAATGGATCTAAGAGCCCTAGTAGACCACAAGTTAAACATGGGTCAACAGTGTGATGTAGCAGCTAAAAAGGACAATGCAATTCTAGGCTGCATGAAGAGACATCTGGTGTCTAGTTCAAGGGAAGAAATAGTGCTACTCTATTCTACCTTGGTCAGACCTCACCTGGAATACTGTGTCCAATTCTGGGCACTACAGTTCAAAAAGGATGTTGATCAGCTGGAGTGTGTCCAGAGAAGGGCAACTAAAGTGGTGAAAGGTCTGGAAACCATGCTTTATGAGCAGCAATTTAGGGAGCTGGGTATGTTTAGCCTGGAGAAGAGAAGGTTAAGTGGTGCTATGATAGCCCTGTTTAAATATCTGAAAGAGTGTCATATTGAGGAGGGAGCAAGCATGTTTTCTGCTGTTCCAGAGAACAGGACCCGGAACAATGGATGCAAGTTACAGGAAAAGAAATTCTACCTCAACATTAGGAGGAACTTCCTGATAGTAAGAGCCTTCTTTGGAAGTCTTTAAACAGAGACTGGATGGCCATCTGTCAGGGGTGCTTTGATTGTGAGTTCCTGCATGGTAGGGGTTGGACTGGATGGCCCTTGTGGTCTCTTCCATCTGTATGATTCTGTGACCTTAATTATTCACTCAAGAGTATGCCATCTCAAAATACTTTGAATTATAACATGAATAGGTCATCACAACTATTTCTTGCTGGGAAAATCCATTTCCACTCAAACTGCCCAGGTTCTTTGTCCTCTTCCTCCCTTTCCCCTTTGTGCTCAGTTAAAACCCTTGCTAACTGCCCTCATAGCAACCTAACCTAGCCTTAATGGGTCTTCACCCCTCAGGGCACAATAAACATCAACAACAATCCCTTTCAAACCTACTCCTCCCTCATATATACTCACTCCTAGGAGCAGCCCCACTTTTTCCTGTCTTTGCTCCCATTGGCTAGTGCCAATGTTCTAATCTGCCTGTTGTCTCCACACCCATCCAGGACCTCCATAGGAATATAGGAAATTGCATTACATGAAGTCAGCCCATTGCCTCAGCTTAGACCAAAGGGATTAAGCAAGAGTCTTTCCTAGCCCTGACTGAAAAGGCCAAGCATTAAACTGGGGTCTTCTGTATGCAAAGCCCCTGCTCAACAACTGAACTAAAGCTCCTCCCCAAAACTGTGGCTCCTTCTTTTCCTGCTCCTAAATTGTCTAAAAATTGAATCCATGATTTCTCTCCTCCAAGAACCAGACCCCTCTTGGCTAGATAGTCCTTGCCCCTCACTGGCCTGGTCTACCAGCTTCAGGCTAATGGTCCACTGTGGGCCTCGGCAGACGACTAATAGAGTTGTCTCCGAGCCCTGGAAGTGGAGGGGCAGCCGCACGCGCGGTGCCCCTTCCTCTTCCCGAGGTTGCCCTGGGAGCTGCCGGCCTTCTGCACAGCCGGCGCGCCGAGGGCAACCTCCCGCCGTAGCGACCGCATGCGCTGTGGCGGAAAAGGCAGGGAAAGTGCACCCTATGCGTTTAGGGTGCACTTTCCCTGTCTTCTAAAAGGAGCACCAATTTGGAGCTCCTTTTAGGGATGCCGCAGGAGCATCGTGGTGTGGAGGCTGCGGTCCTGCGGCTCTCCGTCCGGCGGCGTCTGGGAAGCTCTCGTGTGCTTCCCCCCTGTGTCTTGTTTTCAAATGCCTTCAGATCTACTCAAGCACCTTGTCTGTTTGGTACATTAAACATTCATTTTAATTAATTAAATTTCATTCATAATATAGTATTATAGCACTGTTGTTGCATTTAACTGGCATGGCTGCTTTCTATGGAATCCTTGGAGTGGCAGATTAGAGAGGGGCATACAGAGTTCTCAGCTAAAATGTCCTAGTGCTTCCCCAAACTGCAAATCCCAGGATTCCATAGGATGTTGCCATGACAGTTAAAATGGAATAATAGCGCTAAAACTAGTGATAGAGCCCTAAGTGTCTCCTGATCAGTGCTTTTGCAGAGTTATTATTATTATTATTACCAAAACTTCCTACTGACTATCCTACTGGGTTTTTTCTATGCACAAACATTCTAAAAAGACAGCTGAACTTTTGAGTATCTGTCAAATAGCTCTATAGCTCTGAGCACTACAGCAGGTTTGTGTCCTTCAGTCCTTTAAAATGAATCACACATAATAAAGTAACATATTCACAAATATAATTTGAACCCCTAGAGATAAGGAATGACTACAGAGTTTAGAATTGTGAAAGAAAGTCTGCTTCCCACTCAGAATGTGAAATGCCATTGAATTGAACAGGCAACAATGAAATCCTGTTTTAAAATTCTGTACCTTGCAATAAATTTCCAGTCATAAAGGCTGTTATATGCCACCTATTTTGTTTTGCTTTGTTGATGAAATGGCTGGCTGGATATGAAGTTCGTTACACAAAGAAGTTTTTGGAGATTCCACAAAATTGCAGTTATAATGAGAAGATTCCACCTATATTTTATGAAGGCCATGATGGCTAAATGCAGTCTGCCATCCGTCCATTAATGGTAGACAACCCAGTAGCTGGTAAACCTGATAGCAAAGTAAATTCAATTTTCTCTTGCAGATAAAGGGGAAAACATTACTGTGATAATATGGAAAAGCTGAGGCTATAGTTATAAAGTACAACAGTCTGTAGACTGGTTTACTACAACAGCTGTAATTGAAAAGCCAAGGAAAATACGGATATACATTGATCCATGTGATTTAAATAAAGTCATTAACGTGTGTGTGTGTGCTTTCTCTCTCACACAAATACACACAGAATTTAATATTTTAGAGAGAAATATCTTCTTAATATCAGCTATAGAAGAATCTGAGATTATAAATCTAAGCAATTTAAAAGTGCAGGTTCTTGACATTGTGTAGACCTGTTGGATCTGATACAATTCATCATGAATTCTCATCCCTTGTCTTAGGGGGGTTGCAGACTGCCAGAAATAGTGCAAATTGAGTCCACTTTTAGGGTTAGTGCTAGGGAATCATGGGAATTGGCTTTTTTCTCGGACATTGAGCCTTCTCTGTCAGAGAGCTCTGGTGCCACAATAAACTACAGTCCCCATGATTCCCTAACCCTAACCCTAACCCTAACCCTAACCCTAACCCTAACCCTAACCCTAACCCTAACCGTGGACTCAATTTGCACTATTTCTGGCAGTCTGCAACCCCCCTTAGAGAAGCACTGCTATCAGAGATGTCCACAGATTATAAGTCTTATATTGTAAGGTGAGGAGATGTTCACTATTAAGTAGTAGTAACAATTTATTATACTCAGACCATAGGCCATTTGCAAATTAAACAAATGAATACAGTTAAAAGGTACAACATGGAATAAATCACATATAGATCTAGAATACTTAAATTTCAAGAAGATTAAAACACATAGAAAGTAAACAACAATGCTGCAATTAGATAAGAATATCCCCAGAACAACTAACTGCAGTAGCAGCCATAAATTTTGCCTGAATTTTTCTTGCTGCCAGGGCCAAAGCAGAATCCTTGTGAGTTACTACAGAGCTTGAATCAGACAGGCGATAAAATAACTTTTCTGAAACAGTTCTACAGTCTAGGAAAGACTGACAATCCCAAAAATCTAGTCTTTCTTTTAGAATATAAAGAACAAACAATGAGTCAAATACTCAATTTCAGAGTCTACAGCCCCACAAATACACAAACGGAGGGCCAAAGAAGTATGAGAATGTCTGCCATTGAGCATGATTGTAGGCATGGTTTGAAAACAAAGAGCCGTTAGATCTTGTCTAAGTTCTGGAAATGAAAGTTTTGCTAAGTAAGCAGCCCTTTAATGGTCACATTTGTACTACTTCAAGAATTAGAGTTGCCAATAGTTTGCCTGTCCAGGTAAACAATCTAGCCAAAAATGTACTTACAGAAGCTTCTATTTTGAATTAAGGAGATGAAATGGAGATGGTCATGCAGATCTGGATGAATTGTTTCTGACAAAAAAGTCAGATGCCTGTGGTGCCTTTAAAATTTGCACAGTTATTATAGCTTTAATTGGCTATAAGTCTACTACATCTGAGGAATTGTATTACAGTCTGTGAAAATTTGTTGCAATAACTTAATTAGTCCTTAGGTGTTGAAGACACTACAGGAGTTTCTTATGTTTTGCTGCAATAGGGTGATACAGCTATATTCATTTGGAAATCATAATGGAAAAGAGTGGGACTAGTCAAGGGTGACATTTATTGTTAGGAGTGTTGGGATATGTAGTTAAAGTAGAAATGTACAGACGTGGGAAAATTTCTATTGGAAAGGATTTGAGCCTGCAGGTGGCACATGTAAGCAACTCACACAAGGTCAGTGGCTTGGGAACAGAGGCAGATAGAACATAAACAATTAGGTCATCTTGTTTTCTGTGAACCAGGATCACATGACACATGACTCACAGCAAGAGACTAGGTTAGAGGCTATTCAGCAGATTGTCTATGGAGGTATCCACCCATGGGAGGAGTTTGGGGTTTGGCTTAAAGCCTGCTTTGTTCTTACAAATTATGCACTGTGTTGTGTGCATGTTGGAACTTTAATTCTTCCTGTAAGAAGATGGATGTATATAATTTTCTTTTTACTATGCAATCAAGAATAAAAACCTTCTTTTGAAGAAGCTTTACTCTGGTCTGGTTTAATGACAAGCTTGAATCTACAGGGAGCTGAAGAATGGCTGAATTCCAGGATGGTGAGCTCAGCTCAGCTCTGATCCAGAGACAAAGGTGGCTGATAAATTGAAGCCTGGAATTCTGGCACAAGATCTCTGCTACTACAAACACCACCATAAATAAATCAACATTTATTTATTTATTTATTTGCTAAAATATTTATATCTTGCCTTTATAGTGATGTCTCAGGGCAACATACAAATAAAACACTGAGCCTTTACTTTGGCACAATGCCATGCCCTTTTCTCAGCTGTTCTTGAAGGCCAATATAAGAAGATCCCCTTCTCAAACAGACTATGCCCTGTGACTCTGGCCAAATTGAAACAACAGAGCAAGTATTACTCCAGTGCTCATACTACAGAGACATCTACCTCAGCCTTATCTCTCCCCTATTGTATAAACATCAAGGACACACCAATCAATTCTACACTTCCTTACTGATTTTTGGACACCAATCCAGATATAACATATAATGTTGCCAGATTCTGTGCAGCTGCAGTTAAAAACCATCAGGCAATGACTTTCACAGTAGACTAGAATTAATCTTGCCCTACAACACCAGATTTTAAAAGGAAATACTGTTTTTTTTATTTATATTTTATTAACATATACTATTCAAACATATCTATAAAATTGACATATTAATTTCTTTTTTCAATAATTATGTACAAATATTTACAATTGACTTCCAAAGTATCTCCAGTTTGTACTCAACCTTAGTTCAATGTTCACTCATTGTCTTCATATATATGCAATTTTAGATATTGAATCCACTGTGTGTTATAACAATAGCTTTAATTATCTTGATCTTTAATAGTCACTTTTCACCTATTATTAAGTCAGTTTACTAATTTAGGGTATCCCATCAGTCTTTATCTCTATTCAATTAAATTTTCTCTTTTACAGTATTGCAGTATCGGAGTCCAGTCTTGTTCAGTACTCTCTACATTTTGTTTGTTCAGTCTAGCTATGAGTATATCCATACTCATCATTTCAATAAGCCTTGTAAACCACTCACTGGTTGAGGGCACTTCTGCTAGTTTCCATTTTTGGTAGTGTAATCTGAGCTGAAGTTATCATATACAATAATATCCTCCCATATTTCCTTTCCATTTTTCCTGGGATCTTATTTGTCATGTTCAACAGATATATCTGGTATCATGTCATATCTTATTTTAAATATTTCACAAAAAATCTAGGATAAAGTGGAAGACACTGATTGATAAGAAGAAAAATGGAGGTTGTAATTTACCAGATTTAAAGACTTATTACTATGCAAATGCATTAACTTGGATCACGGATTGGGCAAAATTAGAAAATGATAGAATTCTCGCTTTAGAAGGATTTAATGTGAGATTTGGTTGGCACGCATACATGTGGTATAACAAGACAAAAGTGCATACAAGAATTTGAGCATCATTATGTAAGAAGATCATTGATAAGGATTTGGTTGTATTGTAAGAAAAAATTCTACAGAAAACTACCCTTATGGGTGTCACTACAAGAAGCCTTTTTTGGAAGATGGCAAGAAGTATCCAAATGGTTGAG
>CM034709.1:12815576-12829238 GCA_020142125.1 Phrynosoma platyrhinos | reverse complement strand
AGTGGCCTGGAGAGCCTTCTCCTCCTCCTTCCTCTGTCCTGGCCAAGAGGATAGGGGAAGGGGAGAGGATAGGGGAAGGGATAAAGAGAGGATAGGGGAAGGGATAAAGAAAGAAAGGAGACTTGATTGTAAAATAGATGAAGAATATATGTTGTGTATAAAATTGTTTGTATGTTTGTTTGTTTTCCCAATTAGTTGCTTGTAATAATTTGAATGTTTAATAAAACAAAACAAAAAACCGAAGAAAAGGAAATGGCTTCACCTGACAGAGAAGGCACGCATACCATAGGTTTGCCACCACAGTCCTAGGATGTAGAACTCTCCTGATATGTAGAACACTCAGAGGCCTGACCAATTTGATCGCTATTCATTTTCTGACAATATGTTCCCCATGATGTGTTGTGGTAGAGCTGAATTGTTATTCCCTTCCCAGCTCAGATATGAGTATATTCTTTGCTGGCTTTTGTTATCTCTAATAATTTAACAAACATTTTGCTGTCATTTGAGGACACCTTCAGTGGCCCCTACAATCTATCAAATAGCCAGTCCAGTCCTCAGTATTCCAATGGAGATCTTAATGAAGAAAGAGGTTCATAGGGCTATCGGTGGTCTTTTTGGTCTGTTGCTGATTGGCTCATATAAAAAGGTGTAATTTCTATATACAGAAGAAGTACCTTGACAAAAGGTGTCTGCCTGCATCCCTCCCAGGAACTGAGGAACATAACTGCTACTCTGAAGAAAGAAGCTTAGATTGTCTGTAGTGACTAAGTAACAACATTGCTCAAAATAATTCTCCGTGAAAGTACTGATAGAACACCACAGATCTACTGAAGAAGCAGTGTAGCTCTTTTACATTGAAAAGTGCAGTGTGGTGAAATAGTTTGCTTTTGATTGTATTTATTGATAGGCATTATGCAAAATAGCCAATACTCATTTTAGATGTAAGAATGAGAAAAAAGAAGAGGTTAATTGATCTGGAGTCAAGTCCATGAAGTCAAACAAACTAGTAAAATGTGGACTAGACAATGCAACTGTTAGGTGGATTTGTAATTGGTTGACTGACCAAACCCAAAGGATGCTCACCAATGGTTCCTTTCCATGCTGGAGAGAAGTGACTAGTGGGATGCCACAGGATTCTGTCATAGGTCCAGTGCTGTTCAACATCTTTACCAATGACTTGAATGATGAAATAGAAGGGAAGTTTATAAAATTTGCAGATGACATCAAATTAGGAAGGATAGCTAATACCTCAGAGGACAGGATCAGAATTCAAAATGACTTTACCAGTTAAGTGATACCTGATTTGACAACAATACCTATTAAAGGGATCTAGGAGTCTTAGTAGATCACAAGCTGAACATGAGTCAATAGTGTAATGAGGCAGCTAGAAAAGTCAATGTGATTCTAAGCTGCATCAATAGTATCGAGATAGAGCAAAATAATTGGAATACTGTGTCTAGTTATGGGCATGATAATTTAAGAAGGATGTTGACAAGCTGGAATGTGTCCAGAGGAGGGCAACCAAAAATTGTGAAAGGTCTGGATACCATACCCTATGAAGAGTGGCTTAGAAAGCCTGGAGATGAGAAGGTTAAGATATAAGGTTAAACATGACAGCCATGTTTAAATATTTGAAGGATGTCATATTGAAAATGGAGCAAGTTTGTTTTCCATTGCTCCAGAGTCTAGGGAGATTATCACACACCAAATACAGATGGGCTGTAACCATCACTGATGGATCTTATCGCACTGTCCTGTGCCCAGGCAGTAGGTAGCCCGTATCAAATCCAGACTTCTCCCATATCTTTTCAAGAATGGCCAACACAGGAGGAATAATAATAATAATAATAATAATAATAATAATAATAATAATAATAATAATAATAATAATAATAATAATAATAATAATAATAATAATAATAATAATAATAATAATAATAATAATAATAATAATAATAATTTTTATTTATATCCCGCCCCTCTGCAGAGCAATCGGGGTGGCTTACAATACTACAATTTCCATTAAACAAAATATAACATCCCGAATCCCACCCATCCTTTAAGAAATAAGAGTTCTTCTTATTTTAGACTGGGTGGTGCTCGGCCTAGTGTCTCTCCCCCAGATGACATCAGATGGTAATGGAGGGAGGGCTCTTCTTCTTATTTTAGGCCTGATGGTGCTCGGCCTAGTGTCTCTCCCCCAGATGACATCGGAGGAATACAAGATGAAGCCACACAGGCTAAACAATGGCACAAAATAGCCCCTACTTTGTTTTGATTCAACCTGGAAAATGTGAACTGTGGCACTGGTGTGCAGACTGTACACCAGGAACAGGCTGGTGAGCTGCCACTGCCATTGTTGCCCATAGGCTTTTCTGTTGCCCACCTCAAATCAATTGCACATGTGCATGAGTGGTCAGATGCACCATCAACCAATCACACCAATGACCCATTGCACTCCCTGTGAAGCAAAATGGCAATCAACAAAGGGTATCTGCAACAATACAATATATTTTATCATAACATTAACAAACTGCCTGGTCCAATAGTTGGCCATGGGGGGTGGAGGGGCATGTACAGGAGGTGTCCATGATCATGTTGTGTCAAAGTGTCATGAGGGCACAAATGAGCCATGTGGTGATTGCTGGCTGCTGGCAGTGCATCCATGCACATGTGTTGGAGCGGAAGAGAAAAAAAATGATGTGGCACAGCTTGTACACATAATTGCCCCATTTTAATGGGTTCATCCTTGCTAATGAAGGCAGTGCAGACTTCCCATGGGCATTCAGCCTGTTGTGGGAGCCAGCATTGTAGTCAGTGGGTTCTTCTGCAAATCAGGAAAACCAGGGGTAGGCCAACTTTTCCTGTCTGTCTGCTCAACCCCCCCCCCCGAATTATATCTATTTTTATGCCATCTTTTTATAACATATAAAGAAACCATCAGCCATCATCACATGTTCTCACTTGTCCAGCAAATGGAAATGTCTGAACCTTGACTCTGAATAGGGATATACAAGCCATTGGCAATGTGGCAATGTAATTATGATTTTATGTAATGTGATATCATGTATTTATGTTTTGTCCTTCAGTGATATATAGCTCCAGAAGAAAGCCTTAAGAGTATTTTTACTAATAAAGCAACATCTTTTTAGCATCTTGAGACACATTTCATGTTTCTTCTGTTCCTTTCAGGACCATGGACAGCTCCCAGTGAAGAAAGACTGATCTAATTCAATTTTCTCCAATGGAAAACCCTTCAGATGTGTTTGACTATGGGTACATCAGCATTGTGGAAATAATGTGGCTTGACACCACTTTAAGTGTTGTCCCTCCATTTTATGGAATCCTGGGATTTGTAGTTTTACAAGGTCTTTAGCCTTGTCTGCCAAAGAGTGCTGGTGCCTCACCAAACTACAGTTCCCAGGATTCTGTAGGATGGAGCCATGACAGTTAAAGTGGTGTGAAACTGCCTTATTTCTACATTGCAGATGCACCCTACAACTCTTACTACCCCTTTTGGTTTTGCTGTCTGTGACTGGTTGGAGTTCTAGTCCAAAACATCTAGAGAGTTCTTTCAAGGAAAAGTTATATAGGATCTCCCCCCATCTAAATATTTCTTTCTCCACTTCACTGAATAATGAAAATCCTTACATGGGGGAAGCCTGGTGTTCCATACTATCTCTGCAGACTATTGAAGGAGGTCCATGGGTGCTGTTATCCCAGATCGCATTTGTTCTTCTATGTAAATTTTTCTTACTGTCTCCTCATGAATGTGTAGAGAAGAGCTACTATGAAATTCTGATTCCTTGAGCTTTTTCAAAGATAACCCAGCCACACTATATTATTTGGCATCACAGAGGCAAAATGAATGCAAGCTTGTCTTAATACTTTATGTTATCCTGTATCTCTTTGGGACAAGTGACTTTTTAAACAATAACCCCCCAAATACATCAGCTAGTTGCCCCTGTTGATTGGGGGATTCTGGAAGTTGTAGTCAAAAAAGTATCCTTTCCCAATCTCTCTGTTTTTCCATTATCTGGAATAAGAGGTGCATTTAAAACAGATGAAACAATTCCTCAGCTCAGAAGCAAAAGTGCTACACAAACAACTAAGGGCCTTAACAGACTACCAGAAATAATGCAACTTGAGTCTACTTTAACTGCCCTGGCTGTCAGAATCAGCATGCCCGCCAGTCTTCTTTCAGACATAAAGACAGCTCCCAGACATTAAGTCAAAAAATACAGCTTTATTGCAGAAAAGAAAACAGCGCAGACAGGTCTTGACTTCTTTGACGAATCTAAAGGCACAGTACATTAACACACTTTTATCGAATAGAACAAAGTCCCTTCCCATCATCAAGTGGCAAACTGTAATTGGTCCAAATTTCCTGAGCCTTGACTCTTCACATGATGTAATGTCCTACTGTTCGGAAAATCCAACAAAGAGCCAGGTGCGTGTGAATCTACAGTTTCCCATCGGCCTTAGACCAAACAACTGTGAATCCCACATCTGCTCTTTGATGGTGCTTTTGTTTATGAACTATGAAGCCTGAGACTAGGAACCCATGGCTATCAAAGTCAGCACAGATATGAGACTAACTTAGGCACCATTTTCCATTACTCATTTAATATCAAACCAATCCATTTATGTTTCGGGCACTATACAATTAAACATTTAACCAATTAACCATGAGGGTTTGAATCCAAGCCTCTGCAGCGGCCAAGGCCAGCAACTCCCCCACATTCCAGCTCTCAAGCTTTCAACTTTTCAACCAGCACCTTTTCAGCTTTACAGTCATTAACCCCTTCAGCATATTTTATAACCCATCTCCTTTAACAATTTTATCCACTCCATTCTGGCAGGAAAGCATTAACCTAATGCGTTCCTGACAGTGCTAGGGAATAATGGGAACTGTAGTTTTTTCTGAGACATTGAGCCTTCTCTGTCAGAGATCTCTGATGCCACAATAAACTACGGTTCCCACGATTCCCTAACACTGAGCCAGGACAGTTAAAGTGGTCTCAAGTTGCATTATTTCTGGCAGTCTGTAAAGGCTCCAAGTTTCAAAAGCATGGGTAAGGAAGAAAACTTTGAAATGACACACACCTTATTTTCAAAATAAAGCACCAGTTTCTGCTGTGGCAAACATTGAACTTTTCAAACATGCAAATTTCTACAAAAAGTTTTGATTTGAGTTGAACTGTGCTCCTCTAGGTAGCACAGTAGAATGAATCAAAACTTGATTGCATCATTTACATTCTAAGTTTGGTTTTCAAGTATGGCTGATTTGGCTTAAATGAGAATATCAGAACTATTCATTAATTAGGACTGATAGTTCTCTGCTGTTCCAACAGCTTCCCAACCAGGTGTGTTCTTTCTGTTGTGAAAAGACAAGAGGGGAAAAATAAACCCACCCACAATCAGAATGTCTAGGTATATTTTTGGCATTTGGACACAGAATGTTCCTAATGCACAATGCAAAACATAAACAACTTTAGAATATGCTTTTTACTGAAAGCATATTTTTATGTGTTTATTTATTTTATTTAATAAGTTTGTATCTCACTCATCAGCCCCTTAAAGGATTCTCAGCACAAGTAAGGATGAGCAAAGCAATTCTAAAAGATGTTAGTAGTGAAGGAATGCATGATTGACCACTTCCCAAGGCCTAATGGTGGTAAAGAGAAACAAAGGTATGTTTTCATTTCTTCTATTTTCAAACTACCCACTAACTAAACACTTAGTTGGTGAACAGTCTGTTCTATCACAAATACGCCTGGTAGATTCCAGTGATCTTGAATTCGCCACGACCAGCACCAGTCAGGTGAATTAATTATGCCAACTCTGTACTGGCGTCATAGATGCACTGAGAGAAAGGTACCTTAAGGGAATAAAGGGGCTTCAGATTCCAGGGATCCAAGACTGCTGCGAATACACCTAACCAAATGCCCTGTTTGGGGTCTTTCCAATATCAGAAATAGCACTAGTTGTAGAACTATAGCCATTGTGTTTTCCAAAGTTATACCACAAATCGTATACCATCCATCTTCCACTGACATCAGGACATGCCCAGTAGTAGCTTCTATGTGAGTGGCAAAATGAATCTGGTCTGACTTCAAAGGAAATGTATACACTTTTGTTGAAACTTGAAATGGAAGAAGTTATAGAGTCTATGATGAAATGGATAAAGAATTTTGGTTGTAATATGTAGATGGAGCAATGGGAAAATATATGGTAAAAGTGCTTTAAATTTACACCTTAAAGATAATATCTATAAAATGATGAATTTTTGGTAAATGACACCAGCAAAATCGTCTAGAATGCACAAGGGTGTTTCAACTGGATATGTGAGCAACATAAAGGGACAGTTTACCACATGTGGTAGGCATGTGAAAAATTAAAAAAAGTGTGGATCCAGATGATGCATTGATGTAGAGGATTTTAAAGATTAATATTCAATTAAGACCAGGACCTTTTTTTGCTGGTATGTGATCATGGCAGCATGACTGCTGTATATATGCAATGTTAGAAGAATGCAATTCTACCTACCATACAATGCTGGTGAAATTGACTGATTTAGCAGAAATTGATAAATTATCTGGTTTGATCAGAGAAAGGTCTTTAGTGAATTTCTGAAAGACTGGAATCCTTATAGATATTTTTGCAAAAAAAAAAAAAACAAAGAAGAAGAAGAAGAAGAAGAAGGGAGAAAGAAAAAAAAGAAAGAAAGAAGAAAGTAAAAGTAAAAGAAAAAGGCCCAGTAGCATTTGAGCAGTGGAAACAATAAGCTAGTGAAAGAAGGGTATGTGTGTATTTGTTAGAGAGAGAGAGGTATGATTAATCTATATGTATGTTTAACTGCTAAAACAAAGATTGGAAGTTGTCGTATTTTTGCTTTTTCTTTCTATTTTCTTTTTCTTCTTCTTTCATTTTCTCTCTTTTCTTAGTTTCTGTTGTTTCAGTGTATTTTAAAATTCTTAATAAAAAGATTTTTTAAAATACCAAACAAACCTCAAAGGAACTATCCAAGGTGCCAGAGTGCATTTACTGCTCCACTGATATGGACGCCATCACCAGTTGCTGCCACGAATGTTCACCACTAACCTTACTCCCTTTGGGTGTCTCTCTCAAGGTTTAGGGACTGTGGTAAAAACAGTCATTTATGACTGGAATCTTTTATACATGTACATGGAAATTTGACAGCTTGAACATTCCGCTTCATGCATCTGAGGAAGTAAAGCAAGTCTACGAAAGCTTATGCTACAAATTCTTTCACATAGTTAGGCTAAAAGGTGCTACAAGATCCCTTTGCATACTGACATTGGACTTTATTACACAGGGAAAAACCCATGCAGAAATGGGATTTTAAATCAGAAAACCCCCCACAAAAGCAGGTAGATTTTCAGATGACATCGTTGTTAACCCGAACAGAAAGTAGTCAAAAGCCACTTCTTTTTACTTTCAGAAAATCTCAAAAGTAAAAAGGAGTAGTTTTTGACTACTTTCCATTTGGATTAACAACAGTTTAACAGTGATGTTGGTGAAAATCAACCCACTTTTGAAGGTTTTCCCCAGCTTTTAAATCCTGTTTCTGCACATGATTTCCCCCTGTGTGATAAGGTCCATTATCCAGACTAACACAGCTATGTCTCCAAAGTCTTTCCCAGCTTGAACATACTCGAATACACAGAGTGTATAGAAGTGCACTGTAAACCAATGGTCATCAATGGATAAATGGAATAATGGTCGAAAATATTGTAAAGGTCGCATTGTTTGTTGGGGTATCTATAAGTATTAGCTAATGATAGTTCCTATTGGCCATAATTACTAAAAATATAGGTGTGCTGTGTTCTTTGAATGTAAGCAGATCTATGATCTAAAAAAAGCAAAAATATGTTTATGAGTTATATACTTTAACTGCTCTTTTTTGGGTATAGAACATACTGAAACCCTCTAGGTGCATTTATTATAAGGGAATATATGCAGCTGCCATACTGATGGGGTGGGAGAATTCCTTTTCAGAACATTTTATTAATAAGAATTTACCAAAATTACATTAAACTTTCTTCATCTGCAGGATGGAGGAAAAGACCCAATGGATTTAAAAAAACTAAGAGGTTGATCCACCCAGGCTAAGGCCTTGGAATTCCTTTAAATCTAGGGTGGGACTTGTACAGCTCTCCAGACTACAATTCCCATCATTCTTCACCTTTGACTATGCTGGCTAGGGCTGCTGGGAACTGGAATCCAGCAATATCTAAAGCACTGTGCAATTCTCAGCCCTGCTTTTGGTTGCTTTAGGGGGGTTGCAGACTGTCAGAAATAGTGCAAATTCAGTCCACTTTTAGGGTTAGGGTTAGAGCTAGGGAATCATGGGAATTGTTTTTTTTCTGAGACATTGAGCCTTCTCTGTCAGAGAGCTCTAGTGCCACAATAAACTAAAGTTCCCATGATTCCCTAACCCTAACCCTAACCCTAAAAGTGGACTGAATTTGCACTTTTTCTGGCAGTCTGCAACCCTCCTTAGTTTAATAGGGCTTCCTTTCTTGCCATTTCTGTATTTTGTCTGAAGTGGAAAGAAGTTTCTGTTGTTATCAAACTGGTAATAAAACAGCCTATGGAGCATGATAGCTGTGATACCTCAGAGGTTCCTTCTAGAAGGTGTAAACCATTGGTGAGGAACTTTGGGTCTTTCAGATGTTTTGGACTTCTTTTGTGGACCTTCAAATCATTTCTGCCTCATAGTGATCCTAAAGCAAACCTATTGGGGGCTTTCCTAACAAGTTTTGTGGAGGGGGCTTGTCATTGCTTTCTTCTGAGGCTGAGAGAATGTGGTTTGCCCGAGGTCACTCAGTGGATTTACAGCTGAACATTAAGAAAACAAAAATAATGACCACAGGTGACCTATACAACTTTAAAGTAGATGATTAAGACATTGAAATAGTTCAAGATTTTCCATAATTTGGCTCAATAGTTAATCAGAGCAGAGACTACAGTCAAGAACTCATGGAATCATAGAATCTAGAGTTGGAAGAGACCACAAGGGCCATCCAGTCCAACCCCTTGCCATGCAAGAATTCCTAATCACAGCATACCTGACAGATGGCCATCCAGCCTCTGTTTCAAAACCTCCAAAGAAGGTTTGTGGAACAGTCCTCACTGTCAGGAAGTTCCTCCTAATGTTGATGTGGAAACTCTTTTCCTGTAGCTTGCATCCATTATTCTGGGTCCTGTTCTCTGGAACAGCAGAAAACAACCTGGCTCCCTCCTCAATATGACATCCCTTCAAATATTTGGGGCCTTTACAGACTACTATAAATAGTGCAACTTGAAGCCACTTTAACTGTCCTGGCTCAGCGCTAAGGAATCATGAGAAACATAGTTTATTGTGGCACCAGAGCTCTCTGACAGAGAAGGCTCAGTGTCCCAGAAAAAAAAATGCAATTCTCATGATTCCCTAGCACTGAGCCAGGACAGTTAAAGTGGCCTCAAGCTGCACTATTTCTGCAGTCTGCAAATGCCCTTAAACAGGGCTACCGTATCATCTCTTAACAGTCTCTTCTCCAGGCTAAACATACACAGTTCCCTAAGTCCTTCCTCATAGGGCATGATTTCCAGACCCTTCACCATTTTAGTCACCCTCCTTTGGAAATGCCCCAGTTTCTCCACATCCTTTTTGAATTGTGGTGCCCAGAACTGGACACATTTCCAGGTGGGGCCCGACCAATGCAGAATACAGTGGCACTATTACTTCCCTTGATCTAGATAATATACTTCTATTAATGCAGCCTAAAATCATATTGGCCTTTTTGGCTACCACATTACACTGTTGACTCATGTTCAACTTGTGGTCTACTAGGACTCCTAGATCCCTTTCACATGTAGTCTCCTTAAGCCAGGTGTCCCCCATCTTATATCTTTACATTTCATTTTTCTGCCCTAAATATATTACCTTACATTTCTCTATGTAAAAAATTAATTTTGTTAGCTTTGGCCCAACTTTCTAATCTATTAAGGTCCATTTTGAATTTTTATCCCATCCTCTGGGCTATTAACTAATCCTCCTAATTTGGTGTCATTTGCAAATTTGAGAGGTATGTCTCCTATTCTTTCATCCAAGCCTTTGATAAAGGTGTTGAATAGCACTGGGCCCCGGACAGAACCCTGTGGTAACCCACTGGTCACTTCTCTCCAGGATGAAGAGGAGCCGTTGCTGAGCACCTCTTGGGTTCAGTCATTCAATCAATTACTAATCTACCTAACAGTTGTATTGTGTAGCCACATTTTACTATATTGTTTACATGTCAAAAGCCTTACTGAAATCAAGATATGCTATGTCTACCACATTCCCTTCATCTACCAAACTGGTAATTTTATCAAAAAAAGAGATCAGATTAGTCTGGCATGACTTGTTTCTCTGGAACCCATGTTGACTTTTTGTGATTATGGAATTGCCTTCCAGATGTTCACAGACTCTCTGTTTAATGATCTGCTCTAGAATCTTTCCTGGTATTGATGGAAGACTAACTGGATGATAATTGTTGGGATTGTCTTTTTTCCCCTTTTTGAAGATGGGGACAACATTTGCTGTTCTCCAGTCTTCTGGGACTTCTCCCGTTCTCCAGGAGTTTGCAAAGATTATTGCCAATGTGTCTGATACTGCATTTGTCAATTCTTTTAATATCCTTGGATGCAGTTCATCTGGTCCTGGAGACTTACATTCATTTAGATTAACAAGCATTCCTCATTACATATTCTGTGCTGCATTTCCCCAATTTCCCCTAGTCCATTTTGTTCAGGTTGAGCACCCTTTTCCTTTTGTGAGAAAACTGAGACAAAGAAGGTGTTGAGTAGTTCTGCCTTTTCTCTGTCCCCTATTAGCATTTTGCCATCTTCTCTGTGCAGTGGCTCTACCATTTCCTTCCTCTTCCTTTTGGACATACCCCCCAAAAGCCATTTTTGTTGTTGTTAACGTTTTTAGCAAGCCTGAGTTCATTCTGAGCTTTAGCTTTTCTGACTTTATCCCTGCAAGTGCTTGCTATTTGTTTGAATTCCTCTTTAGTGATTTCCCCATTTTTCCATTTCTTAAACATGTTCCATTTAAAACTTAGCTCAATTGTAACTTCATGTATCCTGGTTTCTTGAGACACCTCTAATTCTTTCTCCTCATTGGAACTGTTTTACATTGTGCCTTCAGTATCTCCCTTTTGAGAAACTTTCATACATCCTGAACTCCTTTTTTTTTTTTTTTAGTATTCCTGACCATGGGATCACTCCCAATATTACCCTAAGTTTACTGAAATCAGCTCTCCTAAACTTTAGAATACATATCTGACTATACCTGGTTTATAGGATTTTGAAAGGTAGCTATGAAAGAACTAGACAAGATTCTGTTGTGTAATGATACATCTTTGAATACTAAAGTTAGGATTGTCCATTTCAGGTTATTTCACATTTCTATTTATAGTTGTGAAAACTGGCCAGTGAAGAAAGTGGATAGGAAGAGAATCTACTCAATTAAGATGTGATGCTGGAAAAAATGTTCTGCAGATATTCTGGGTTGCTGAAAAGACAAATAAATGGAACTTATAGCAAATCCTGAACTTTTCTTAGAAGCCATGATGACCAGGCACATGCTGTTGTACTTTGGCCATATCATGAGAAGACATGACATACAAGCAATAATAATAAATTTCTATACCACTTATCTGTGCACTGAAGCACTCCCTAAGTGGTTTACAATTGTAAGCAAATTGCCCCCAACAAGCTGGGTACTCATTTTAGTGACCTACGGAAGCATGCCAGCCTGAGTCAATCCTAAACCCCTTGCTGGTATTGAACTCCCAACCTTGTGGTGTGAGAGTGAGTGGCTGAAGAACAGGCATTTAACCACTGTGCTACCAGGGCTCTATTAGAAAAGACAATAATACTTAGTAATGTAGAAGGCAGTAGGAAAAGAGGAAGACTGCATCCAGAAAGATAGATTCAATCAAAGAAGCCAAATTTCTGAATCTGAAAAACATGAGCAAAGCAGTCAAGGATTGGGGGACTTGGAGGAGACTCATTCATAGAGTCACCAAAAGTTGATGTTGACTTGATGGCAGTTCAATACAACAATATCTAACAACACTTCAACAAAAGAAATCACACTTCTTTGCAGGTTTTTTTTTAAAGTGCAATCCTCTGCATATTTAAAATTAGTCCTGTTGTATTTAGTAGGATTTATTCCTAGGTAAGCATGCACCACATTGCTACCTTAGAGTTGATTTTCTGTGTGTGGCTACTGTAGGACATATCTCTTTTAAGGAATTAGTTGTAGGGCAAAAATATATTCCATTACATATAGGACAGTAGTGGAAATTATTTTTAGAAAGAAAATTTTGTGTGCAGCTCAATATGGTGAGTATTTATTAAAATATGTTCTGGCCTGGTGTGTGAAATAGGCTTTGGATCATGCACTGCAAAACAGATCGCCCCCACAAGCTGAAGTCTCATTTGTCTTAACATTATTATTGTAAATGGGCAAAGTAAATCATTTTACTTGGCAAAATAGTTGCACCTGGCAGACACTGATCATATTTGATGGTTCTGATTATACTGACAACTTCCTTTTCATCATCAGGGCTGGGATATATATATATATATATTTTGCAAAGCACTGGCATCAAATATAAGACCCTATGCACTTAAAGAAATAAAACCCCTTTTGACACTAATAGCTTCTCTTGCATTTAAGCCTTCCCATATATTAGATGATGTGACAAATGTGACACTACTATTATACCTTCTAAGTAGCAACTAGCCACTTTGAATGGTGACAGTATCTTTCTTTGCAATAGCATTGCATAATTCAATCTATCTTCCCCATTTATGACCAGCCTAAGGAAGAAGGGGGGAACACCTTTAAAATTACATGACTCTTTTAGTTACAGAAATACATAATTAACTGGTTACACTGTTGGAGTTATTCAAAACAAGTTGCATATCACAAGAAGTGAAGGGCCTCCTAACTAGCATTTCATCATCTACAGGTGCACCCTTTGAATTGTTTCATGTAATTAGTTCTAGAGAGAGGGAGGAAGCTGTAGAAAATTTAATTGCACAAGGCTCAGTGCTCCCTTTGAAAATTAAGGCTTTGCTTCCTGGGAAAAGTGCTGATCACTCTGCAATTGCAAGGAACTGTAAAAGGAAAGAAAAGAACAGTTAAAAAGAAAGATTACTTCTTTCATATAGTGATGGTTACACTATGGAATCTTCAGCCACCAGTAGCAGTGATAGTCATTGGGTTGGATAGCTTTTAATGACAGCTGGTTGCTTTTCCATCAAGTGGGGTAATATATCCACTGTAGGTTTTAGTCTGAATTTTAAAGAAGCTATCAAAATATTGGCTATCCTCTTTTGATGATTGGGTTCAGCACCTTGGAGGACTCATTCAGGCTGAAACTGAGATCAGTTCCAGTGCTCACAGAGCTGGAGGTCACCAGCTGCTACTGAGCTGCTTTAAGAAATTCCTGAGAGCTAAGGCTATTGGTGGCTGCTAATCCAGATGGTCATATGTACTTTCAACATCTATATACTTTTTAATTTTCTTATTAATTTAATTTATTTCCCTCTCTCTTCATAGAATCATAGAATCATAGAATCATAGAATCATAGAGTTGG
>CM034709.1:12774628-12800835 GCA_020142125.1 Phrynosoma platyrhinos | reverse complement strand
TCAAAGTCCCAAGGGCCAGATTACCTCTTCGGTCACCTCTGCTAGTCTGTCGTCCTGCCTCTGAATCTGTCGCCATCCAGGGATCCAACTACAGGAAAAGCAGGAATAGACCCTTTATCAGCTTCTGAGGGTCCCCGTACCCGGGGATCTCTTTTCTGGCGTGATGAAACAATTCCAGAATGCCCCTGCAGACAACTCGCTCCTGGTGCTGTCACTTTGGAGCTTCTTAATCTGACGCCATTACCAACCGGAAGTCCAAAAAAAAAAAATCCACATTTCTAAATAATCCCTTACCCCAAACCCCCTCCCAATCAGAAAAAGGAAGCAAACTAAAAACAGTAACAATAAAAAATGAACAATAATAAAATACTAATTAACAGAGAAAAAAATTAGCTAAATTTAGAGGTAATTAGAGGTGAGACATCTATCTTTCTTGGGTTAGACGGGGGCTATCAATATCAGTGGAGGTGAGGCTAATCTGGAAAAGCCTGCTGGAAGAGATCCATTTTAACAGCCTTTTTTTAAAGGTTTCTAGAATGGTAATGTGATGGATCTCCTCCAACAGGTTGTTCCATAACCTTGGAGTGGCAGATGAAAAGGCCCTTTGGGTTACTGCAGCCAATCTGGTCTTCTTAGGCTGCAGTAAATTCTTCCCAGAGGACCTAAGTGTGTGGGGTGGATTATATGGAAAAAGGCGCTCCTACAAGTAGTCTGGACCTAGGCCATATAGGGCTTTAAAAGTTATAACCAACACTTTGTACTGTGCCTGGAAACTAATTGGCAGTCAATGGAAACATTTTAGGGCAGGTGTGATATGGTTGGTTCTAAATGTACCTGTATCAGCCTGGCTGCCGTGTTTTGCACCAAATGAAGTGCAGAGCACATGTGTAGAGCACATTGAAGAAGTGAAGTCGAGAGGTATAGTGTGTGTACTACTGTTTCTAGGTCACCCAGCTACAGGAAGGTTTGCAGCTGGCATATCAGCCGAAGATTATAACAGGCACTCCTGACCGTTGCATCTATCTGTGCTATCAACTGGAGAGACTAGTCCAGGAGCACCTCCAAGCTGTGAACACAGTCCTCCAGGGGAAGTGTGACCTAATCCAGAACTGGTTGACATATCTCCATTCCCAGATTAGGGGTCCCTATATATCCCTATTGACATATCTCCATTCCCAGATTAGGGGTACTTACCTTGCAGTATCTCAGCCCTCTCCCCCATACTGCACAATGCACTGCCCCCATAATGTCTGAACTAAGGCAGGAGCTGGCTGTTGGTCTGGGGAGGAAGAATTGGTTATTAGGCCTGCCGCTTCCCTCCACAACTATCGTGTTGCCCTCATTCGCCCGATATTGTTGGGAGAGGGCAGTTTGGCATCTTCAGCTGAGGCTAGTGGCAATCAGGGAGCTGATGTTCCAGGGAGGGTGATGTGAGCAGTTTTAAGTTTGCTGCTCACTTGCCATGCCTTCCACACTGCTGTGGTGCTGCTGCTCTTCTGCTTGGCCCAGGTGTTGCCAATAGAGCTGTGAGGCAGACTCAAGGGTGGCCTCTGGTCTCTCAGTCCTGGGGAGTCCCGGGGAGACTAGTGACAAACAGGGAGCTGGTGTTCCAGGGAGAGTGGTGTGAGCAGTGTTTAGGTTTAGGATGAAGGTAATATTAAAAAAAATTTGGAAAATGAATTAAAAACATGGTTTTTGAATATAAAAAACCCACCGGGGGGAAAAAACCCACCAAAACCCCAACCCCCTGAATGGAATGGTGATACTCTTAGCAGCTCAGGACTCATTCTTCACAAATTCACATGTGGTTGTATTGCACTGAAATAAGTATTTTCTGCACAGGAAACAGTATGCAGAAATATTACTTCTAGTGCAAAAAATGCTACAATTGGGACATTCAATATAATTTTCATGTAACTGAAATAATAACAGCAATAATAATGATAATAATGCTTTCCCCAAAAAATTGGGACTCAAAAGTGTACAATTTAAAACATACAGAAGGCAGTATTAAAATAGAATTAAACTATTATTAAACTATTAAAACACATCACTCATTAAAGTAAAAATGTAGTTTAAAATGACAAAAGTGGTTAAAAACAGTATAGTTAAAATGGTACAACACTACCAACCCATTCTTTTAATATTTTCTGTTTTAAAAGGCTGTCCCAAAAAAAAAAAAAAGTCTTAGCCTACTGAAGGAAAGACAATTAGGAGGAGTCATTCTGATCTTGCTGGGCAGGGGGCTCCAGAGTCTTGGGGCAGCGACTGAGAAGGCCCTCTCTCATGTCTCCACCAACTATGCTTGCAGTGGTAGTGGCACTAATAGATGGATTTCAGATCCCAGGTTGGCTCATAAAGGGAGATATTGGGGGATGCAGATGGCAAAAAGTGCCATCTTCAATCCCAGGAAAGGGAGGGGCAGCCAGATGCTAGCTGCCCCATCCCCTTCCTGAGGATGTCATTGGAACGACGGCCCATCCACATGACAGGCGTTCTGATGACATCCTTCTGGCTCAGTGTCCAGACACGCTGAGCTGGAAGAGACGCCAAAGAGTCATGCCACGGCTCTTGTGGCACCCCTTTCGCGGCTTGCAGAAGGAGTGCTATTTTAGTGCTCCTTTCACAGGCGGCGAAAGGGAGGATCAGGGCTTCCGGGGACAGCCCAGGGACGCCTGTCTGCATCCCCCCTAAGTCTGTCAAATAGCCTGGACCTGAATCGTATAGGAATTTATAGGTCATAACCAGCTCTTTGACTTATGCCTGGAATTTCACTGAAAGCAGCATTTTCTGTGCAGGGAGCAACTTTTCATTTTCTGCAGAGAAAATTCTGCTCCATGAACAGGAAATCATAGAATCATAGTTGGAAGAGACCACAAGGGCCATCCAGCCCAACCCCCTGCCATGCAGGAACTCAAAATCAAAGCATCCCCAAGAGACGGTCACCCAGCCTCTGTTTAAAAACCTCCAAAGAGGGAGACTCCACCATACTCTGTGTACCACTGTCCAACAGTCCTTACTGTTAGGAAGTGCCTCCTAATGTTGAGGTGGAATCTCTTTTCCTGTAGCTTGAATCCATTGTTCTGGGTACTGTTCTTTGGAGCAGCAGAAAAGAAGCTAGCTCTCTCCTCAATATAACACCCTTTCATCACATCACCTCTTAACCATCTCTTCTCTAAGCTAACCCAGACCCTTCACCATTTTAGTTGTCCTCCTTTGGACATACTCCAGTTTCTCAACCTCCTTTTTGTTATTCTTAACCTCTCTAGCAAGCCTGAGCTCATTCTGTGTTTTAGCTTTTCTGACTATTGCTCCTCTCTGTGTAAAACCACCCTATGTATATGTCTCAAATTGTGAATAGGCTATCAAAGCTGCATGGTATTCAGTCTTTCTCACAGTGGGAAGCAAATTGTTAAAATTACTCATTGCCTCCTTTGAGAATAAAATTTGTGATGAGTTACATCTCTAGACAGGAAGGTATAAGCAAAAGAATGATGAGGTAAGTAGGAAGACCATGAAGATCCAAAGGGTTTGCTCTACTTTATCTTAGCTAGGGGTTTGTATAGCAATAGGCCAACATTTTACAGATATGTGATATCATTTAGTATGTATGCATGCAGACCCTTCTGAGAAGAATGCGTTGCTCACATCACTGAACATCCATGAAGAAATGAACGGAACCCAAAATAGTTAATAGAGATTTTTTTAAAAAATTTGAAGTCACTATTTTGACTGTGAATGATCAGCCTAGAGAGGGAGTATCAGAAAGCCTTTGAATGGAAAACCATGATTTTACTAGTGGCTTGATTATATTCTACCTGCTCATTTGAAGGGAATTTCAAGACATTGGAGGCTGAATATCACACAGAAAATTATGCAAAAGATCAACTACTTTATACCATCTGAAGGGACTGGAAAGTATAGGGAAGTATTTTCTGCATACTAAAGATGTTGCAAACAAGGGAAGTGAATTATGTTACCCAGGGGAAGACAGTAAAATGCAGACTTTGGAGGAGTGGGTGGAGGAAAGGGAGGACTTCAGATGGCATTTCAGATGGTGTTTCAGCTCTTTGCAATAACAATTCCACAAATAAATGGTGAGAGATAAACAATAGGAGAAAGCAGATAAACAAGACTAGCAAAACCGGTATTAAAATCTCTGAAGAAAAGATAAGGCCTGACAAGCAGTAGCAGCAAAGACAGCTACATTCAATTAACAGAAAAGGGAAGACATAATGTACCCAATTATCTGTATCACAGCAAATAACTACCTGGAAGGAGAGGAGGGAGGATCTGTTCCTATAGATATTGCTGGACTGCAACTCCCATCAGCACCAGCAGCATAGCCAATGGAATGGGATGATGGGGATTGTAGTTATCCTATGGGCCTTTGCAGACTGCCAGAAATAGTGCAATTTGAGTCCACTTTAAGGGTTAGGGTTAGGGTTAGGGTTAGGGAATCATGGGAACTGTATTTTATTGTGGAACCAGAGCTCTCTGACAGAGAAGGCTCAATGTTTCAGAAAAAAACCCAGTTCCCATGACTCCCTAGCATTAGCCCTAACCCTTAAAGTGGACTCAATTTGCACTATTTCTGGCAGTCTGCAAAGGCCCCTATATCTGGATGGCCACATACTCCACACCTCTGATCTTATAAACTGGATCAGCAGAGTTTAGATGTCCAAATCCACCTATTCAAGTCTTTGGAACCTTCAGCAGTTGGCAGATGGATTGCTACTATGATTGGCTAATGCAGGGGCCGGCAACCTACGGTCCCGGGCCAGTTCTGGTCCAAGTCGCCGGACTTACCGGCCCAGGCGGACCCCTGCCGCCGCCGCTGCATGCTGCCGCCGCTGCACATTTTGACCTCTGTGTGGCTCCTGCGCATGCACAAATGCGTCACAGCCGCCATTTTGGAAATCAAAATGGTGACCGCAACATGCGTGCGCCATGGCGTGCGCACGGGGGGTTGCACATGCTCAGGGGGTTGTGCGCACGCACATGAGTGCGCGTGCCACCATTCCCCCCCCTCGGCCCGGTGGAGACCAGGACTTTGGGGGGACCGGCCCAGGTCTCAAAAAGGTTGCCTACCCCTGGGCTAATGGTTAGGTGGACTCAAGAACTCCACAGAGTAAGGAGCCAGCAGGGATCAGGAAACCTGGCAGCAGGGCCCAGACAACTTAACTACACCTCCAGGACAGCTTTCCTGTAGAAGAACAGGCTAGCCCAAGCCTTGTTGCTTCATAATACACTATTTCCCTGTAGTGTGGCCACTAATACAGTACCCCAATAAAGAAGGCAAAAGAGAATATATATGCTAATATTTAATTACTGAAGCAAATAGAAGCACAATGTATCTCATTTGAGAGGGGGAGATGTTTCATGTAACCCTGGCTTTTGGGCCTTTGCAGACTGCCAGAAATAGTGCAAATTGAGTCCACTTTAAGGGTTAGGGTTAGTGCTAGGGAATCATGGGAATTTTTTTTTCCTGAGACATTGAGCCTTCTCTGTCAAAGAGCTCTGGTTCCACAATAAAATACAGTTCCCATGATTCCCTAACCCCAACTCTTAAAGTAGACTCAATTTGCTGATGAAGGGCAACTTCAAGCCCCTGGACTCTCCCCTCTTTTGGTTCATGATCTTTAAACAAAGGACTTCAAACAAAGGACTGCTCTTTGTAAAGCAGGATGCATGGCTATTTTATTAACAGCAGGCAAAAGGCAGTGGCAGCTAGTTGTTTCCACATCAGTGGCTGATGAATCCTCTTTATGAATGGTGTCCTCAAATAACTCCAGCACTTTTATAGTTCAGACTAAAACCTAAGACAGATTCATCACCCTACTGACATGGAAGCCACATGGAAGTAATGGAAACTTAAATTACTCTAATCCCATATTTTTCCTATGTTCATATGTCTTCCAGCCTACCTCAGAGGGTTGTTATAAAGATGTTATTCAGAACACTGATGGGATTCTGGTACTTGTAATGGCTACAACAGGCACTGAATAGGCAACATCATTGTTGGGTGAAAGGAGCCCTTCTGTCAAATAATGTCAGATCTAAATGAAGCGATATCACAGCACATAACTGTAAGAAGATAAATGCATTAAGATGTTGTACATACTCTTATTTTCTTCTGCATTGCTGATTAAGTAAATAGAAGGCCAGAAATTGGATGAAAATGAGCTGAATCTGGTCAGACTAATTTGGACTTTTTAATTACAAAAAGTAATTGCAGCCTTGTTCTAATGAGGTGTAAAATGACCTTGCATGAGGAAAAAGATTAACAAGACTAGGAATGCATGTGACATGTTTAAAGCTGGATCTTTCTTTCTTTCTTTCTTTCTTTCTTTTAAAGAAGTCACCATAGTAGTGGTAATTTTAGCACAATAGCTCATTATTACTAGGGTGATCATAAATAGCAAATCAGTTTAGTGAGCCTATAATCTTCCATGCCACATTTTAGATTATTCTGATTCCATCTCATTACCTTTCTGGATTTATGCATGCAGAAACCAAATGAGTGATCTTTAAAGGTACAACAGAACTTGGTTGTTACATATCTTCCTGTGATTAGCCACTTAACCTATCTCAGTTATTACAGGCTGATGTGGCTATTGAGTCAAAAGGTAAAGCAGAGGTCCATACCAATTTTTAAGAGACAGAAGATAAAGAACTGCAGGGCAAAATTGGGAGGGATTATTATTATTATTATTATTATTACCCTTGTTAATGTTCTAATTGCTTCAAAAACTTGCCTGGAGGTCATGAATATTATCTGTAGAATTGGTGTATTGAGAAAGAGTACCCCTTAACACATAAGGAGATCTACAGTAAGGGGCATGTCTACATCAGGGGGCCAACAGAGGCTGCACCTTCAGAGGCCTGCAGTGTAGTGGGGTCTACATGTATCTGGAGGGGAAAGTTTGACTTCTGTCTTCTCCCAAGGGCTTCAGATTTGCCCTGATCTGCCTTAGGGTTTGGTTACTCTTCTGAGGTGTTTGATTTGGGAAGCTCCAGTTCATCCTTTGATGAGGATTCACCTTGCAGGAACTTTAGGATCTTTGAAACAATATTGTTGGTTTTTAAATTACACTCAGCCCTCCATATCTACGAATTTTTTTTTAACCCATGGCTTAAAAATATTTTTGAAATGTATAAATTCCAAAGAGCAAACCTTGATTTTGCCATTTTATGTAAGGGGCACTATTTACCATGCCATTGAGCATCCATGGATTTTGTTATCCATGGGAGATCCTGGAAACAAACCCCAGTGGATATCAAGGGCCCACCAAGAGCAATAGGTACCTCAGTACTGATTTTTTTTCAACACCTACTTGCATTCCTTTTATCCAAGATTCTGTTTCTTTTTATCCTGCTCATTCAGGCAAGACCTCTATTTTCTCTAAGAGCTTTTGCTGGCACTGAATCTTAAAACATTCTGGTAACCTCTTAGACTCTTGTGTATACATTCTGGATACATTCTGGATGCAGACTGGATATATTATGGATAATTATTGATCAATTTTCAACCTACAATTTTTGGGCAAGGTATTGGAGCATGTAGTGATCTCCTAGCTCCAGGGGTTTCTGGATGAAATGAATTATCTAGATCCATTTCAGTCTGGTTTCAGACCTGGTTATGGGGCAGAGACAGCTTTGGTGGCCTTTGTGGATGACCTATGCAGGGAACTGGGCAGATGGAGTGCGTCCCCATTAGTTCTGCTAGACCTTTCAGTAGAGTTTGATATGACTGACCGTGGTATCCTTCTGGGCCACCTTGCCAGGATGGAACCTGGAGGCACTGTTTTACAGTGGATCCATTTCTTTCTGGAGGGATGAACCCACAGAGTGATGATGTCAGATCTAGCCACAGTGGTGCATGCCTTAGTTACATCCTATTTGGACTACTGTAACATGATCTACTTGGGGTTGCTTTTGAAGAGTGTTCAGAAACTTCAGCTGATTCAAAGAGCTGTTAACTGGGGCAGGTTACAAAGACCATATCCCTGTTGAAACAGCTTCACTGGCTGCCAGTTTGTTCCTGGGCATGATACAAAGTACTGTTTATAAACTATAAATCTGTACATGGCTCAGATCCAGGATATTTGGCAGACTAGGGAGGGAGATGCAGATGGGCAGCCCTGGGCCACCCTGGGAAATGGAGGATTGGAGTCGAGGCTGCCAGATACATCAGCCCCAATCCTCCCTTTTGCTGGCCCAGAAAAGAGTGGCAAAATGCCACTCCTTTCAGAGCTGGCAAAAGGGCGCCTTAAGAGCCACCGCACGGCTCTTTGGCATCCCTTCCAGCACAGCGTGTCAAAAGGCTGTGCCAGAAGGACATCCTGACACTGCGCCATGCATAACGGCGTGCACCAGCAGGATGTCTTCAGGGAGGGGTTGAGGGTGCCAGCATGTGACTGCACCTCCCCATCCTTGCCTCTAGGATGGCCCAAAGGGCCTGTCTGTAGAGGCCCTATATCTCCCTGTATGAGTCAGTCCAAGTTCTGAGATCATCAGGGGAGATCCTTTTGGGCCCTTGTGGGGCCTCGGCAGACGACTAATAGGGTCATCTTGGAGGCTTGGAAGAGGAGGGGCAGCCGCACGTTCGGCGCCCCTTCCTCTCCCTGAGGTCGCCCTCGGAGTCGCCGGCCCTCCGCACGGCCGGCGCTCCGGGGAAGACCTCACGCCGCGGCAGCCGAACGCGCCGCGGCGGAAAAGACAGCGAAAGTGCGCCCGCCGCTGTTAGTGTGCACTTTCGCTGTCTTGAGGAAGGAGCGCTGATTTAGCGCTCCTTCCAGGGTCGCCGCCGGTGCGCCGAGGTGCGGAGGCTGTGGCCCCGCGGCGCGCCGGCCCAGGGCGTCTGGGAAGCTCTCGTCTGCTTCCCCCCGTGGTCTCTTCCACTAAGATGCTTCCACTAAGATGCATTCAATCCCACCACCATCACAAGCATGATTAGTGGAGACATAAGAGAGATCCTTTTTCGTGGCTTCCCCTAAACTCTGTAAATAATTTAATTCTATTTTAATGTTTGCTTTTTGTATATTTCTAATTGTATTGTTCTTTTAAAGTTATTTGAGTTCTTGGTGGGAAAGCAGGATACCAACACTAATACTATTAATAAGAAGTAGGCCCTCCAACTTAAAAAAAGTTCTGGTTTCCCTGGTATGGAGGTCTGAGTTTTCAGAAGTAAGACTGTGGGTTTTTCAAATGCTTAAAAGATTCAGGCTTTATTGTTCTGTAGTTCCTCTAGCCTTCCTAAACATATAGGAGAAAACCTGTGGTAGATGTTTCGCACCTTGTACAGGACATGTCAGTAAACCTGACCTAGACCAAGGAATGAATGTGTTGTAAACACTGCATGGGGGATCAAATATTCTCCTCTCCACCCCTGTGCTCCAGGGATTGATACCATATTAGTTCTCATTGGCTACCATTGCTTCTTTCTTTAATGGAAATTGCTAGGAAATGGCAGCCCATGACTTGTGGTCTGGTACATATCCATGGACAACCACTTTGAGTAGCACTGTTGTATGACAATTATTTAGACTATCTGGAAATGTAGCCTGTGTTGTGATCAGAGCATGTGTTGTGGTCTGAGTATGCATTTTTTTAATTTCTTTAACTATGCTGCTCAGAAGTTTATGGGGGGGGGGAAGCAAAATGAGGATATTGTCCTCTAAATAAGATTTCCCCCCCCCCCCATGAAATTTTGCTCCAGTCCCCAAATTTCTAGCATTGCAGTCACTTAGAGCTTTCTGTAGAGCCTTTAGAAATAGTTTGGGCATTCAAAAGAAAGGGGCAAAAACAACAACAAAAAAATGATGAATGAAAACACAGTGAATAGAATAATTCTAGGTCTAAATATTTTCAGTCTCTCTCATTCTCTCTCTTTGCATTGCTAGGAATTTGAGGAATGAAGTAAAAAATGGGGGGGCAGAATTTTCATTTGGAGGAGCAATGGTCTCATTCCTCCCACCAGATACAGTCTTGATGTTATTGTCCTGGATAATTGTGAAATGTGAGGTTTTCACCTTATTCTGCTTGTTCCTTTGAAAACTGAACTCAGAGCAGCTGTAGTTGCTGCTTATAAAAGTGTTCCCAATGTCATTACCATATAAACCTAGAAAACAAATGAGAGCTGGTGAAGAAATAAATGAAATAATGTAGCTTATGCCAGAAGAAGTTCTAAAAATACAGTTTAGCGTATAAAGATACTCTCACACACACTCAAACACACTTGCCAGAACATCTAGCCTTTGGCATCAGAAAAGGCTTCCTGAAAGTACTTTAATTGAAACTTTATATGAATGTTATTTGTATCTCAGTTAAATGTAATTTTCTGGCTTCAAATCAAATTTTCTGTAGTATTCATTTTGGAGTTGAATATTGGGTACATAGTCTGCCTCATTATGCTGAAGAAAGACGAAGTGAGCTATTAGCATGCGGAAGAGCCAATGAGATGTTATGATATAGAATGTCATTCATTTTTATGAGTCGCTGTCAGAGCCGACTGCAATAAACTTATTATTCTTTGCTGACTGCATGTGACACACTGGAATCTCTGCACAGTCCTTATTAAAATTTCAATAATTGTGTATCAAACAAATCAGGGATGACTTTTATGAAATGTTTGCTTCTGAAAGTCATGGGGTACAAGCTTCTTCTTGTGTTGTTCTATGTTATAATAAATTGACAATCATTCTATACCTTTTAAGAATTTTTAAAATCCCAAACAAGTTTTATTTAATGTAATTTCTATTGCAGCTCAATTTTTCATTGATATTATAAACCAAACAGGACAATAATAAATAATTGAATCACCTGAAACAAGTGATAGAAAAAATATATGTTATATAAAAAGGTAAAAGTTTCCCCTTTGACATGATTGTCAAGTCTTATCTGACTGTAGGGGGCAATGTGCATCTCCATTACTAAGCTGATGGAGACAGCATTGTGGAAGACAACTCCATGGTCATGTGGCCAGCAGGATTGCATGGAACACTGTACCTTCCCACCAAAGTGGACCCTACTTATCTACTTGCACTTTTATATGATTTTGAACTGCTAGGTTGGCAGAAGCTGGGACTAGTGGCAGGAGCTCACTCTGTCACGTGGTGCTTGGGCCTTGAACTGCTGACCTGGCGATCCTTAGAGTCAGCATCTTAACCGCTGAGCCACCATGTCCCTTATATGATATATAATTATATATATTTATATTATATAAATATAAAACAATTACATGATAAATTATGAACAAGTATAAAACATGGGAAATGCAACATATTGGGTTGATACCACTATGTAAACCAATGTGGTTTAGTAGTTTGAGTAATAGTGCCACTGTATTCTGCTCTGGTCAGGCCCCACCTGAAATCCTGTGTCCAGTTCTGGGCACCACAATTCAAAAAGGATGTTGAGAGACTGGGGAGTGTCCAAAGGAGGGCAACTAAAATGGTGAAGAGTCTGGAAAGCATACCCTGTGAGGAACGACTTAGGAAACTAGGTATGTTTAGCCTGGAAAAGAGATGGTTAAGGGGTGATATCATAGCCTTGTTTAAGTATTTGAAGGAGTGTCATATTGAGGAGGGAGCTAGCTTGTTTTCTCCTGCTCCAGAGAACAGGATACAGAGCAATGGATGCAAGCTACAGGAAAAGAGATTCCACCTCAACATTAGGAGGCACTTCCTGTCAGTAAGGGCTGTTTGACAGTAGAACACTCTCCCTTTGAGAGTGGTAGAGTCTCCTTCTTTGGAGGTGTTTAAACAGAGGTTGGATGGCCATCTGTCAGGTATGTTTTGATTTTGAGTTCCTGCATGGCAGGAGGTTGGACTGGATGGCCCTTGTGGTCTCTTCCAACATGATTCTATGAGTGTTGGACCAGGACTCTGGAAGACTAGATTAGACTCCTTGCTTGGCCATTGACACCCATTGTGTGACCTTGGGCAAGTCATACCAACTCAGCCTCAGAGGAAGGCAGTGACAAACCCCCTCTGAACAAATCTTGCCAAAAAAATCTTATGATAGGTTTGCCTGCCTTAAGGTCAAAAACGAGAAACAACTTGAAGACAGATAACAGGAAACAAATATGTGATGAGCTTATCCACTATTGGAAATTCATACATTGGAGGAACACAAATAGAAATATAACTGATTCTTTTGAATCACAGTGGAAGAGACTTAAACATATTTGTTTTGCTTTAGTTTGAATGATGCTCTTTCTGAATCCAAGCATTGTATTGTCTGATGAGAAGGAAATGGTTGAAGACTTCACACCAATCAGCTGCTTCTAGGAACTTGGTAAGTTGTCCATCTGTCCTTCTAGCTCAGTGATGGCTACTCCAGGACTGGGAGTGGTTCTGCAGAAGGCTTCCATTGAGGGACTTTTCTATCATTTTTTTTTTGAGATGTCAGACACTGAAACCTAGCCCTTCTTTGAGCAAAGCAGATGCTTTAGCACTAGGGATGGAAAAGAATATCATTAGTGTGATTAATTTGGCAGAATTAGCCCTTTCACACTTTGTGAAACTCCTTGCAAGATGAAACACATCTTATATCAGAAAGCTATTTGAAGACCATTTTGGGTACATCAAGTAAATCCAGTACAAACAAAGCAATGTGCACATTGTGGATGAGCTGGCCTCACCAGAGGCACTGCTTTGCCTGTTCCCATCTCCCTGGCCTGAGGGCTGACCTCAGTCAAAATCTCTGCAGGGTAGGTGAAAAGGCCAACCAAAGACCACTGACCAGTTTTGAAGGGCAGGATCTGGCAGGTAGAAGCCTCAAGGTAGCAGAAGGGCTGCAGGGGTTGTAGGCTTCTCATTTGAACTTGAGTTTCAAAGGAATGAAGAGTTGTCACCCTGTATTTTTGTAACAGCTTGCCTGGGGTATTTATTGGCTGCTAGAGCTGGAAGGAGATATCCAAGAGATATGTAAGCTGAGAGAGAGGGAGCTTGGGGAAGAGCCACTGTATGAAAATGGAAAGCCAGACAAGTTGGCATGTATATTTGTATTTTCCTCACTTCTTGGTTCTCACTTCTTGGTTCTCTTGGTTCCCGGAGAGTAGTGGAGTCTCCTTCCCTGGAGGTCTTTAAGCAGAGGCTGGATGGCCATCTGTCAGGGATGCTTTGATTGGGAGTTCCTGCATGGCAGGGGGTTGGACTGGATGGCCCTTGTGGTCTCTTTCAACTCTATGATTCTATGATTCTACGATTCTAACTTTCTCAGTTTATCCCTTCTCGGACTCCCCATCCTGCAACTATCTATCAATGTGGTACTATGGTCCCCATCCTGATACCATGTAGTGATGTACCACAGAAGATCGTCCTGAAGCTGCTTTCATAGGTGCATTGTCTACTGGCCCATCTGTGGATGCTCTAAACATAAAATAAAGACTCTTCTCCCCATATTGAGTGGCTCTGGGCTTCATTGAAAGGGCATGCAAGTTGCAGATCCTGATATATCCCTTTCCTTGGAACAATATTTAAAACTGTAACGAATTACAAAAAATTATGCACATTCTTTTGTTAATTAATAAAATGCAATTAGGTAAATCTAGGAAGAATGTTTTAAAACAAGTAAAGATTGCAGTGCAAGAGGGAAAAAGCAAGCAAACTCAAAATCTCACAAACCAATACAAAGCAAGAATGGAAAAAAAATGCAGGTGGAACTGGGAGAAATCCAATGAAATTCAAATTGGGAAATGTTTACATCCCTGTCTAGAACTGAGAAGTTATCCTTTCTATTGACTTTGTTGCTTCTTTGTATCCCCTGCTTAAGAGATGGGGAGCCTACATGTCTCTACTTCTAATCAGTCCCAGCAAGCCTAGCCAGTGACAGAAATGGCAGTTCATTAACCTTTGGAAAGCTATGTGCATCCCACCCCTGTCTTTGCAACTTTTGTTCCTTGTATCATGTCACTGTGTCCATTTTACTCTCAATTCTCCTATAGCTTTCATGTCTAATATTCTGATTTCTTCTTGTTATAAAATGCAATCTTGTGTTTTTATATGGAGGAGGGTTTGATGCTACTGGCAGAATCCATGAGGGCACAGTCAGATTTGACAGAAGCCCAGCTCCAGTCAGGCAGGTCAAACATGATGTAGGTTGCCATTTTCCTTGTTTAAATACAAATGTGTTTCAGCTTAAGGCAACAACAGTGACTCAAGCCCAACAGGACTTATTAAGGATATAGGCCTTTTATCTCCCTAAGTTCTTTAATAGCTACAAGTGTTTTATGAGATTCTATCATATCATTAAGATATTTCCCTTAACAGAAGGCCAAATCCTTATGCAGGTCACTGTGATGCTTAGAATTATCAAAAAGACTGTGTGCAAAGAACTGCCAGATCTTGCAGGATTGCAGTGTGTAATATGTCCTAATTTAGCAGTGAGTCCTGAAGCTTTCATTTTAAAAAAGAGTAATTCTGCTAATTAGCTCATCTTGCTCAAACATGTAACCACCTTTGGGAAATAAAAAAATGATTTATTAAATCAAAAGATAGGATTTCTCTTCTAGCCCTCTTATGGGCATTAGTGATCAAATATTCCCCACAGATTCATCCTGGTGGCATTAAGGGCTGAATTGACTTGCCGACATTGCATTAGTGAGGCATCTAATCCAATTTAGGTCAAAGCAGGGATTCTATATCCATTCTGGCATTTCAAGTGTCATTCAAATTAGATTTATCAGGGGGAGTGGGGAGAAGCACCCCAGAATCAGCCTGCAAAATGCTGGCAAATTACAGTGGCAGTGGCTGCAATTTTTTAAAATATATATTCTCCCTTGACATTTTTTTTCAAATCATGATAACAAATAAAAAATATTTTCCTCTCCAACACTTGCTTTTATTTTACCAATATCTCTTTTACAAATGTAAAAACAAAACAAATGCTTCCAGCTCTTTTTATGGGTGAATGCTTAAAAAATGATACAGAAGGGCCTGTCAGAAAAAAACAAAACAGATTGGTGATGAAGTATTAAAATAATAATGGGCCTTGTGAAAATTAAAAGAATGAGCATTTTTATTGGGCATAAGAATTCTTCTAGGTGCCACAAGACTGTGCTGTTTTTGCTGACACAGACTAATATGGTAACCACCTGAAAATCATTAAAATAATGGTCAGAATCCTGTTGGTGACTTAGACTGGCACAACCCCTTGTTACACAAGCATAAGTACAGGCAAACATCAGTTAACAAAGGTTCTGAAAAAAGAACTATTTTTACAAAGTCTTTTTACCTATGTCCCCCTTCATCATCTGACACCTCTCTCTCTGACTACTGATCGGCCACAAGAGTGATTGGGCAATGTCAGGCTGTAAATGCACACCCAGGAAAGAATGAACAGTTGTTCCTCTTGTCTGAGGACAAAGTCTCCCCCACCTTCTCCTGTTGCATGCTGGTAGCTGTACAGTACATGGGTATACCCTCATGACTAATCTATAGTTGGGATCACAGCTGTCAGAACCAGTGGACTCAGTTCGCAATAACAAGGAAAACATCTTAGTGTGATAGAAAACAAAATACTTTTATTGCAGACATCAGGACAGAAATCACCAGTAGAGTGTTTTTGCCAAGACTGAGGGTCCCTTTTCCATAATATAGCATTAGAACTCAAAATATTCGGCCCCCTCTTTCTGGCTGCTGGCACCCAGCCTTTGATCCTGATCAAAGCAAATTCTAATAGATCCTTCTTCCTAACAGGATTGCTGCAGGAAGGACAGAGTCATAAAACCATAAACCTCTTCACTCTGCTTACCATTTGCCCCTCTGCCATTTGCCCACCCTGCTATTTCCCATATACAGGAGCCATACATGTTTCATACATATAATTCAGTATTCAATACACTTCAATATTCGATACATACATCCTTTCCAATAATGACAGAACCATGCCCATGAATTCTGACAAGAACTGTGTCTGGAGGCTGACCAGCTATCATTGAGCAATAAGGAAGAAGTCAAAGCCTCCCTCACCAGTAGAACAGTACATTCCCCTACCAGCCCAATATAATCTTGGTCATTCAATGAAGAACATGTACATGTTCTAGTATAACAGTAGGTTGGCTACATATCCATTGCCAAAAAATAGATAATGTATTTTTCAAAACCAATAACAGAAGGGAGAATTTCATATTGTTTAGATATGCTAGTGGATAGCTATAGATGCACATTTAGAAATAAGAGCACTCAATTAAACAGAATCATAGAATTACAGAGTTGGAATGAGCCACAAGAACTATCTAATCCAATTCCAGACATGCAGGAATACACAATTAAAGCACTCCTGAAGGATAGCAATCTAACATCTGTTTAAAGATCTTCAGAGAAGAGGACTCAACTATCCTCTGAGGCAGTCTATGACACTGTTGAACAGCTCTTTAAAAAGAGTTTTTTCTCATGGTTAGATGAAATCTCTTTTCTTGCAATTTGAACCCATTAGTTCAAGTTCTAATCTTTGGAACAGCAGACAACAACCTCACTCCATCTTTTACATGACAGCTCTACAAATATTTGAAGATGTCTATCATGTGAACTCTCAATCTTCTCTTCACAATACTAAACATACCCAGCTCCTTAAGCCATTCCTCATAGGGCTTAGAATAATAGAATCACAGAGTTGGAAGAGGCCATAAGGGCCATTCAGTCCAACCCCCTGCTATCCAGGAACTCACAATCTTTGACAGATGGCCATCTAACCTCAATTTAAAGACCTCCAGAGAGGAGACTCCACCACTCCTCAAGGGAATGAGTTCCATTGTCAAACAGCTCTTACTGTCAAGAAGTTCCTGCTAATGTTTAGGTGAATCATAGAATCATAGAGTTGGAAGAGACCACAAGGGCCATCCAGTCCAACCCCCTGCCATGCAGGAACTTCCAATTAAAGCATTCCCGACAGATGGCCATCCAGCCTCTGCTTAAAGATCTCCAAGGAAGGAGACTCCACCACACTCCGAGGGAGTGTGTTCCACTGTCAAACAGCCCTTACTGTCAGGAAGTTCCTCCTAATGTTGAGGTGGAATCTCTTTTCCTGAAGCTTGTATCCATTGTTCCGGGTCCTAGTCTCTGGAGCAGCAGAAAACAAGCCTGCTCCCTCCTCAATATGACACCCCTTCAAATACTTAAACAGGGTTATCATATCACCTCTTAATCATCCCTTTTCAAGGCTAAACATACTGAGCTTCCTAAGTCTCTACTCATTGGACATAGTTTCCAGACCCTTCACTATTTTAGTCACCCTTAGAATCATAGAATCATAGAATCATAGAGTTGGAAGAGACCACAAGGGCCATCCAGCCTTCTCTGGACATGCTCCAGCTTGTCAACATCTTTTTTGAATTGTGGTGCCCAGAACTGAACAATGACTTGGTTTCCAAGGATCATCTTGACTACCTTCCTCTGAACAAATTCCAGCTTGCCTATATCTGTCTTAATTGTGATGCTCAGAACTGTACATAGTATTCCAGGTGAAGTCTGATCAGAGCAGAATAGGGTAGTACTACTGCTTCCCTAAATCTGAATACTACATTCCTATTGATGCAGCCTAAACTGCAATGGCTTTTGATCACAACAACACAACTGTTGACTCATGTTTAGCTTGTGATCTACTAAGACCTCCCCCCCCCCCGCCATTATCCTTTTCATTTATATAGCTTTCAGACTAGGTGTCACCCATCATATTTGTGCACAATCTCATCAAAACAAGGAAGACTGTGGCCAGATAACTTACATGCCTCCTCTGTTTGGTGCCCTTGCACTAAGTGTTGATGGGAAGCTTAAAGTTATTTTGCATACTTTATGGGTCTTGTTTTTTAAACTGGCTTTGACTGGGCAGCTCTTCAAATATAGGATTGCCCTGCGTAAAGTTGAAGATATGGCACTTCTGTGTTACTTTCATTTATTTTTTTAGTAGCTAATTTAACACTGTTTTATGATGGGATGCTGAAAAGTTCTTGGCCTGACCCACATCCCAAAATCTTTTTTTAAAATATATTTTTATTATTTATTTGTTAAAATAACAAAACGTTGTTTACATTGACATACATCCTTTCATCCTTACAAGTTACAAACCAACAACGATTAACAAACATACTTGCAACTAACTTCTGACACGACTAACAAAAAATACACTTCCTCATCCAAATTTCAGCTAGTCTAATTTTTCACCCTCCCAGTCCTTTTCTTTACCTAAATGACTGCAAAAGAAAGACTCTTATTTGTAATTCTGCCTTCTTTCTTTAACCTTTTATATGTTAAGACATATATAACCACAATAAAAGCTTCAAATACACACACACATATATACACACACACTTACAAACACACTGTATTTTCCGGCATATAAGATGACTGGGCATATAAGATGACCCCCAACTTTCCCAGTCAAAATCTAGAGTTTGGGATATACTCGCTGTATAAGACTACCCCTCTTCCAATGGGGGAAAATGAGAAAGTGTTGGGGGGAAGGACTGCCAATATACTAGGTGATGCATTCTGGGGTATGTACAATTTGCAGCCAAGTAAGTGACCATGGGCATGTCACACACTCTCACCCTCAGAGGATGGTAATGGCAACCCCCATTTGAAGAAACATGCCAAGAAAACCCCATGATAAGATTGCCTTAGGGTTGCCATAAGTTGGAAAGGACTTGAAGACACACAAGAACAACAAAAAAGTCTGCAGTTGTTTCATAGGTTGTACATGGGAATAGGAGCCAGCATGGTATAGTGGTTTTAGTGTTGGACTATCACTCTGGAGACCTGAGTTTGACTCTGCCATGAAACTCACTGAGTGAACTTGGACAAGTCACACACTCTCAGCCTCAGGGGAAGGCAATGGAAAACCTCCTCTGAACCAGTCTTGCCAAGAAAACCACAGGATAGGGAGTCACCTCTTATCTGCTGCTGCTTCCTTCTTCTGCCTCACACCACACCATGCCACCCCTTCCTCCCCCCCCTCCTTCTCCTCTGAACTGGACTTCCTCTCTTCCTCCTCCTGCCTCCTGCCGCACCACACCTTATTCCTGCTCCTCTGCCACCCGGCGTATAAGACGACCCCCGACTTTGCTGAAGATTTTCCTGGGTTAAAAAAGTAGTCATACACCAGAAAATACTGTATATGAAAGTTGTTTAAGTATTTTAAAGTCTTTCTTAAATCCAATCTAACTGCAAAGATGGAAGTGTCAGGAGGTACAGCTGTAGTATATTTGTCAACCTATTGATAAGTGTTAATTGGGGACTCAGTCATAGTATAGGCGTGGTTAACACCGTTAGCCTAATTAAAAGTATCCACGCAAATTAGTAGTACCCCATAGATATTATTGTTCTGCTACACTACATTGTTGGAGAATAACCTTCCTGTTTTATAATTTAAATAATTTTTATTCAATTATATTTTATAAATAGCATTATTTGATATGATAAAAGTATTTTAAAATGTTTTCTGTATACAATGCTGTGAAGTGCATGGTAACTAATTAGTGATACTGTTTAGTCTTTTCTTTCTCCCAGCTAAACAGAATGACTGTAGCTATTGAACCAAGTGTCCTAGGGATAGTACCATATGAGTAATATATGAGGTCATACCATTTCATCTTATTGAAGTTATTAGAATTTCCAGCTATCATGAGGTTTTGATAATTATGCTATCCTATTTTTGTCTTTGTGTAAATTACAAATTAGAATTTGTCTGTAGTTATTGGTATGTTCTCACAAGAAGTTATTGTATACAATTAAGAAGTGTTGTATTGTAACTTGTGCTGGCTGAATGGCCGTAATAAAGAAATTGAATTGAATAGAATAGAGTTATAAGACTATGTCAGACTTGCGTGTTAATAAAGTGAGAGACTTCCATTCTTTCTCATATTTCCCTTATGGTGAATTTCTCAACAACATAGTTAATTGTCATTTTCCATGTATTCTGCAATTTTAAATATCCATTCTGTAATATCCGGTGTTGCTTTATCCTTCCATTTTCTTGCATATACGACCCTTGCGGCTGTGATCAGGTAAAATAATTTTTTTCCAATTTTTTTCTCTTGCTTTGGATCTACCATTCCCAATGCTGTTAGCTTGATCTGCAAAATTTTGTTAATTTTTTTTTTGTTGATTTTACTCCACCACTCTCTGGCTCTCCTACATGCCCACCACATATAGAATATAGTTCCTTTCTCTCTCCTACATTTCCAACACCTATTATATGATATCTTATAGTTTTTGTTAATTCTTTCAGGAGTCTAATACCACCTAAACTGTATTTTGTAACAGTTTTCCTATTAGTGTATTTCAGTCTTTTTTCCAGTTTAATTCCCATTCCTCTAGCTTAATGTTCTCTCCAATTTCTTGAGCCTATTTAACCATGCACTCTTTTACCTGTTCTTCTGCTGACTCCATCTCTAATATATATATATATATATATATATATATATAGAGAGAGAGAGAGAGAGAGAGAGAGAGAGAGAGAGAGAGTTTGGATATTATTTGATCTTTTCCCTCTATCAGAATGGTTTCTATATCCGTTTTTTGTATTATAAATTTCTCAATTTTTCTGTCCATTTTGAATCTCTTGTTTAATTGGTAGTATGTAAACCATGGAATTGCTACTCCTTCCTCTTTAAGTTCTTCCCTCATTTTCAAACAAAATTCATTATTCTGATCTTTCTTTAACACATCATAATAACTCAGCCATATCCCTTCTGAAATGCACTCTGTATGTTGGAATGCTTCCATCGGTAATACCCAAAGTGGTAATCCATCTGCTATCACCCTTTTGTATTTCCTCCAGACTCTATATAAAGCTTTTCTAATACTATGATCTTCAAAGCTTCTATTAGCTTTCACTTTGTTATAAAACAGGTATCCATGCCAGCTGAAGTTGTTTCCACTTGCTTCTAGATTTAATAGATTCTTGTTGGACAACAATAACTACTCTCAGATCCACTCAAGGCAATCTGCTTCATAAGAGATCTTAAAGTTTGGGAGGCCCAGTCCACCTTTTTCTTTCTCCACAGTCAAAGATTTGAATTTTATTCTGGGTTTCCTTCCTGCCATACAAACTTAGATACATCCTTCTGACACAATTTGAATGGTTTCTTGTTATGTATAATGGGGATATTTTGAAATAAGAAAATCATCCTGGGCAATACAGCCATCTTGATGGCAGCTATTCTGCCCAAAAAAGTCAACTTTAGATTCCCCCATCTTGCTAAATCTTGCTTTACCTCATTCCATATCTTCAAATAGTTGTTTTTGAAGATGTCAGTATTCTTTACTGTAAGAATAATGTCTAAATATTTCATTTTTTTCTCTATTCTAAATTGTGATCTCTTCCCAAGTTTTTCAACTTCTTGTGTGTCTATGTTCATCGTGAGCATCTTGGTCTTTTCTCTATTTACTTTAAATCCTAAAACTTGCCCCAAATCTTGTAGTATTTCTAAAAGTTTGTGTTGGTTCTGTCAGATATATGAGCATATCATCTGCATACAATTTCACTTTGTTCTCAATACCTTTGATCTTAGTTCTTTATTCTCTCATATATTATTTGCTAATACCTCTAGAGCCATTATGAAGAGAAGAGGTGAGAGTGGACACCCTTGCCCTGTCCCTTTTTGTATCTTCAAAGGTTTTGTTCCATTTATAATAATCTGCGCTGCCTGCTCAGTATATAGTGTTTTAATTGCTCTATGAAACCTTTCTCCCACTTGTATGGATTTTAGACATTCTAACATAAAGTTACAGTCCAGGTTGTCAAATGCTTTTTCAGCATCAAGTGAAATTATTGCTAGTTTCTTATCTGGACTTTTTCCACAATGCTCTATCACATCTAACAAATTCCTGATATTATTTTTCACATATCTTTGGGGCAGAAAACTGGCTTGATCTTCGTGAATGTGTGTCTTTAATATCTTCTTCAGCCTTTCAGCAAGGATCTTAGGGCCTTGGCAGATGACTAATTGAGTCGTCTTCCGGGCCCGGAAGAGGAGGGGCAGCCGCACGTTCGGTGCCCCTTCCTCTTCCTGAGGTTGCCCCGGAAGCTGCCGGCCCTCCGCACGTCCAGCGCTTCCGGGGCAACCTCCCTCCGCAGCGACCGGACGCGCTGCAGAGGATAAGACAGCGAAAGTGTGCCCGCTGCTTTTAGGGCGCACTTTTGCTGTCTTGAGGAAGGAGCGCTGATTTAGCGCTCCTTCCAGGGACGCCGCCGGTGCGCCGAGATGCGGAGGCTGCGGCCCCGCGGCGTGCCGGCACAGGGCGTCCTGGACGCCCTCGTCTGCTGAGGGGGTGAGTGTATATTTTATAATCAACATTAAGAAGTGAAATTGGTCTGAATTTCCCTAACTCCAATAATTTTTCTTGTTCTTTCGGTATCAAAGTTATGTATGTCTCTTTCCATGAGTCCGGGATTTCTCCATTCATAGCTTTATTGAAAATTATCTTCATGGTGGGGAGTAGTTGGTCTTTAAACTCTTTATAATATTTTGACAAAAACCCATCCGGTCCTGGAGATTTAGATGTTGATAGCATTTTAATTGCTATTAAAATGCAATTTCTGCAATTTCTTGCAGCAATATTTCTTTTTGTAATTCCATTCTTTGCTGGTCTGTTATCTCCTTGCCATTATATTTTCTCAGATATTCTGTGATATTGTGCACTTCTTTTTCTTTTTTTCATAAAGGGTAGAAAAATATTTATGAAAATTTTCTTTGATCAGCTTCAATTTTTGGACAACTGCCTTTCCTACTTTGATTTTATTGAACCAGTTTTTCCATTTCTCCTTCCTAAGTCTGTGAGCCAACCATTTCCCTGGTTTGTTGGTGAATTCAAACTGGTGTTATTTCAAGTATCTCAACTTCTTTTTGGTCTCTTCTATCAGCTGAACTGATATCTCTCACTGGATTTCTCTTTAACACTGTTTTATGATGGGGTGCTGAAAAGTTCTTGGCCTGACCCACATCCCAAAATCTAAGCATAATTTGTCATTGTAGCTTGAACAAGTTTTCTCTAGTAAGTGCTGGAGAAAACAAATTGCCCACATGCAGGATTGTAGCTCTAATTTCTAAGTTTTTTTTTTCAGATCAGATGAAACTATGCCAACAAAAAGTTGAAATTTTCAACTTCTGAACTCCAGGCCATCATAAACATTGAGTACCCAAGGAAGAAAACTCCAAAGGAATCCATCAGTGCATGATGAAAACATTGAATGACAAGTGCTCATCATACTCAACTATGAAGAAGTGGTGTGGCAACTTTCATAGAATCATAGAATCATAGAGTTGGAAGAGACCAAAAGGGCCATCCAGTCCAACCCCCTGTCATGCAGGAACTCAAAATCAAAGCATCCCTGACAGATGGCCATCCAGACTCTGTTTAAAGACCTCCAAAGGAGACTCCACCGCAATCTGAGGGAGTGTGTTACACTGTCAAACAGCTCTCACTCTCAGGGTGGAATATTAAGGTGGAATCTCTTTTCCTGCAGTTTGCATCCATTGTTCTGGGGCCTGTTCTCTGGGGCTGCAGAAAACAAGCTAGTGCCCTCCTCAATATGACATCCCTTCAAATATTTAAATAGGGCTATCATATCCCCTCTTAACCATATTTTATCTAGGCTAAACATACCCAATTCCCGAAGTCATTCCTCATAGGGCATGGTTTCCAGACCCTTCATTTAGTCACCCTACTCTGGACATGCTGCAATTTGTCAACATCCTTTTTGAATTGTGGTGCCCAGAACTGGACACAGTATTCCAGGTGGGGCCTGACCAAAGCAGAATACAGTGGCACTATTACTTCCCTTGATCTAGATACTATACTTCTACTAATGCAGTCTAAAATTGCATTGGCCTTTTTAGCTGAGGCATCACACTGTTGACTCATGTTCAACTTGTGGTCTACTAGGACTCCTAGATCCCTTTCACACGTAGTCTCATTAAGCCAGGTGTCCCTCATCTTATTTCTATGCATTTCATTTTTTTTGCCCTAAGTACAGTACCTTACATTTCTCTGTGTTGAAATTCATTTTGTTAGCTTTGGCCCAGCTTTCTAATCTATTAAGATCATTTTGAAATTTCATCCTGTCCTTTGGGGTATTAGGTATTCCTCCTAATTTGGTGTCAACTGCAAATTTGAGAAGCATTCCCCAATTCCTTCATCCAAATAGTTGATAAAGATGTTGAAGAGCCCTGGACCCAGGACAGAATCCTGTGGCACCCCACTGGTCACTTCTCTCCAGGATGAAGAGGAGCTATTGCTGAGCATCCTTTGGGTTGAGTCAGTCAACCAGTTACTAATCCAGCTAACAGTTGTATTGTCTAGCCCACATTTTACTATCTTGTTTGCAAGAATATCATGGGGGACCTTGTCAAAAGCCTTACTGAAATTGAGATATGCTATGTCTACCGCATTCTCTTCATAGCACGCTGGTAATTTTATAAAAAAAAAAAAGAGAGATCAGATTAGTCTGGCATGACTTGTTTTTGAGAAACCCATGTTGATTATGGCTTCTAAATGTTCACAGACTCTCTGTTTAATGAACTGTTCTAGAATATTTCCCGGTATTGATGTCAAACTAATTGGGCGATAGTTGTTGGGATCCTCTTTTTCCCCCTATTTGAAGATGGGGACAATATTTGCCCTCCTCCAGTCTGCTGGGACTTCTCCTGTTCTCCAGGAGTTCTCAAAATTATTGCCAGTGGCTCTGAGATTACATTTGCCAGTTCTTTTAATATCCTTGGATGTAGTTCATCTGGTCCTGGAGACTTACATTCATTTAGATTGACCAGGTATTCCTGAACTTCCTCTTTACTTATTTTGTGCTGCATTTTCCCTGTTGTGTCCTCTGCTCCATTTTCCTCAGGTTGAACACTCTTTTCCCTTTTTTAGAAGACTGAGCCAAAGAAGGTGTTGAGTAGTTCTGCCTTGTCTCTGTCCCATTAGAATTTCTCCATTTTCTCTGCGCAGTGGCCCTACCATTTCCTTCTTTCTTTTGCCACGGACATACCCAAAGAAGCCCTTTTTATTGTGCTTAACCTCTCTCGCAAGCCTGAGCTCATTCTGTGCTTTGGCTTTCCTACTTGACCCCTACATGTGCTAGCTATTTGTTTGAATTCCTGTTTAGTGATTTTGCCCCTTTTCCATTTCTTATACATCTCCTGTTTAAAACTTAGTTCAGTTGAAAGTTCTTTTGTCATTAAACCCAGTTTCTTGAGACATCTCCCCATTTTTCCTTCTCATTGGAACAGTTTGAGATTGTGCCTTCAGTATTTCCCTTTTGAGAAACTCCCTTTTCAGAAACTCCCATCCATCCTGAACTCCCTTTTCCTTTAGTATTCCTGACTATGGGATCACTCCCAGTGTTTCCCTAAGTTTGTTGAAATCAGCTCTCCTAAAGCCTAGAATGAGTGTTTGGCTATGCCTAGCTTCTCCTTTCCACTGTATAAGAAACTCCAGGAGAACATGATCACCCCCACCTAAGGATCCTACCACTTGCACCCCATGATATAGATTTTGAGACTGAATGTGCAGCAAGGTCTGTGAAGCTTTTAACAGTAGCAAGTCCTGAATATGTTGAGATTGTTCATGATTTTGGCCGATAGTCGAATCTCGGCTATAACAATTGCTGAAACTCTAGAGCTATTCCAGGAACACATTGGGTTCATAATTCATGAGTTATGGGCTATGCAGAAGCTGTCAGCCAAGTGAGTGCCCAAATGTTTGAATGATGAACAGAAACAAAATTGAGTGCATACCTCCAAATTGATTTTGCAGCATTTTGAGTGATAATTTTTTTTGGAACAACTTGTCACTGTTGAAGAAACATCATTGTCAGGGTCTCCTGGATGTTCCTCTGTCATGGGTTGCTGTTTATTTTTATTATATCTTTTTTACATAGAATGATATAGTGAGTAGTTTAGTGCTAATATTGTTATTAATGGAAATTTGTTGTTGTCGTTTGAAAAGGTTTCACTTTAACTGCTGAAAATAGGAGCCTAGCCTGTTGGTGGGAACAAGATAGACATGGGATGTTAGCAGAGCTTCAAGGTCACTCTTCTGGGAAAGGAATGTGGAGGCAGGATGGGAAGAAGTATAAAAGAGGGATGTTATGTGGTTTAGTTAGGTGCTCAAAGCCAGTTCTGGTGAATATTTGTCTACAGTGCTGAGCTGCTTACTATCTGCCTCGGCAGACGGCTAATTGAGCCGTCTTCTGGGCAGGGA
>CM034709.1:12726901-12745246 GCA_020142125.1 Phrynosoma platyrhinos | reverse complement strand
TGTGGTCTCTTCCAACTCTATGATTCTATCATTCTATGATTCTATGATACTGTTTCCCTCCCCAACAAGACTCAGTTTAAGGCCCTCCTGATCACATGTTTGAGACTATTGGCAAAAATGCTTCTGCCAACTGGTGTGAGATGCAGTCCACCTCTTGCCAGAAGTCCACCCTCATAGAACCACAGCCCATGATCCAAGAATCCAAATCGTTCTTGGAGGAACCATCTATTCACATCAATTATTCATGTCAGCTATCTTCCTCTCCCTTCCTGGATCATGCCTTTCAACTGGGAGAAGAGGTAGAGGGTTCCTGGTAACACATTCATTTGAATTGTTGAAACCCATCCCATAAACAATAAGCTTAAATTAGTCCATTTATTGTGATCTTGTTTTATTGCATTCCAAGTCTGTTTATAATTGTTTTTATATAATTCAGAGTTCCGCTTTGTTATTATGAATCCCAAGTATTTTACTTTATTTTCTATTTTGAAGTCAGATGTTTTTGCCTAGTTCCTCTATTTCTTTTTTTGGTCATGTTTTTTGTTAATAAACTGCTCTTAGATTTATTTATGCTGAGGCCTGAAAGATCACCAAATTCTTCTAATATGTTTATCAGATTGGTTATGCATTTGTTTGAATCATCCATAAATAGTGGATGGTGCAGTGCGGCACGGCGCGGAGGAGAGGCCCAGCCCATCCAGGCCTACAAAAGGCCCCAGCGTCCCCTCTGTCCCAGCGGTGTGGCAAGACATTGTATGGAGGAGAGCCCCAGCCCATCTGGGCCTACAAAAGGCCCCAGCATCCCTCCCTGACCAGCGGTGAGCAGCGAGGCACGGCGCAGAGGAGAGGCCAGCCCATCCAGGCCTACGAAAGGCCCCAGCATCCCTCCCTGTCCCGGCGGTGTGGCAAGGCGCAGCACGGAGGAGAGGCCCAGCCCATCCGGGTCCTGCCAAAGGCCCCAGCATTTCCCCCCTAATGGAATGCACCATTCTAACTGCTGTATTAGAATATCTCCCTTGGAAATTTGTAGGATTGTGTGGCAGAAACGATCAGGAGTGGAGACACGGGAAGTTTGGCGTTTGGCCCTAGGCATGCCTGTATTACCATCTCCCCCGTGATCCAGAATCTAAAACACTGATCTGTCTCTTTCATACTGACTCAGGGAATTAAGACATAGCAATGTAGCATTCAAATGATTAAAGACAATCCTAACCAATAATAGTGAGGACTTGCACATAAAGCAACAAACAAGATGACAATGAAGAGTAACTCTAAACGAAAGAGGAGGACAATAAAAGGAGAAGGCCACACAAAAACAAAAAGAGCTAGGAATCCTGGGAAAAACCTGGATGGGAACCTCGAAGACCTGGAAATCATAAAGGCTGTATCTACTCTTAAACAACTGAGAATGGAGGACTTACTATTGTATAAAGATACAGCAAATATTTCTATGCATCATATTTCTAACTTGCTCACAAGCTTCCCTGACTCCCCTACACTTGAAGAGGAAAGCCTTAGATTAGATGATGGTAATATATGTGAATTGAACACTACAAGGAACACAAAGACAGACTTAGACTTGGTTGCTAAGAACTGTCTACTAATGGCCAAAACAGTAATTGCAATTTTCAAACAATTGACGAGTACCAATCAGAAAATAGATGGAATAAAAGATTTGCTGGAAAAACCAAAATTAACTCCAAAAAGGGAGAAAATTGAGAAAACAATCAATTACACTAATTCAGAACAAGCTCAACCCAAATATTTTAAACATAATATAGCAATAAGGCAAGTACTAAAGATAGGCTAATCCTCCAGAAAAATAAGATATTATTGCAGATAACAATCAACCCTCTTAATACCAGCAGATGGTACAATAAAAGAGCAGTACTCCACTCACTTTCTCTATTATTACAACGGAAGATGTACTCCAGTGAGCTTCTTGAGATATTCTAGCTTCCTACATGGAATAGATCAGTAAAAATTGTACTGGTTTTTAAGAATCCCATTATACCTACATTGATCTTTGACAACAGAAGAATGCTAAAAGAATTTGCAATTACACCCACACATGTCTTTCTCAATGCTAATATTCAACCATTGTTGGAAATTAATACCAGATGTGATGATGCTAGCAAGAGACCTAATGAAGTCAAAAGGAAGATACAAGTTTCTAACAATCTCCCAGAGAATGAAGAAGAAATTGCTCAGATGTTTGGCACTCTCCCTCCAGAAGAACAACAGCGTATATTATGTAAGTTAGAAACTTTTAAATCAGTATTACGATCTGTAACAGTAGCAACAAAGACCATTAATGATCTGCTACCCTCTAGTTGTTCTTTACCTGATTCTCTGTTACCTTTAGGGAGTGAGTCAAAAAGTTCTGCTGATGACCAAGATGAACACTGTCATCACTAATGTATATGACCCCTAAACGTTCCTTGGTATGCCCAATTGATCCTATGACCTCATTAATACAATTGTCTCCCAAAAGTTCTGAGGATTGCTCAGAAAAGCTACTAATACTATCAATGTATACGTCTCCTAGATGTTCATCTCTACATAGGAATAAAAACAGGAGACGCTCTAGTCCAAACACTTTGATTATTTCATCAATCAAACAACGGGTTGGGGAAACAACTAAAGCAGATAGGTGTTACAGGAGAATTAAATACGGACATATGGAAAATTACAATGGATGGCCCAAAGGATACTGATTCAACAGATCTCACAGACACATGGACAACTAATCCTAATTGCCCCAACATGGAAATTGGGAAGACAGGAGAGAAGGAAATTCATATGAACGTCTCCCAGGAAATGACTACTCTAATACTCTTAACGGCTTTAAATGACTGACAGTCAACATTAATAGCATTTACCCCATTGACCCTTATCTCATGGAACATTGTGGGCTGGAAAGCCAGGAGTAGAGACCCTTCCTTTATGTCCTTCATTACCAGACATGACATCATTTTTCTCCAAGAAACTTGGATAGCTGAAGAACTGTATGTTGAAGATTACAAATTAATAGTACTAGATGCAGTGCCAGGTAAAGACCAAGGGAGGCTATGTGGGGGATTAAGTGTGTTATTATCTATCTTGTTACAAATACAGATCTCTAGATTATCTATATTAGATCAGCATGCTTTGGCAATACTTTTGCAATTTAAAAATAGTTTACTGTGTTTGATCAATGTTTATATCCCGCCATTGTAAGGCCATGCAAAGATAAAATGTGTTTGGGATAAATTGAACTGTTATATTAAAAAGTTAATGGTTACATCTCCAGCAGCACACTTTATACTGGCCTGAGATCTTAATGCAAGAATAGGAGTAAATTATATCTTACTTTTCTCTAAATATAATTGCCAACCACTAGCCTTTGCATCTTTACCACCATTATTACTCTACCAGTCTAAAGATACATTTTGTGATTATAGGGGTTTGTGTCTGTTAAAATCTTTTTCAGAGTTAAATTTGGTTATCCTGAATGGATCTGTAAGTGATGATTATCCTGCTGACTGGGCTGGTGCTAGATCCTCAGTATTAGACTATGTTGGGATCTCACAGGATCTAGTGCCTTATATAAACAAATTTACTATTGTTAGCTGACCTGAAAGTGATCATTTTCCAACATTGTTATATCTGAAACCCTATGATAACACCTTTTTGCCTATTTCTCAAAATGGAGCCCTGACTGATGATTTTTGTCCCATTCGTGCTAAATGGACACCTCAAATAGAAGCACTTACCAAATTTCTTGGCAATGATGTAATTAAGAGTTATCATACTGCAATAATAGATGATAAGTCAGACACTGATGTATTGACCAATTTCAATAATCTAGTAAGTCTAATAATAACAGGCAAAAACTAAAAAAAAAAACCAAATTGGTTTGATGCTGAATGTAGAGAGGCATGGAACTTACTCAGAGATCTCTTCAAACAATATAAACTAAACCCTAGGCAGCATTCAGTGATAGATCTTTTGAAGCAAAAGAAACAATATAAACAACTGATTAGACAAAAAAAAAAAAGGCCATATATGCAACTAGGGAAAAACTAATAACAGCAGCCAGTGCTAATAACCCCACCCTCTTTTGGAGGGAAGTAGCTCTATCCTTCCCAAAAGTTACATATAATTCCTTATATATATGGGAAAGGCATTACGCTGGTTTGTATGATCAAACTGAGAATACTCCAATAGATTTGATGTTGGATGTTACAACTCTCCCTTCTTGGCTCCCAGTCTCACACTCAGAAATTAAGAACTTAATTAACTAGTTTAAACCAGCTAAAGCTCCTGGAGCAGATCTTATTACTGTTGAAATACTAAAGAATTATCTGAATTGGTGGATACCAGTGTTATCCACACTCTTCATGTAACAGATTGCTCAGCAATGATACCAAAAGACTGGGGTCTTGCCACTATAATTCCAATATATAAAAAGGGTAAAAGAGATGACCCAACAAATTTTTGGCCAATTAGTCTTCTAAGCCAGATTAGTAAAATGTACGCCAAACATTTACAAACTAAATGAATGGATTGGCTGGAATCTGAAGAGATACTGAAGGATGAACAGGCAGGCTTCAGGGCTCATAGGTCAACAATAGACCATGCGATGGTACTACATCACTTAATAGAGAAATATTTTCTTATAGGCCAACCCCTGTATGCAGCATTTATTGATTTCGAATCCACATTTGACATTATCTCTAGACACAGACTGTGGGAGAAACTTAGGAACAGCTCAATAGACAAACGTCTTCTCTTATTGCTGGACAAAATTCACGAAAACACCAGTCTGAAGGTGAGATGTAGCACACAAGGACATGTTTCTAAGGAAATACAAGTTAGAAAAGGAGTCAGACAGGGGTGTGTTTTGGGCCCAATTTTGTTTAATTACTATATAAACTCATTGATTGCCACTCTGAGTAACTCTTCTTTCCATCCCCCCAAAATAGCCAATAGGCATATCAACTTGCTATTATATGCAGATGATGCAGTTATCCTATCTTTGTCCCCTATAGGACTCAAAAGAGCCTTAAAGTCTCTTGTTCACTATTGTGTTGAGGAAGAACTAATAATAAATTATTCCAAAACTAAGATTCTTACTTTTTCTAAATGCTCTAAAGTGAGAAATTGGATGTTGGAAAGGCAACCTATAGAACAAGTTAAAATATTCAAATACTTGGGAATAGTATTTCAATCTACAGGGAGCAGAAATGCTCACCTGGATTATGTTATCCAAAATGCCCCAAGATTGGCAAATGCCATTCAAAAATATTTTTTCACCAGGGGAGCCCAGTTCATTCCCACCACAATTAAACTTTTTATGGCCAAGGCAAAATCACAATTGTTGTACGGAGCCCAATTAGGAACTTACAGAGATTTAGCAGCCCTCGAAAGAGTACAAACAATTTTTTTGAGGAAGATATTTCAGGTAGCTCGATGTGTACCGAATGCTGTGTTGAGAAGGGAAGCAGGGGTCAGTAGAATCGAGACTAGTCTGTGGATTAACATCTTTAATTACTGGCTCAAACTAAATAAAAAACCTGGAGTATTAATTCAGTTAATCTTGGTATATACTCATAGGTCCTCTTGGGAAACAGCCATAAAAAAGAAACTGGGACTTCTTGGACTAGACAGAGATACCATCTTAAAGCTAGATATGGAGAAAGCAAAACTGGCAATCAAACAAAAGATTTTAGATATCGAAGGTCAGATGGAAGTTGCAGCTTTTCCTAAACATATAGTGATTAACAAACAACTGCTGGTCTCATCACCTGCGATATACCTATTCCATATTACAATTCCCAAATTTAGGAAAGCTTTATCTCTAGCTAGATTTAATGTTCTCCCATCAGCAGTTCTAGAAGGAAGATACAGGAAATCACCTTATGACTCTCGGCTTTGTCATTGTGATGCTGGTGCTATTGAAACCATAGAGCACGTTCTTTTGTACTGTCAATTCTACAAGGACATTTGCCATCAGCTGATAACTCCTCTCTTGATTACCCAGGTCATACTGACTCCTTCTATGTATGTTATCTTCTGGATAATCAGGAACCTAATATTGTCTATAAGGTAGCAAAATTCTGCTACATTGTATGTAAATTGCACCCCCAATTGGTTAATGGGAACTAATATAGTCTTAGTTGTCCCTGGAATGTCAATTGTGGATAGGAGTGGAACTTGGAATAGCTAGTGTTTGGCTTCAGATACTAACAAGGAGGAAATCACAAAGTGTTGCTGACTACCAAGACAAACCACTGACATCACTAATGTATATGACCCTTAATTAACCTTTGGTATGCTCAATTGATTTTTTGACTCCATTAATACAATTGTTCCCAAAAGCATTGAGGATTGTTTAGAAAAGCCACTAATACCATCAACGTATACCCCTCCTAGACATTCATCTCTACATAGGAATAGAAAAAGGAGATGCTTTAGCCCAACACCTTGATTATCCCATCAATCAAACAACAGGTTGGAAATAACTAAGCAGATAGATGTTACAGGAGAATTAAATAGAGACATACGGGAAATTATAGTGGATGGTCCAAGGACACTGATTTAACATTTCTTACCAACATATTGTTGGGAAACAAAGACCTAATTTTGGGGAATTTATAATTAGCTCAAATGTGAGAGGGAAGCACCCAACTTCGTTTCTGAGATCTTGTCCAATTGTCTACCAGAGATGTAAGAATTCTGGCAAGGACGGACATTGAAATGAACCAAATTCCAATTAAAGCCTAAAATATTTATTTGACAAAAATAAGCAATCATCCAAATGCAACACACACACACACACACACACACTAGAAGAATAAGCGGGGAGGAGCAAGAGCGGGGGAGGCAAAGAGGAAAACCAGGATAGAGGGAGATATACTCACACCTGAGAGACTCCTCTGGGCTTCTGGCGAATGTAGATGGGCTCTGTGGAAGGTGCATGACTGGCAAGAGAGGGGGGTCACGGGAACTATCTCAGAGTGCAGACTGACAGAGAGTCAGCATGCACGCCCATGGTAGCACAAGGTCTGCTAAAATCCAGGGGTTCTTATAGGGAATTTCTGTCTCTTGGCCATGAGTTAAACAATAGATGGACAAAGGCTTGATGGATTTACCATTGTTTACTTAAGTCTGGGCATAGTCTAAACAATGTATTTGGTTTCAAAATTATCAAGGAAAGGAAGCTAGAGAAAGGGGTGCAATCAAATCTGATCACTGTCTCATTAAGTGAGACTAAAACAAACAAACACCATTAGGTATCTTTTCCAACATAATGGGATGTTCCCAAGGGCAACTCCCAAAACCTGCCTGTTCAGGAAATCTTTAGTGGTCTTATGTAAATTTACCTTGCTTACATGACCTCACATCTAGGGGATTATGGCTGCCATCTCCCAAGGGTCAGGCTGGGGTCATAGGGAACTCCACATGGCTAAAATATATGAAAAAAATGGGGGAGGTTCACTAACAATATGGACAGTTAATCCTAATTGCCCCAATATAGAAATCAGGAGGATAGGAGAGAAGGGAATCCATGTGAATGTCTCTCAGGAAATGACTACCTAATACCCTTATAGTCTGTAAATGATTGACAGTTAACATCAATAGTATTCACCCCATTGACCCCTACCTTATGGAACATTGCTGGTTGTCATCCATCACTAGATTTGACACCATCTTTCTCCAAGAAACTTGGATAGATGAGGAATTGTATGCAGAAGGTTACAAATTAATAATACTAGATGCAGTGCCAGGTATGGGCCATGGGAAGCTATATGGGGGATTAAGTGTTACTATCCACCTTGTTGCAATGTAGATTTTTAGGTTATCTATATTAGATCAATATGCCTTGGCAATATTTTTGCAATTTAGAAATGGTCTATTGCAGGGGTAGACAACCTTTCCCCTTTAAGGGCTGAGGGACTTCAGCTCTCAGAATCCCAGGAGCTATTGGCCAACATGGGACTATTGGCCAACATGGCTGAGGCTTCTGGGAGTTGAAGTCCCTCGGCCCTTAAAGGGGAAAGGTTGCCTACCCCTGGTCTATTGTGTTCGAACAATTTGATCAATTAAATCATACACTTGATTATTCCATCAATCAAACAACAGGCTGGGGAAACAACTAAGTAGATAGGCGTTACAGGAGAATTAAATACAGACACTCGGAAATTACAATGGATGGCCTAAGGACCACTGGTTAATATATCCTATAGTCATGGACAGTTAATTTTAATTACTCCAATTTAGAAATCGGGAAGACTGGCACGTCTGAATTCCCTCTTCCCTGAATCTCAGTGCTGATTTAAAATTGTATTGAGAGTTGTGATTTTATTTTATTTTTATTGCTACTATAGTTGTAATTGTAGTTTTGTAATTTATTGATTGCTGGTCAATGACCGAATAAACTTTTACTTCTACTACTACTACTACTACTACTACTACTACTTCATGAATAGCACCATGTCATTCATGAAGGCTCTTATCTTAAGCTATTGTCCTTGTATCTTTAAACCCTGTATTTGCTCATCATTCCTTATCTTTCTCGCTAATACCTCCAGAACAGGTATAAAGATGAAGGGGGAGAGTGGGCATCCTTGATGTGTGCCTTTGTTGATATCACAGGGTTTGTTTTTTCTCTGTTAACTAGAATCTGTGCATTCTGATTTTCATATATATGTTTATCCAACTTTAAAAAAGCTTGCCTTGGTTCATTGCTGCTAACACTTCCTTCATTAAACTTCATCTAACATTATCAAATGCTTTTTCCACATCAAGGAATGCCATCCTCATTTTCCTTTCTTTGTGTTTCTCATAAAAAATCTATTACATCTAATACTATCCTTACATTGTCCTTTATATATCTGTTTGCCAGGAATCCGGCTTGATCTTCATTTATCCAGACTCTCAGTATTTTTTGAATCTTTCTGATAGTATTGATATAAAGATTCTTGTAATCTATGTTCAACAGAGATATCAGTCTGTAATTGGCCACTTCTTTTGGGTCCTGGTCTTCTTTAGGTATTAATGTGATTATTGCACTTTTCCATGTATTTGGGGTTATTCTTGTTTTACTATAATTAAACAGCATTAACTCCAATTGATTCCAGTTTACCTGTAAGCTTGACATTTCCCTAAATTCCTTTAAATGTCTTTTTACTCTATCCATTTTTAAGGAATCTTTAATTGTCAATAGGATATCATCAGCAAACAAACTTATTCAATTTTCTAATCCCAATTTCCTCCCAATTTTCATCCTTCCTAATAACATTTGCTGTGTTATTTTAATATAGCTGGTTTATTAATCTCCCCCCCCCCCATACCTAATTTCTTTAACATTAATTTTAATGCTGGCCATTCCACACAATCAAAACCTTTATAACTATCCAGTGCCATTATACCCACTTTTTGTTTATTCTTCCCAATTATGTTTATTTTATTCAATACTATTCCTATTAAATTAGACACTTGTCTTTCTTGCACAAACCACATTGACTTTTTTAAAAGATATTTATGTATAAACTTATTTATTCTTTTTACCATTATTGCTGTTAATATTTTAGCATCTTGACTTATAAGGGATATAGGTCTATAAGATCCTGGGTCTATCAAATCTTTATCTGGTTTAGGAATCAATATTATCAATGAATGGTCCCATGACAGTGGGGTCCTTTCTCCATTTTTGTTATATAATTGTTCCATTATTTCTTTATCCTCTCATCTATTTTTATTTTCTAATGTTTCTCAATATATTCTTCAATTTTTTCCACTGACTTATTCCCCACTGAATATAATTCTTTGTAGTATTCTTCAAATATCTTTTATCTTTTCTTTCATCATCCTGGTTTCATCTTTTATTACACCAATCATATTCTTTCTTTTCTTTCATCATCCTGGTTTCATCTTTTATTACACCAATCATATTCCTCTCTTTCTTTTTTTCTGCTGATCTTGCCAACATTTTAGAATTCTTACTGCTATATTCAAGCAACTCCCTCCGCAAATATATCAAATTCTTCTGGACCTCATCTATTTCTATTTTCTATAATTCATTTCTTTTTTCTTGTAATTTTATTTATGTATTTATCCTCTAATTTTTAAATTTCCATTTCTAATTTTGTTTCTTCTCTCCCTGTTGTCTCTTTACATTATATGTTTCCCTGATACAAATCCCTCTTGCAATTGCTTTCATAGTATCCCATAATACAGCTTGAGAAACCTTTTTATAATTGATATTCCATATATTTTCCCATTCTTTCTCAATCTTACTCACTATATCTTTATAATGAAGCATTTTGGTGTCGAACCTCCATCTTTTTGCTTCCTTTTAATCATTTTAAACTACAAAATCCATATTTGCTAAAGCATGGTCTGTAACTTTTATCCCTTCTATTCCTGTATTTAATACCTTTGGAATCACATTTTTGATACAAAAATGAAATCTATTTTAGAGTAATTTTTATGAACTGAAGAATAATAACTGTATTTCTTTTCATCCCCTTTAATCAATCTCCATATAGCTTTTAATTCATTTCTATTCATTATCTTATTCAGAGGTGTAGTATTATTGAGTCTATCCCTTGCTGTTGAGTCTGATTTGTTGGAATATCGATGGGATATGCAATCAAAACTGGAAATGTACAGATGTATGAAAATCTTTTCGGAGTCAAGTTTCTAAGCTGGAAAAGAGTCTTCAGCTTGCAGGTGCAGTTTTCTATAAACATACTTGTTGGAATATGGATGGGATATACAGTCAAAGTAGAAATGTAGAGATGTGTGTGTGTGAAAATTTCTTATGGGAAACATTTCTAAGGAAAACAAAGAGGATTTGGCCAGCAGGTGGTTCAATGCCAAAATAAGTTCACACAGTACAGAATAACAAAAACACTTTGGTCCTGAGAACAGGATATTAACAGATAAACGTATGAGCTAATTTGGTTCTCATGAGAATCAGGTCACATGGGGAATGACACACAGTTAGAGGCAGGTCTAGAGTCTGGGTTACAACAGATCATCCAATCATCATAAAGGTTAACACCCAGAAGATGGAGTATAGGATGGGCCAAGAATTCCTTTGTTCACCTTTATTATATACTTGCAATATGTCTTTTGAACTGGGACTGTAACTGTTCTAATGCTAATGCTGTAATACTACAAAAACAACTACAAGATGAGATCTGTCTTATTACTACTCTTGACTGCTTTAAAAAAGCAGTAAAGACGGTTCTCTTCTGGCAGGCCTTCCCTTTCCTGAATAACATCCTGGTCCATAGAAATGTACTCCAGCTCTTTTGTTGCTTAGCTTCTATTTATTTTTATTGTATTGTTTTCTTTTAGCTTGTATTTTAATCCTGTTATAGTTTAATATATTTTTAAGGGGTGGGTGGGTTAGGGAAAGGGTTGTTTGATTGTTTTAACTTGTAATGTTGTTTTAATTTGCTGTACGTTGCCTTGATTGCGCTGCAGAGAGGCGGCATAAAAATAAAAATTATTATTATTATTATTATTATTATTATTATTATTATTATTATTAGAATCATAGAATCATAGTTGGAAGAAGCCACAAGGGCCATCCAGTCCAACCCCCTGCCATGCAGGAACGCCCAATCAAAGCATCCCCGACAGATGGCCATCCAGCTTCTGCTTAAAGACCTCCAAGGAAGGAGACTCCACTACTCTCCGAGGGAGTGTGTTCCACTGTCGAACCGCCCTTACTGTCAGGAAGTTCCTCCTAATGCTGAGGTGGAATCTCTTTTCTTGCAGCTTGCATCCATTGTTCGAGGTCCTATTCTGTGGAGCAGCAGAAAACAAGCTAGTGCCCTTCTCAATATGATATCCCTTCCTTTTTGAATTGTTGGTGCCCAGAACTGGACAAAGTATTCCAGGTGGGGCCTGACCAAAGCAGAATAGAGTGGCACTATTATTTCCCTTGATCAAGATACTATACTTTTATTAATGCAGCCTAAAATTGCATTGGCCTTTATAGCTGTGACATCCCACTGCTAACTCATGTTCAAATTGTGGTCTATTAGGATTCCTAGATCCCTTTCATACGTGGTATGATTGTTTATGAATTGTCTCTTCTGTTATGTCATTTTTTCCCCATTTTTTTAAGTTTTATTTTTATTGACTTTGTCCTTATCTTATCTTCCATGGTTCCTTGGCTGCACCTGTATGCAGCCAAGACCCCAGCTGCACTTATCCAGCAGCTTTTCAAAAATGGCAAGCTCCTGTTTTTGAAAAGCCACTGGATAAGTGCGGCTGGGATCCTGGTTGCATATGGGTTGCACTCAGTTGGTCGCGGCTTCATGTGATAACACCTGTGTTTGGCTTTTCAATCCCACATCTTTCCTGGTGAGATTTCCAGGTGCAATAATCTCCTAGCGTCATCATCAAATACTTCTGCTGCTACTACTTTTACTAAGATAATCTAGTGTTTGCAACTGTTATTATAAATGATGTGTAGAAAAATTTTAGTTTTAAAATTTATGTTTCCTATTAGTCTACTGTGCATGCAAAAAAGAAAGACAAGAGGAAAATGTTTGAAAGAGTTTGCAAAACTAGTTACATCTCATGTTAATGTGATAAATCTAAGTAACAGGACTTTCAGAATCTGTGATTCTGAACTGTCTACAGTAGGTTTTTGGTGTGACCTGCATGACATGTTGTGAAGACTTTGCCTAAGCCAGACACATTGTGCACTGGAATTGGGTTTGCTGATTGTACAGTGGTCCTGGAGATGTAGCTATGCCTCTGCTCCCATTCTCAGCATACAAAAATTGTGGGTGTGGGTATGCCTCAAGTTCCCTGTTGACCTATGGTAACCCCATGAATTTCACAACATTTTCTTAGGCAAGGATTAATCCTAGGTGGGTTTGCCAGTTCCTTCCTCTGAAAAATAGTCTACAGCACCTGGGATTCATTGGCGGTTTTCCTTTCCTTTTATTCTGCTCTATTGTTTTCATCTTCTTCCTGGAAAATACTGGACCATTGTTCAAATATTCAATAGTGGTTGAAAAATGTAATGGAATGATCTGATGTCAAAGGGCAGCTACAAAGGCATTTAAAGTCTTGTTCTGTAGAGGTTTTCTTCACACGCACAAGAAATGCTATGGAAAGTTTATCAAAAAGAATGCTGACCACAGATTCTGTGAGTATCCCTATTAAGTTAAGCAGTGGATTTAATCAGATATCTGAAAGAAAGGTGCTTTTAAAGCTTTGGCTGAATTAAGGCAGTTGTACATGAGATCCACAGCAAAGGTTTGTAACTGTATCTGCCATGTATGATTTATAGGGATCATTACAAGCAATTAAGCCAACTATTACTCCTGTTTTTTTCTGTTTTCCTTCAAAATAAAGAGATAATTAACTTTCTGATCATGAAATAAGGCTGATGTAATTCCAAATAAAGGTGGCCTATAAGTTACAAGTTGCATGCCCTCTACTGTGTGCATTCTTGATGCCAGATTCAAATTGTCTTGCAACACTTGTAAAGAAACATGAATTATTTTGCAACAAGCTCCAGAGTGTGCAAAGCCCCCTGCTGCCATTTATTGCTTATTTCTGATCTAGAAGAAGGAACAAAATCCACTGCCACTTATCAACTGAAAAGCAAGTTATAGGCTGAATCCTTAAGTACATTATTGCTTATATTGATGGAAATTATCCTAACCTGGTCCCAAATTGAATTTTAATCCTCTTTTGAAATATCCAAATCTTAATCCTTGTTCTCTTTATCTCTGTATTTTGTATAATCCACTGAACAACTCACTAGCTAAGCAGTGTGCATATTGACAAGCATGCTGGGAAGGGGAAATAGAAAGGGATGACAACTTAGTTTCCAAAATATTAATTCATATCCCCTGCTCACCCTTTCCAGAACTTATTGCAATGCAAGTCAACCAGTTCACTTAGTCAGAAGCAGATGCTGGCCAAATGTTTGTGTGTGCATGTATACTAAGTATACTGAGAAGAAAAACATACACACAAAAAGCATGGACAAATGCAAGGACATTCTCTGTGCTGATTTCCTTGCCAAGAAAATTGCAATCTGTTTTGAAGAACAAGCTGGTTCCATGATGTGGCCGTGCCACTTATAGAAGCTGTCTGGACTATAAGGATGAGAAGAATATTTGAAAATATTTGAACAATGGTCAAGAAACATATTTTTCAAATGTCAGAAAAAAAGTGTCTCCTGATGAGGATACTTCCAGAGAATCTTAGCACTTTAGGACTTATTCCATGTGAAAAATGCATTTTCTATGCAGAAAACAATTTTTCTTCATGGAAAACAGTACCTTATTTTCCTGCGTATAAGACTACTTTTTAACCTGCAAAATCTGTGGTTAAAGTGGGGGGGGGGTCGTCTTATACGCCGGGTATAAGGATAAGGAGGATAGGGGTGCTAAAACTTTATATTTTGACTGGAAAAATGGGGGGGGTCATCTTATACGCCAGGTCGTCTTATACGCCGGAAAATAAGGTATTTTTAAGTAGAAAACATCACTTTCTATTGCAAAACCAGGTTTCCTGCACAGGAAACAGCATCTTTTGTACAGATTTGTGAAGAAAACTAGTTTCATACACAGAAAAAGCATATAGATTATTTTGTACAAAGTAAGTCCCACACTGTAAATAGTTTTTGAAAAATGGATCCCTCCAGATTGGTAGTGGAATCTTTTGGGGCTACAACTCACAGTGGCTATGCTGCCTTATGAAATGAGTTTTGTCAAGACAAGTAACTTTTCTGATTTCTAACCATTGGGACTGCAAGTCACCTTAAGTTAACATGCAAAGCTAATATTTTGGGAGTAGGAAAAAGGCTAGTTACAGCTGAGTCCAAATACAATAAAAACAAATTTTCATTTAAAGTTTGCTAAATACAAATGGAAGTTTCAAACTTACAAACCTGAAAAACTTTCAAAATTTAAAATGAATTCATTTTGGTTTTTATTTGAAATAATTGAAATACTTCTCTCTTTCCATCCATCCCAAAAGATGTTTGGGGAGGCTTATGAACCATACAAAAGACCAACAGTTGAACAAAAAGTGTAAACGATAACCAAAAATAAGCAGGAGTTACAAGAGCAGATTTTAAAATTTGTCATTAAAAGCTCAGGCCAACAAGTACTTTAAAAGGTCCAGAAGAAGTCTGGATCAGGTACAGGATGAGTACTGTCCGGGGACGGAGCTGTCCTTCCCTGTGAGTTTACATTCTGTGCCTAGTGCAGGAATGAAAGCTGGTGAGCTAATCTCCTTAGCCAGATGTAAAAAAAAAAAAAAAAAAAAAAAGATAGTAATGAGGGTGCCAAGCAAATACATCTAGGGATTCAGATCCATCAAAATAGTGTCTGAACAGAGTGGAGCCTTAGACCTTTGCATCCATGGAAATGAAAAACCCTGAGAACCCACTCAGATTCTTAGAAGTATAGTATGTTGTGGCACCAGAGATTTGTTCTGGTGCCACAACAAACTACAGCTCCTGGAATTCCATAGCATTGAGTCATGGCAGTTAAAGTGCTGCCAAACTGGATTATTTCTATTCTACTTCACCATCCAGTTGTCTCATCCATACGTGATGATGTTATCTCATCTAGCCTATACAAGGACAGATGTGTTTACAGAGAGGCTGGATGTTTCCCAACTGCTTTGAGTCCTGTCCAAATACAAAGGTGGCATATAAATTTAAGAGACAAACAAATTGCTGTCTATATAAATGTATCCAAAGATTGTGGAGTTTCAAATTATCTGATCTCCCTCAAAGTGGAACAGATGAAATAAGAATCTTTCACTGTTCTAGGAGTTTCTTTCTGTTCTTTTTAAAAATATTGACTGTTCTTTTTAAAGATCATTGTCACTCTATTTTTGTGGACATTTCAGACTTAATACATGCATTGCATTTTTGGAAAGTCATTCTCAAAAGTAGAAATGCAATTTGTAATAGAAGCTGCTGAGGCATCTTTTTCTGTGAAATTGTTTGCCTGTTTCTTTTTTGTTTTGTATCCCATGATTCAGCCTACCGCAGATCTCTCCCCACCAGACTTACAATAATAACACAGTTTCCTATAACAGATTTTAAATGTCAGAAAGTGTCATTTAAACTAGCCACATAGATACACCCCCAATTTTCCTGATCTGGCAGGGACATTAATCATCTCTTGTTCCACTTTTGGGGCTACTTTTAAAATGTCTCTGTTTTTCTCTTCTCCACTCTGCTGTTGGTTTACGCCATTTGCCACAAATTGAATTCTAAATGCAAAAATAGTTCACACTCAATGAACTTAGCAGGGGGAGAGGAGACAAGGGAAAAACTCTTCTCTTTCCCTATAGAGTCAGGCAAAAGCAAACTGCTGCAGTCTTGGCCACAATCTGATGTCACATGGCCACTTGTTTCCCAGTTTTCATTCATGAAATGTTGGAGGGAATGCACTTAAAAGCAGAGAGATTCCGATATTTAAAAGCTTTCATGGGTCAATTAAAACATCTTTGTGAAACACTAATGAAGGCTAGTATATGCTCTCATATGAGTCATCATCTCTATGACTAAGCCACCTGATTTATGCAAGCCAATTGACTAAAGTAACCCAGTTTATGCAATTATGAGCTTGTTGGAGGAAGGTGAAAGGAATGTAGTGAAACTTTATAATTTAGACCTTAACTCTATATGCCCTTACTTGAGAGTAAGCTATATTAAAATAAATGTGATTTGATCTTGGAAGTTAAGCAGGGTCAGCCCTGGTTAGTATTTGGATGGGGAACCACCAACGAATACCAGGTATATTTCAGCAGAAGGAAGTGGCAAAACCACCTATGAGTATTCAGGGTCACCATGAGTTGACAGACATCTTGAAGGTACATACATACACAAACACATGTGCTTCTCAGTAGACATATGAGAACACATACTGCAGGGGTAGGCAATCTTTCCCCTTTAAGGGCCGAGGGACTTCAACTCCCAGAATCCCAGGAGCTATTGGCTAACATGGGACTATTGGCTAACATGGCTGAGGCTTCTGGGAGCTGAAGTCCCTCGGCCCTTAAAGGGGAAAGGTTGCCTACCCCTGACATACTGTATGAGGCATTTCTTTGTATCACTGATTTCCATCTTTGGAGTTTTACATGTTGTTGAACTAATACTTCCATAATCCCTGACTACTGGCCATGCTGGGTGAATTTTCTGAGAGTTGTAGTCCGACAACATTTGTGAGAGTAGGGAAATCACTGTTTTATATAGTACACTGGTATTCAAGAAAGAAAAGTAAGGGAAGAACAATCTAATAGTGCTTTCAAAAATAGCTGATATATTTTTACATAAAGCTTTCATGGAGCCCAGTCAACTTCATTAGATGCATTGATGAGGTGGATTGGAGTTCATGAAAGTTCTTGATTAAATATATCAATTAGTCTCAAAGATGCATCTAGATTGCCCTTTCTTTCTAATGCTGAAACACACTAATGCTGCTATCTCCTTGAAAGCTGGACCAGAGTATGTGAATTATGGATATAATCTACAAGACTTCATAGAGATCCCAGATCAGAGGAAGATTGCTATATGGATGGTAGAACCAATACTGGTTAAAGCATGTTTCTCATTTTTGTTGAAGATGATTCTGATATTAGTATTTAATGATTGCATCTAAAAAAAAAAGAAAAAGTGAACTAAAATTTGAGAATAAAATCCTCTCAAAATGCCCCAGAAAGCATTTGAAGCACTCAGAAGTAATGCAGAAAAGCAACATTCAAACTTGTTATGTGATTTGTGAAAGGTACATTGCTATGCCATTACCTTCATAAATAAAGTATTACCGATAATGTCAATTATGTCATTATTTATAATGTATTGCTTCCAAACTCTATCTAAAGTTAAAGATTAATCCATAAGTAGCTATTCTGACACTGTCCCATCTCAATATGCAAAGGGATCTTGTACCACCTTTAGACTAAGGGCCTCTGCAGACTGGCCCAAAGGGCTGGCCTGGAGGAAGAGTTGGGGCAGGGGGCCACACACCAATGCCATCCTGATGCCGTGTGCCATTACGCATGGCACGTGGTGTCAGGATGCCCTTCCAGCGCAGCGTTCAAACATGGTGTGCAGAAAAGAGCGCTGAAGAGCCGCATGCCATTTTGCTGCTCTTTTCGGGGCAGCAAAAGGGTGGATTGGGGCCATGGCATGGGGTTGCCATGGCCCAGAGCCACCACTTCCTGGGGCAGCCTAGAGCCGCCCGTCTGCAGTCCCCCTAACTCTGTGAAAGCAATTGTAGCATAAGCTTTTGTAGACCTGAGGAAATAGGCCAAGGGCCTTTATGGACTGCCAGAAATAATGCAGCTTGA
>CM034709.1:12692953-12705872 GCA_020142125.1 Phrynosoma platyrhinos | reverse complement strand
TTTAGCAGTCTATAGTATCCACATAACTCTCCTTCACCACATTTGAAATGAGTTGATTTTTTTCTAGTTGGTTTTCTCCATTCTCTAGCTTTCACAACCATACATAGAAACTAGAAATATAATGGCATGAGCAATCCCTTGAAATTCAATGATATTTCTTTACATTTCAGGAACTTGTCTTTCTTTCATAGCTGCCTTCCAAGTCTTAGTCTTCTTCTGAGCTCTTGGCTGCACTCCTCATTTTGATTGACGATTGAGCCAAGTTATGTGGTCATAAATTTTGTTTTATTTTGTTCAACTGTAAATCGGCCTTTGTACTTTCTTCTTTGTCTTTCTTCAGTAATTGTTGCAAGTCTTTGTTATTTACTGTTAGTAATATGGTGTCATCTGCATATCTTAAATTGTTGATTTCCCTTCCTCTAATTTTCACACCTCCTTCCTCAGTGTAACCCAGCTTTGGGTATGATATGTTCCACATACAAATTAAACAAATAGGGTGATAAGCTGCAGCCTTGTCTGACCTCCTTGCCAATTAGAAACCATTTCTATTTTGCCCTAATAGTGGCCTTTTGTCATGAATGCATGTTACATATTAGGGTAATCAAATGTTGTGGTAGACCCATTTCTTTAAGAGAGATCCATAGTTTTTCATGATCTACACATTCAAAGGCTTTGCTATAACCTGTAAAGAATAGGCTGGTTTTCTTTGCATATATTATAAAGCAGATTTTCTGAGATTATATACAAAGCAATGTTTCAGGACCCTGGACAGAGCACTGTGTAGCTGGACTATGGTGGTCAGCAAATGACTCCTAAGACAGCTTCAGAAATGCCCCAAAAGCAACCTAAGGCTGATGTACTGCTTCACGGAAATCTCTAGTCTTGGTGTTAGCTCCCTAGCTCACAGCAGCTCATAGGTATAGGGTTGAGTTTGTGTATAGGTTCTGTGGAATATTCTGCTACCATAATTCTCTTAAATGTACCTCTGCAACCATGGCCTGCCATTGTGGCAATAGTTGGATGACAATAGCTGAGAGAGTTTCTGAGAAAGGATCATTGGCATCTGAGTGCAGGGAAACATTATTAGGAATGAGTAATAGAGGGAAAACTTTATTTTGTGGTTCTTTTCTCTGTTGATCTAGGACAGTTGTCGAAGGAGAGGCCAGTCAGTCAAACATGTCCTCCTTAACACCACAGACCTTTCAGGTAAAAATATAATACAGCAAATCTACTTTGCTAATGTTACCACTTCATGCGAAATTCATCATCTCTGACTCAGGAAGGAAGGGGGTTGGACTTTGCAGATAACTGGATGGATGGCAGACCACGTGAAAAGTCCTGGAGGTGCTGAGGGCTATCTTGTGATGGCTTCTCTAGCAGAGCCAGGTTAAGGGTCTCCATTAATATAAACTAGGCCTTTCGATACAATAAGACTCATGCTAATGCAGTGCTTTCAGATTCTGAACTTGGCCATGCTGAGTGATATATCTGCAACATATAGCTGTACAATTTTAAAAATTCCATTTGCAAAACTGGTCCTTTAAAAAAAACCCAAACAGATTACTAACCCACCTAAATGTTACAAAGAACTTCCTGATAGTAAGAGCTGATCAGCAGTGCTGCCTCGGAGTGTGATGGAGCCTCCTTCTTCAGATGTTTTTAAGTAGACCTTGGATGGCCATCTGTTGGGAATGCTTTGATTGTGTATGACAGGGGGTTGGACTGCATGTTTCTTCTGGTCTCTTCCAACTGTGAATCTATTATTCTACTTTGGTAGTCATATGATGTTTGAGGAAAAGTCATGCCAGAGGGGACTGGCTTACTAGTGTGCTTTTTCTGATCCTCCCTCCAGTTCTCATATACATTTTAAAAATGATAAAATCATTGGTCCAGTGAATGGGCTGGGAGGGCAGGATTCTGCAGCATCACTGATGGTGATGAGATGCAAAACCTGAGTGTGAATGGGTGATCAACATGCCATGTTGAGCATGACTTGAAGTCTATGTGATGCAGCCTTCTTGTTAAAGCTAAGCACCAGATTATGGTCAGTTGAGAGATCCATGAATTCTTCAGATGAAACATAGGATACCAGTGTAACAAATAACTACATGCTGAAGCAAGATATATGTAAACTATCCTTTAAAAGAACATGTGTGTTTGTTGCTGATGGGGTTGTGCTTCTGTAAGTCACTTCTGTGAGTCATTGGGGGTCAGACCTAGCAGCCTAGTTCTATATAACTGCTGCCAGAGGCAAACGCCTAACCATGCACAAATTTTCACAGTCAAGGAAGACTCACAGCACAGAGCAGAAGGTGAGCTGGGAACTGTTTGAGAGGTTCTGCTTTAATTTTTAATTTTTTTTCTTTAAAGGATTTTTTGCTCAAAGGAAATAAATCAGAGACTTGCCTCCAGAATAAGCTAGTATTCAGGAGCTCTCTATAGAGTTATAAACCCAGTTGAATGAGCTTGCTGACAGAGCCTGGTGAAAGGTTGAAGCCAACAGGGGCCATTTCCATGGGTGTTTACCGGGAGACTCTTTGAGGGGGAAGCCCTCAGTCCTGTTTCAGTGCTTACTTAAGAAGTCTCAATATGGACACTGAGGGAGCTGCTGCAGTCACCTGCAACACTTGTGGGATGTTTGTCTTCTTGCCTAGCAATGTGGGGAACTTCACCTGCATCAAGTGCAAGTTGGCAGCCCTCTTCAAGAAAACGTCCAGAAGCTGAAGGCCCGGGTAGCTACACTTCAGCGTATTAAGGAGCAAGAGGTTTTCCTAGACAGAACCAAATGAATGGTCTTGGTCAGGGACCACACAGAGGAAGTTTCTGGGGAGGAGGTCACTTCACACACACAGGAGGTAGACAGCTGGAGGAATGTCACACACAGAAGTAGGGAAACCAGGGATCATTCTGGGAGTCTGCAGATACAGAATCGATTTGGCGCTCTCTCCCTTACCAGGGATGACAAGGAAGAGCAGCAGGGACAGTCCTCAGGGGAAGTACAGGGGACCCTGGGAGTACCACCACAGGGAACAGCTGCTGCTAAGCCTCGGAGGAGGCATGTGGTGGGGATGAGGGACTCCTTACTGAGGGGTAAAGAAGCAGTGATTTGTGGGCCTGACAAGATGTCTCAAGAGGTGTGTTGTCTTCCTGGGCAAAGCTCCATGATGTGACAGTGAGGATGACAAGACATGTCAAGCCTATTGACCATTACCCCTTCTTTTTGGTCCATGTGGAAACCAATGATAGTGCAAGGCATAGACTTCAGAATATCAGAAGGGATTTTGAGGCTTCGGGTAGGAAAGCTGAAAGAGCTGGATACACAGGTTATAAGCTCATCTCTTCTCCCAGTTGAAGTGCATGGTTCAGGAAAGGATTGGAAAATAGCAGATGTGAACAACTGGCTCTGTACATGGTGCTGCCAAGAATGATTCATATTCTTGGATCATGAGCTGTGGTTCCATGAGGGGGGGCTTCTGGCAAGGGATGGTTTGCACCTCACTCCAGTTGGCAGAAACATTTTTGCTAATAGTCTCAAAAATTTGAACAGGAGGGATTTAAGATGAGTTATATGAGGGAGTGAGACAGTATTTTGGAAGGCAGGAGTACATCAATGACTGCAGATAATAGTCAAACTGTTATAGAGGGAGCAAGGCAAATAGTTCAAGGACCCAACAGTGGAAGGGAAAAAAGTTTACACAGGCCTATAGTGTAGATGTTGCTACACTAATGCACAGAGCATGGAAAATACAAAAGATGAACTTGAATGCCTAGCACAACAAAGCAAATATGATATAATAGGCATCACTGAAATCTAGTGGGATATAATAGGCATCACTGAAATCTAGTGGGATGAGCCTCATGACTGAAATGTAGGACTAGAGGGGTATTACCCTTTTAAAAGAAGTAGGCCAAACAGCTCTTTCAGCTTTCCTACCCGAAGCCTCAAAATCCCTTCTGATAATGCTATATGTCAGGGATGTTTACACTTGTGAAGAGATCCAGGACTTAAATCCTGGAAGACAGGTAGAGAGCATCTGGGTAAAAATTAAAGGGGAGGGAACCAACAGGGATATTATTGTGGGAGTCTACAACAGATCCTGAAGTCATACTGAGAAATTGGATGATGCCTCTCTAGAACAGATGACAACACATTCAGAAAGGAGAGATGTAGTAGTGATGGGTGATTTCAACTATCCTCATATTTGCTGGAATTCAGCCTCAGCCAAAACTTTAAGGTCTAGCAAATTTCTCACTTCCCTGAAATACAATTTCATTGTCCAAAAGGTGGAAGAGGCAACAAGAGGATCAGCTATTTTAGATCTGATCCTTATGAACAGGGATGACCTGGTAAATGAGGTGCAAGTGGTGGGAGTAACCATGTTCTCCTAGAGTTTGTTATACAGTGGAAAAGAGAAGCCAGGCATACTCAAACACACTTTCTAGACTTTAGGAGAGCTGATTTCTTAGGGAAAAACTTAGGACGTTATCACACAGGGGCAAATCTGCTGATTAATCCACACAAAATCCAGACAAACTGGATTAGTGCCCCGTGTTTTCACACAACGTCGCACAGAAACTGGACAGAAAGTGGACAGAAACTGGTGTTAACCGCAATCTTTTGTAATTCAGTTGTCTGGAGGAAATGCAAATACGTAATTACAGTAATTATGCATTTACCGTAATGTGATTGCCAAATGCACATTGGGGAACATTTCCCTGCTGTTGCCATGGTTCCAGTGAGCATTCCTCTATCTGCACATGTGCAAGAGGCTCATTTCTACTACATTTACAGTTTTTTTTTCTCTTGTGTGTGGATGTTCAATGCACTTACTGTAAATTTGCAATTAAGGTAATGACGTTTGTGGAAACAAGGTTTATTTCCCATTTATTTTCAGGATGCCTCATTTCCACTTTATTTTCAGTTTCTGGGCCACGTGTGATAACGTCCTTAGGGAAATACTGGGGGTGATGCTGTGGTCAGGTATACTAAAAGAGAATGGAGGATGGATGGGAGTTTCTCAAAAGGGAAATACTTTTCTGATGAGGAGGAAAAATGGGAGGTGTCTCAAGAAACCAGGATTGGATGACTAAAGAACTTCCAACTGAACTAAGTTTAAATGGAAGAAGTAAAAGAAATGAAAAAAGGAGGAAATCGCCAAAGGGTGCTCAACAATGGCTCCTTTTCATTTTGGAGAGAAGTGACCAGTGGGGTGCCACAGGGTTCTGTCCTGGGCCCAGTGCTATTCAACATCTTTATCAATGACTTGGATGAAAGAATAGGGGGCATGCATCTCAAATTTGCAGATGACATCAAATTAGGAGGAGTAACAAATACCCCAGAGGACAGATTGAAAATTCAAAATGACCTTAACAGATTAGAAAGCTGGACCAAAACTTAACCAAATGAACTTCAACAGAGAGAAATGTAAGATACTGCACTTAGGCAGAAAATATAAGATGGGACACCTGGCTTAACAAGATGACATGTGAAAGGGAACTAGGGGCCTTTGCAGACTGCTAGAAATAGTGCAAATTGAGTCCACTTTAAATTGAGGCACTGACCTGGCTCAGTGCTAGGGAATCATGAGAATTGTATTTTTTTCTGAGACATTGAGCCTTCTCTGTCAGAGAGCTCAGGTGCCACAATAAATTACAGTTCCCATGATTCCCTAGCACTGAGCCAGGGCAGTGCCTCAATTTAAAGTGGACTCAATTTGTAATATTTCTGGCAGTCTGAAAAGGCCCTAAGAGTGTTAGTAGACCACAGGTTGAACATGAGTCAACATTGTGGTTCAGCAGCTAAAAAGGCCAATGCAATTTTAGGCTGCATCAATAGAAGTATAGTGTCTAGATCAAGGGAAGTGATAGTGCCACTCTATTCTTCTTTGATCAGGCCTCAGCTTGAATACTGTGTGCAGTTCTGGGCACCACAATCCAAAAAGGATATTGAGAAGCCTGAGCTTCTCCAGAGGAGGGTGACCAAAATGGTGAAAGGTCTGGAAACCATGCTTATGAGGAAAGACTTAGGGAGCTGAGTATGTTTTGTTGCAGTAATGGTGACTTTAAACAGAAAAGAAAATATTTTGATTGACAAGTGGCACATGTTTAGCCTGGAGAAGGGACTATTAAGAGGTGATATGATAGCCCTGTTTAAGTATATAAAGGGATTTCATATTGAGGATGGAACAAGCTTGTTTTCTACTGCTCCTGAGAATAGGATCCAGAACAATGGATGCAAGCTAGAGGAACAGAGATTCTGCCTAAACATTAGGAAGAAATTCCTGACATTGAGAGCTGTTTGACAGTGGAATGCACTCCCTCAGAGAGCGGTGGAGTCTCCTTCTTTGGAGGTTTTTAAAAATCTGGATGGCCATCTGTTGGGTATGCTTTGATTGTAACTTCCTGCATGGCAGGGGGTTGGACTGGATGACACTTGTGGTCTCAACCAACTCTATGATTCTGTGATTCTATGCTAATCTCATGATGCATTTTTGCATCACTATGGATTGAAAGGGAAAGCCAACTTCTTGCATGCAAATGAGTGCAATGAATGTTGCTAACACAACTATTTGGCACCTGTGGTGTGTGGCAAACAATTTGCATGAGGAACATCTAATAAACCATTGGCATTTTTCAATGCACCATGGCAAACAGTCCAGGGGAGCAATGTACTTACTTCTGAACCAGGCTAAACATAGATTGATTAGGAATGACAAATACTAACACTAGGCAAAAGATTTATCATGGTTGGTCAATATGGGCCAGCTCATTTCCACTTACTATGTTATGCTTCATAATTATATGGCTGACACAGTGTAGACGTTCAACAATGTTATAATTACAGAGTAATTAACTAAAACATTTCATGAGATGCTTTGGAGAACAAGGAATGTGCACCACTTGATAGCACACAGATATCTAAACTGTATCTATAATGATTTACTGCTTTTGCTATGGAAAGTCGATTTTTCTCATCTTTAGCCTCTTTGCTGTCTATTTCAGTGGTCAGAGAAACATTGATATGGATTTGTGGAAGCTGAAATTAATTTAAAAATGACAAATTATGTCTTGGAAAATGTTATTTTATTTATGCATGTATTGAATGGTTGGCTCTGTGTGTGTGTGTGTGTGTGCGCGCTTTAAAAAGATATTTATTTCTGTGGCATACTGTAACATGCCATTGCTCAAAGACCAGACTGAGGAGAGGATCATACAATATTAATGTCCCCACTTAATCTTCTGAACCTAGAGTGATGAGATTTGGACACCCAAAACTTGACCTTCTGTAGTCACAGCACATAGTTAACCCTTATGTGCTGTAATAAACCAGCATGAATTCGGGGGCATTTTCACCCCAATGGAATATCAAAGGATTATGAGATATATGAATGCTTTGTCCAAGGCATTGCATGTGCCAAGTCAATTGTGTTTTACCTAGTAACACCAAGAGCCAGAATATATAGGGAAGAAAATTAAAATAAAGTAATACAGAAAGTATTATAAGGTATTTCCCCAGTGAATTCTAATAATAGAAATTTCAGTTTCCCCCGAATAGAGCTAACCTAGTAACTATGTTACTGCTGCTTCACTGTATAATATTTCACTGAAAATAGCAGGGGCCATTATGTTACACTGCTTGGGACAGAAAAGTACCCATATAGCAAGAAAAGTAATATATTTCTTGGATTATTTTTGTTTCAGTACATAACAGAAACAAAACAGGAACAACTCTGAGAAAATTAAACATAACCAAGATATCCTATTACACAAAACCCATGTGACACTAAAATCTGCAAGATATATCAAAATAAAAGATCTTTCCATAGTTTGCATAGTTGGAAGATGGTAATTGTCACTAATTGTTATGCAAAGCAACACTTTCAAATTCTGGTTCAAACTGTAAAAAGACTTCACAACATCCATCCTCAGTGAAGTACCATGTTCACATCCAGTTTCTTAACGTTTATGCAAAGCATCTTGCCTTTTCTGGACTGTTTGTCCCTTCCTGTGTACGTCATTTTGTATCTGTTTACCTTTCTACAATCTCAACTACAATTCTCAAATAATTCATGATGCCTTCTGTCACCAGTAGCCTAAACTCACCCTTCATGCCATCTTTTTGGTGAAGTTTTCTGTTTGCAAAACTTTATACCTTTTCCTCACAAGTAGAGATACAGATAGCTTTTCTAGCAGGATGAATCAATATAAACTGGTTTGCTTTAACTAGAGATAAAAAGAAAGTATTACTTCCTCTTGTACGCCTGAGAGTGCTGCACAGCTTCTAAACATTCAAAAATAAAAGCCTGTAATTTTGTAATGGATGTCAATGGGTTAGATTGACCTACAGTGCAAGGCTGAAATAAAAAGAATCACTCCTCCCTTCCCTAGAGGCCTCATCAGCTGTTCCATAATTCAGCCTACTTTGCTCCAAAGGTTAAATACCAGTTAGAAAACCCTTTGGAATGTGACCTGATGCACTGCAGCACCAAAATTTTCAAAGTAAAGTTAACCACCACCACCCTTCTTGCTGAACTATTCCCTTTGGCTCCAGTAGACCTGAAATGTCCACCTGCTCCCATTCTTCTCACTTGGGTGTTTACATAGAAATCTAAACCTAGCAACATAATTCTCAAACTTTTTTTTAAAGTCTTCACTGCTTGATACCAAAGCCTTGATTTGAAGGTCAATTTAGCACAGTACAAGGCAAACAGAATATTCCCAATTCTGCTACAGTAAGATGGCAAGGTGATTTGCTGGGGAGAGTCACCATCTCCTCCTGTGCTAATTGCAAATTACAAGTAACTGTAGGTACAGAGATGGTGGAACTGGCAGGGTCTGTCTCAATCAGCACCATGCAAGTACAGGACTGCTGATTGGCTAATAGATCCTACTTTCATCAATGGTCTATATGCATTTCCACTAACCAATTCACAACTGTCCACATATAAATTGCTGAATGAAATGTTCTTTCCAGTTCTATTACCTAATAGTTTCTGGTAACGGCAGAGTCTTTTCTCCTCCTACCACCTATTGACCTGTGTGTGTGTGTGTTAGGGATGGGAAGAATATTCAACAATATTCCCCCTCCCCAAAAAATGTCCAAAATGTGTAGTACTAATATCCCTCCTCTCTCCAAGGATTGAGGTAGGTTTAAAACACCTAAAACCATTTTTAAAAGTTAAGTTAAAGGACACAAGCCTAGGACACATTAAAATAATCAAACATAAAATTAAAATATACCATATACCAAAATATTTATAGTTTATAATCAACTGGGTAAGCCTGCTGAAGAGATAGGTCTTTAATACAGTTTTAAATTCAGAAAGCATATTGAGGGGATCCAGGGATGGCTTTTAAGAAGTGGTCTAATGACTGCTTCTTTGAAGCAAGATCTCTGAGAATCATGTTAGTCATATGTTGTATATGAAATCTAATTACATCTCTTCCCTGAATGACCTGCCAAGAGGGACAGGGATCGAGAAAACAAATTGTCTTCCATACTTTCCCCAGCAGCTTGTACATATCCGCAATACTCACCAATTGAAACCAACTGAATGTAGTCCCACTCACAGACTCACTGGACATCCCATTATTGACTTCTTTTTCAATGATGGCATCTAAACTGGCTTTTATGCAAGATATTCTATCTGCAAAATGGTCATTAAAAGCATCACAGAGACCTACTGAAGGTTCTAAGATTGGGTTCAGGGGAAGGGTACTGAGTTAGAACTGTCACCACCACCATTCACCTTGACGTGAATTCACAGACAAAACATGTGCAGAGAAGAGAACTTTCTTTACTGGATGTTTTGCCACCCTATAGGAATCAAGATGTTTCTTATATCATGTCTCGTTGCATAAAAGTTGAGTTTTGCACCATTTGCATTCCACTCATTCTTCTTCTCATTTAGATCACTGAGAATCTCAGGATGCCAAAGAGCCTGGTTAATAATGGTTTGGAAAGGACATTTGGGAGCAACCATGTACATAGTTAGATTTTATTGCATGTATTGACCAGTACTTCACTAATACCAGCCATAAAACTGTCTATAGCCTCCTGGAATCTCAAAGGATTCATTAGCCTTTGAGGGTGGGGCTTCTTAATAGGTCCTTCATCTCTTCAGGGACAGGTTATAGCTGTGATAGTAGCACTGACTAGAAAATGATATGTCCATGACTACTTGGGGGTATTAGTTATCTCTGCCCACAGATCCATATATTCTGAGCTGATACCCTGATGAAGATTGGAAATATTTTTTTTCAGAAAATTTGCACATTTTTGGCAAAGAAAACAGAATTTTCCATGAAGAAAATATTTCTGTTATCTGACCCAAAAAGTAATATTTTCTACCCAAAAATACCACCTGTGAATTTTGCATAGAATAATCTCAAACTTTGAATAATCTTCAGAAACTGCAGAGTGGAAAGAAAATTGCTAAAATTTGCAGTGCTTATCTCAAGAACAAAATGAGTAAGGATTAGATCCCTAGTTCGTATGTACAGCAGTTGGTCAGTCAGTTTCTGACAACTGCCTTGTAGGTATGGCTAAGGCTTGTTGCATACAGTCCAAAAAAGTAAAATTTCTAAGCTCCTCAGCAAACAATTCTCCTTGTCTTGTTACTTTTCTACAGGCAGGGGAGTTATACAGGGAAGCCTTAAAATGCAACCCCCCCATCTGCACTCTCATATGTTCATGTAGTTCTACAGAAAGTTGTTGCTGTTGTTGTGTGTCCTCAAGTTGTTTACAACTTACTGTGATCCTGAGGTTAACCTAACATGGGGTTTTCTTGGCAAGATTTGTTCAGCAGGGGTTTGTCACTGCCTTTCTCTGAAGCTGAGAGAGAGTAATTTGTTCAAGGTCACTTTCTGATAAGTCTATGTGGAACAGCAGAAAAAATCCTATATATATATATTTATCTTACAGGATCTGAAGTCTGGACAATTGTTTTATCACACTTTTAAAAAAGACTCTAACTAGACTGGAATTCAGCAATGAAAAATGTTTTGCTGTGTTTAATGGTTTATTTTGGGGTCAGGGTCCATAAATTTGGTACTACCTCAATAGCAGCTGAATCAATTGATCCAGAAATTAGCTGTCATGTACAGCAACTTGGCTTTTATTGCTTTTCCAATATTGCTTGTCTACACACTCTTCATTACTATTAAATAATACTTGTAGAGAAGTAGTCCTGTTCTAACACTTTATCAGGTTAGAAGGTGGGCATTATTGGATAGACTTTTAACACACGTTCCACAATTTCTGTTTTTTAATTAAAAAGAAAAAAGTTTTATTGGATTTGGTGGTAAAGGGCTTTGGAGCAACAGCTGCAAAGTAGGCTTGCCTGGTCTCAGGCTATAATGGCAAACCCATAACATGATTTGTAAAGAGGTAACCTGTAATAAAATGTCTTGCAGCCCATCAATGTCATTTCTGGTTTCATAGAAAAATGGTGTTTACTGAAGCTTATAGTTGTCTTTGAATTTTACTGAAATCAAGCTTCAAGGAGAAAGTAGTAGTTCTTTATTGGTAACAGAACATGGAAATGTAACTTGTCTGGACCACAACTCCCCAGTTTCCTACTCACTGTACCCAATGGTCCTGACCACTGTCAAGATAACCTTTACTGTTTCTATTGTGGCAGCCCAAAGGGTTTTTCTGTTATCCCCTTGCTGCCACCAATTTGTGACATGCGACATGCAGCCACCTCACTACTTCTCTTTTAAGGGCCACCAGTTTGTCATGGACCCTTTTTAAAATTTCTCCAGACTTTGTTTTAAAATGCTTTATATTAGTAGTGTGGATATATGCTCAAACTGCAGGCAAGCTTTTGTTAAAATGAAAATAGAACTTTATTTACAAAATGACTTAATATTTCACTAGTAGATGATGCATTAGACATTTGTTACTTCATGTTACATGCTTCAATTTCTGATTTTACTTTCGTAGGGCCGCCCTGGTCCGGAGCGCCGCAAGGCCATGGCAGCCGCACCGCGGCACTCCTGCAGCGACCCTGGAAGGAGTGCTAAATCAGTGCTCCTTCCATAAGACAGGGAAAGTGCGCCCTAAAAGCGTAGGGCTCACTTTCCCTGTCTTTTCCGCCGTAGTGCGTCCGGTCGCTGCGGCGGGAGATCATCCCCGGAGCGCCGGCCGTGCGGAGGGCCGGCGGCTCCGAGGACGACCTCAGGGAGAGGAAGGAGCGCCGCGCGTGCGGCTGCTCCTCCTCTTCCTGGCCTCGGAGACGGCTCAATAAGCCGTCTGCCAAGGCCCTTAGTCTTTACTTTGTTATAGGAGATTTCCACACTACACTCTTATAGCACTGCTATTCCACTATTAGTGCTCTGGCTGCCTCCTGTTGCATTCTGGGGTTTGCAGTTGAGGGAGAGGCATTTAGAATTCTCAGCCAGGGAGCTATTAGGCATCACTGAACTATAAGCCTCAGAATGCATTAGAAGGTAGACAGGGCAATAATAGTGGAATAGCAGCACTATAAGAGAGTAGTGTGGTAATCTACTCAGTTACAGTTCCTCTCATTCCACTCTCCTCAGAGAACAATGGTTACTGTTACTCAGGACTCACATACTGTCCTTCTTCTGGGTTGCTTTCCTTAAAACCCTATTAATAAACCAGCCTCTCCAGCCATCTCTGTCCCACAGGATATTTTTCTACATTAACTCCCTCACTTGGAGATCTGTATGTGTTTTAAGTCCCTCACTTCTGGACTTTAATCCTGTTCCTCTCTGGAAACCTCACTACAACTATTCCTCTCTGGACTTTACTGAAACCCTATCTGACTTCCAACTGTTACTAACTGAATATTTATCCTCTTCAGCCTTTGATTTGATTGGCTGCCATAAGCTTGCATTCTATTGGTTGGGAGAGGATAGCGCAGCTACATGGGTGCAGGCCCTCCCAGCTGGG
>CM034709.1:12647420-12661112 GCA_020142125.1 Phrynosoma platyrhinos | reverse complement strand
AGAGTGGAGAATCAAAATGTATGAAACTTATGAATTAGAAAAATTGACATGACTAGTTCAAAATAAATCATTAAAGGAGTTTCATAGTGTCTGGAAACTATGGTATATATATGAGAAAGGAAAGATGAAAGATACGAGCCAGTTTCTAATAGATTAAAGGATTACATTTGTACTATATTGGAAAGATAGATTACAAACATAGGGAGTTAAGTTATACGGGGAGTAGGTATGGGATATTGATAATGATATGATAATAGAGTGGGTTAACTGAAATTGAAATTGTATATTATAGTTTATTGTAGAATGAGAAAAGTATTATAGTAATGTGTGATTACTGTTATTTGTATGAGATGATTAGAGTTTCAGGCTGAGTTTATAGATGTCTATAGATGCTATAAATAAATATTGGTAGGAAAAGATAATGATGAAGCCTCTGCGAACAGGGTATAAGGAAATAAATAAATAAAGCACTGAAGAGTGAATATAGACTAAGATATTTAGTTAATATTTAATTATATAAAGTAAGAGGTCCAGATAAAAAAGAATCACGTGATCCTTAGCAAAGTCATGGAAGTAATGTGTATGTTAGTATGTTTTAATATTTGTAGTGGTCTGTGTAGATATTTGTCATATCTGTGATTTGTTGTTGTTATTGTTGTTGTTTTTATGTTTTGTTTTGGTTTTTTCTTTTTTTGTTTGTTGGTTTGTATAGTATATGTTGGTCAATTTATGTTTTTTTTTTTAAAGATTTCTAATAAAGTTGTTATAAAAAAAAATTTTTTTTTCTTCAAACTGAAAACCCAGTAGGTCAAAATCATCTGGGTGTACAGGAAGGAGTCTAAGGGTGGATTAATGTCACATTTAGCCAGCAGGGCTCCTGTGCTAAGTTCCTAATCATCTTAACAGCTGAGTTAAACAATGTATATTTAACTGAAGTAAGCTTGGGGTCAATAGCATAATTCACCGACTCTCCTTTAGGATAAGATAAGTTATGAATTAACCAAAATTCCCCGGGGGCTTTTTTAGGCACTACACCCAATGGGGACAAGTGCAGTGTGGGGATGGGCAACTGATCATGGGGTCCTGAAATTCTCCCTGCTGCTATTTCCTTAGCTAATTTATCCCTTACTACATTTGGAACGAGCATTGGGTGCAAAATGATAAACCCTAGGGCCTGTATAAGGAATGTCAAAACCTACAGCAAAACCTTGAAACAAATATAAAGCAGCCTCTCTGTTTGGGTAAATTTTTAATCAAGCCTCCATGATATCCAAATTAATTGGTGCCGGGGCTTTTTCCTCCAGGTGACACTGGCTGCGAGACAGCGCCACTTCCTGGTCGGTTACCTCTAACACAGGAATTTCCAGGGTGGCCACCCCCACAGGTGTTACACTTGTGGTCAAACCTGCAGGGTTGTCTTTTACACTTGCCGGCATTGAAGTCTCAGCATATACCAAACTGTCTTTTTTCTCCTGTGGTAGGTCTTGCATTCAGCCCTCTCGGCAAGGTAACAATCGGGACAAAGCCATTGTCACACCTGTTCGAGAGGGAGGCCCCCACCATAACATCAGCCCAAAGCTCAGACTGCAGGTGTCTCCAAGATAAGGAGTGATCCTGTGCCACCCTCATCCTAAATTGTTCGTCATATTGGAGCCAAGCTGCACCCCTTGAATTATGGTGACAATTAGTATACACTCTTATCATGATTTCCTCATATTTAGAAAAATCAGGAGATTTCAAAGGCTCCTCTTCAACATCCCTGTAAATAGTGAAGCCCATAATCCAATTTACAAAACTGCGTTCAAGTTTAGGGTGTTTGAGGGTCTGGAACTCTTTTGGCAAACTAAACACAATCCCATCCTTCACCATAATTCTTGGCTCAGGATCCCTGAAAGTTAAAGTAAATAAATCAATGTATTCACCCTTCCAAATCCTTTCCTTAGTGGAGAGAGGAAGGTGTGAACCAAGGTGTGTAGACATACCAGCGTAAGGAGTAGCTTCCACATTCCCAATTGCTCCTGCCAATGGAGGAGCACCAGAAATAGGCACTACTAATGTGGTGCTAGTAGCAGCCAAAGGCTGACCACCCTGCATCCTCAAGTCAGAGACCGTGTAGTTGCAGGTGCCTGCCCAGATGCATTAAAAAGCAAAGGGTTAGGCCTTTCCACAGCCACATCCTGCCCAACCTGGCTACCTGGAGTCCATACTGAGGTAGGCCAATTAGCAAGTGCAGTATTAGGAGACAAACCTGAATCTGAAGCTTGCTGTGAAGCTTCACCACCTGACCGCAGTGGTCCCCTGAAGTGCGGCCCCGCAACAGCTCGGGTGTCCAAAGCAGGAGAGGCAACAGTGGCTTGATCGCCTCCTTGGGCACCACTGGTCTGCTCCATAGCACCACCTGGAAGAACCACCCCTTGTAAGAGGTTGTATAAATCAGCTATGGTAGGCTGCCCAGACACAGGGGGAACCAAGCCCTGTGTCACCAAACCTGGGACTCTTTGCAAGAGATCCCACACATTGGCAATAGTGGGCTGCCCGAGCTCCACTGCCGCATCCACTGACGGGCCCAGTGTTGCCATGACCGGCGGAGACTCAGGCGCCACCACCAAAGTAGATGCTTCGGTGTTCCCAACACCCGAAGGGATTGCACTCGAAGTGGAGGCAGTAGCTTGTAATTCTTTCTGTGCAAGTTGGTTGCAAAGTGCCACACAAGCCTGAACAGTTTACCCCAATTGCGCAACCTGGGCGACTATCTCATCCTCTCTGCTGCTAGGCTTGGAAGGCCTTTTATAAGCAGAGTGACCTGCAGTAGAAGCAGCAGAATCCATGTGCCGTTTAGATTGGGCCTTACTGCGTGGCATCCTGAACTCAGTGGGGAAAACATGGGCCCCAAAAAATCACCCAACTGTGGATGATTACCACCAGGCCTAAACAGAATGCCCTTTCCCAAGTCTCGAAAGAGAGACCACAGCCAGGAGCATCACTGGCGACCACCACTGGGGAGAAGTGCAGCTAACCCTCCCGAACCAGCGGTGAGTCCCAACCTTACTAGATCGAGCGACCGGGGTGTCTCTGGGCCTGAAACAGGGACTGGATCCACACACCTGGTGAATATGTCTCCCGCAGAGCCCTCCTCAGGTGTAGACCCCAGAGACTTGGGGATGCGGAGGTTCAAAAGGCCCAGAAGGCTGACCCGAAGGCCTCACTCGCTCCCCCTGGGATGCTCGAGGAAATACCTGAGCCCCCTGGATAAGTGAAATAGTAGTAGAATTAAACTAGGCAATGACTAAAACAGCAAAAGCCAAACTCGCAAGACAGAAGCCGAGCAAGCCAAATCGCCAAAAGTAAAGAGGGATGTTACTTTCTCCGTCTCGACTCTTAAAATGGCTGACTGCACGTGGCAGTGAAGCTTTAAATAACAAACTTAGCCCCCAATTCTTGCAGGACCCAAACTTTGCGAGACTTGGATATAGTCCAAACTTATTGGGCAAGGCGCACAGGTGTATTATACTCCCACACACCCTGACCAACCAGGCGTCTCCTGTCTTTATTTGGCCAGCACAACAAGAAACCCCTCCCGACTCGTCAGGGGGTGTCTATATATGCTCATTATACCCAATAGTTCACACGAGAATGCAGAATGCACATTAGAATCATAACACTCAGCTTTTCTGTTCCAGTTTCATCACTCCATTTGCCAGCAGAATGGGTTGTCCTCTCCACATGCAGGTGATGCCCAGTAAAGTAGGCTGGAATGGGTTTACAATTGTTGCAATAGTGTCACAACTGTGACTAAGTAGTTATTGTAAATACAGAATGGTTCCCTAGATTTACTCATCTTTAATTATTCCGTAATCACAGTCACTACTTACAATTCATCTGCTCTGTAGAAATAATGCAGTTTGACACAGCTTTACCTGCCATGACTGAATGCTATGGAATTCTGGGATTTATAGTTTTGTGAGATTTCTTTGTTAGAGAACTATGGTGCCACTACATGTTCCAGGATTCCATATGTTGGAGCCCTGGTAGTTAAAGTAGTGTCAAACTGTATTATTTATTCAGTGCCGATGCAGTCCTAATCACTATTGTGGCACTATTTCCACAATCATTCATTCTCCCCCACATTCTCCCCCACAACCTATTTTACTAGACATTAACTGTATTGGGAGAAGGAGGTCCTTTCTGCCAGTGTTTGGAGTGTGGATGACTTATGTTATTGTTGTTGTTGATTATGTTGTTGTTGTGTGCCTTCAAGTTGTTTCTGATGTATGGCGTTTTCTTTCTAAGTTTCTTCAGAGGGGATTTGCCATATGACATATCCATCAGGTTTTAGAGAATTGGGCCAGGAGAGGTACAAATATAAAGAATGTGTATGTGTTGTGTGCCTTTAAGTAATTTTAATTTATGATGACCCTAAGGCAAATTTATCATGGGGTTTTCTTGGCATGTTTCTTCAGAGGAGGTTTGCCATTGCCATCTTCTGTGGCTGAGAGTGTGGCTCACCCAAGCTTACCAAGTGAGTTCACAGCTTAACTAGGAATCAAACGCTGGTCTCCAACAATCAAACCATCCTGACTCTCAACATACAGAATACTGGTCATTATTTTTGTAGCCAATTGACTATAAAGAAATGATGATCTCATTTCTAACCAGTAGTGAATATTACAATCAACAGACATTTGTTTTAATTCTCTCCCTGAAGCCCTACAAAAAAAAAAAAAAAAAAAAAGGTTGATATAATTCAGGGATAGCTTTCTTTATCATATCTCAATCCCAGCCCCTTTTAAAAATGGTCACAAACAATCAGACACAATTAGTTGGAAGCCTCATGGTATGCTATTTTTATACCTTGGAAATTGCTCCCAGGTTGCAGATCAGGTTTCCCTACAAGTGGCAAAATGAGCCCAGCACCTTCCAGCTTTCTATTGAGACCACATCTCAGAGGGCATATCTTTCTGTGTGGCAGCTTTGCTTCCTCCAGCAGAGCAGACAAAGCATCTCTGCAGCCCCATAAATCTTAAGATGGAAGAGATGACCATTTCCCCCTTTAGGACATTGCTCAAGGGAGGAAAATATGTTCTCTTTGCATGGGCCTGCTTTTAAGGAATAACAACAATAAAATATCAGATTTAGTTTCTTATGAGTACTGAAATGTTGTCATTTAATGTTGTTTAAATCAGATTATGTATCTTTCTGCTTCCTCCATCTGGGCTTTTTCAACATACACACACCCCATGCACTGGTTTAATGCAATTCAGTTCCCTTCATCCATGTTGTTTGCCATTGATGGGAACTGATTTTTAAAACATGTCTGCCTGAATCAGATCTGTTTTGCTCCAGATTCCATATGTTCTTGGCACAAGCTATTTCTCTGTCAGACACACGTTTCAAATAGTATCTGGAAATATGGTGCCTTTTGACACTGCAGCAGCATCACATCTGTCATACATTTTCATAGTCAGTGACTTCACACATTTTCTAGAAAATGTGTGTTCCCTAGCTCCCTCTTCCCAGTTGTGCTGGGTAAATGCTGAAAACACAAAGCAGGAAATGATGTCTTTGAGAAAAGTGCCATGGGTTGCTTTTTTGGGATTAGGATTCTCTGTGCACTACCATGGTAGCTTTCTAGAAAAGCAAAGTGACCATGTGTCTGACTTTACAGATGACAGTCCACTGCAGGTGTCTGATATTTGGATCCTGTCCTGTAAAAAAAGGTAGCATATAAATAAACAAAGTTGTTCATTCTCATAAACACTGGAATGCAGATTATCATAGTCTTCCACACTATGGTGTAATGAAGTACATTTCTACTTTGCCCTTGCATCTTCAAGTAACACCAATGTGTGGTGACTTTCTGATAGAGTTTTCTTGGCAAAAATTATTCAGAGGAGGTTTGCCATTGCCTTCTTCAAAGGCTGAAAGGGTGTGACTTGCCCAGTGGGTTTTCATGGCTAAACAGGAATTTGAACCCTGATCTCCTTGACCCCTTGTTCAAATCAGGATGACATGATTTGGTGTTGTTCTCTGCCCTCAAGTCATTTCTAAGTTATGGTGACCCTAAGGAAGGTTTTCTTGGTAAGATTTGTTCATAGGGGGTTTGCCTTTGTCTTCCAATGAGCCTGAGAGAGTGTGACTTGCCCAAGGTCAACCACTGGGTTTCTATGGCTGAGTGAAGATTCAGACCCTGGTCTCCAGAGTCATAGTCTAATGCTCCAACCTTTATACCATGCTGGTTCTCCACTATACCATGATATTAATTATTATATATTTGCATCAATACCAATAGTTTGCACAAATAAATATATGCACATCTGTAGCCCAAAAGGTTCCCATTCCTCTCTTTTTTGGTCACTACTTAAAAGTTCATAATGCTTTTTACACTTGATAAATTCAATGGCCCAATTCAAGAGTAGATAAATTGCAGCCACCCCTGCTGTTTCTGTGTCCTTTGACCCCCCCCCCCAGACACCTGGGACCACCCTTTCTCCCCCTGGTCTGGATGAATTGTATCTCCTGAAAGCCTCCAGGAATAGCAGTTCACCTTTGGAATAGAATGCAGGGCTGCCCAGCATTGATCAACATTTTAAAAAGGCCCACACTACATTCTTTAGAACCAGGTCTGGCTACTATCATAGGGTTTTCTTGGCATGACTTGGTCAGAGTTTTTTTTTCTTACCTTCCTCTAAGGCTGATAGAGTGTGACTCATTCAAGGACACCCAGTTGGTTTCCATGATTGAGCGGGAATTCAAACCCTAGTCTCTAAAGTCATAGTCCAATACTCAAACCACTGTACCATGCTGGCTGTCTCCACCTGGTGACAGAAATAATATTCTCTGTTATTTTTTCTGGCTGAAAAAAAATGAGTTTCACAATGCTCATGAAAACTGGAAAGAATAGCACTGAAGTGAGAATAATATCAGTTTTCACCTGCTGTTTGCAGGAAATGATTTTGTGAAAATTAATGGGCATGGTGGTTACATGAAAACTGTGGGAGTTCCTCTGCAAAAATATCAAAACAAAAACCACTGGCTGGCATTCTGTTCAATATGTACCATGTTTTAAACTGGACATAAATATTTGGATTCATGTTTATAGTTGTTGTGTTGGTATAATGGCCAAGATTGTCCCTCCCCAGAACCATCCTTTGAAGCCAGGCAGCCCCACCAACATAAGGATTCCTGAGGCAGTGGGAGAAGAGACATCCCTCCTTCTTCCAGCAGCCAAGCATTTTTGTAAGAAGCAGCTGTGAATGCAGACCACAAGAATCCCTACAATTGCTTATCAGAAAGCACATTACTGGAAGAAAAAGGGCGGGTGGGTGGATGCTTCTTCACTCCCTGCCTGTTCCCCAGTGTCTCAGAAATCCCTGTCTTGGTGATGCTGGCTGGCCTCTAAGGTGGGTTTGGGGACACATCAGGAAATGTAACTGTGATACAGATTTCTGTCACTGTAGCTACAATTCCTGATGTAGGATCTCCAACAGTGTTTCCAGAGAGACACATGGGTTTTGTACACTATTTCTGAGTTTTGCACTAGAATTTAGCAATCATACACAATCCCCCAGCATGGTTATTTGGAAACAGGGTCTGTTTGTTTTGTTTTGGTGAAGAATATTTTTGTATAAAAAACACATTTTCTGTCAGCACCATGCCTACATGAGTATCTGGTCCTCCCTTTTGGGCTGGGGGGGAATGTTTTTATGAGACTTGTGAATGAAGTCTTGCATGATTTTTGTTTGAAGGAGTGTTGGTTTATTTGTATGATGTACTGATTTACTCTCAAGACCTACAATCACATATCAATATGGAGCAGGAGGTATTGAAAAAGTTGTTGGACAATCAGTTATATGTGAAACTGTCCAAGTGTCATTTCCACACAGACAGATTAGACTTCTTTGGGTACTGAGTGTCCACCCAAGGAATCAAAATGAACCTGGGCAAAGTACAGACAGTGATGGATTAGCCCCCACCCAAAACCCCAAAACAAGTGCAAAAGTTCCTGGGGTTTGCTAATTTCTATCATCAGTTCATCCCCACTTTGCTCAGATTGCTTTGCCCATTACTGATTTGTTAAAAATGAAGGGGGGGGGGGAAGAATGTCTAATCCAAAAGATGGGGAGGTGGTGGAGAAACCTAAGCCTTCAGCAAAAGTGGACTGGAATCCCAAATGCCAAGAGGCTTTCAAACAGTTGAAACACCTGTTTAGCTCAGAACCCATCTTGAAGCACCCTGATCCAGAACAATGTTTTGTTATTCAGGTAGATGCTTTGGATTTTGCCTTGGGGGCCATGTTGTTGCAAAAGGACTCAGAGGGGGTGCTCAGGTCATGTGCTTATCTATCAAGGAAGTTTCAACTCACTGAGGTATCATGGCCTGTCTGGGGAAAAGAGGCATTTGCTATAAAGTGAGGTCTGCAGACCTGGAGACAATTCTTAGAAGGGGTGCCTCACCCATTTGAGGTGTGGACAGACTATCGTAACTTGGAGGTGCTTCAAGCCCCTTGCAAATTGAGTTCTAAACAGCGTAGATGGGCTAAGGACTATTACAAATATAGGTTTAAACTCAAATTTATTTCTGGCCAGCAGAACTGTTTGGCTGATGCATTATCTAGACTCCCTCAACATGTGGGCAAAGAAACCCAGCTGCTACAAACTTTGTTTACTCCAATGCAAATGGGACTAGCAGGGAAAAGGGGAAAGAGATCACAGAGAGCTGGATCCATTACATTTAGAGATCCAAAAAGCCTCAGAGAGTGACAACTGGCTGCAAACACACCAGCAACAGTTAGAGAAGAAAGACAACAGTCTTTGATACAACGAACTGAAAGTATATGTGCCTAAAGACTTAAGACTAAAGGTGTTACAAGTATGCCATGATTCCAGTGCTGCCAGTCATTGGGGTTTTGTGAAAACATGGCTCACCCTTCACAAGCAATATTGGTGGGAAGGGGTGTGGCTGTTGTGGAAGACTATGTAAATAGTTGCCCAGTATGTGCTAGGTCTAATGCATTGGTGGGAAAACCTAGTGGATTTTTGCAGCTGCTGGAGACACCTAGTAGCCCATGGAAGCATATCGACATGGATTTCATCATTGACTTGCCTGAGAGCCAAAGTCAAAATACCATTTGGGTTGTGACAGACTTGTTTTCAAAACAAGCACATTATTTGGGGTGCAAGGGTCTCCCCACAGCCCCCAAGCTGACTTATCTGTTAATACAATTTATGTATCAATATCATGGATTACCTGATAAGATAATCTCAGATTGAGGTTCTCAGTTCACCTCACAATTTTGGAAGGTGTTGCAGTCCAAACTGGGGGTTGAACTAGCATTGGGCTCCACTCATCACCCTGAGACAGATGGGCAATTGGAATGGAAAAAACACTTTGCTGGAAAGGTACCTTATTCGTTATGCCAATCAACTACAGGACAATTGGTATGAGCTGCTGCCACATGCTGAAGTGTCTTTTAATGGAGCTGTCAATCAGTGTACAGGACATTCATCATTTGAAATTGTTTATGGTTATGAACCTAAGTTGTTGTCCACTTTAACAATTGAGTCATCTGATCCTGTGATAGCGACTCAGTGGATTTGGAGTTAAAAGCAGCTTGGCCACACATTGTAAATACTCTAGAAGGAGTGAAAAGGGAATATAAAAAGTTTTCTGGCAGGCACAGGAAGGTGGGGTGGGGCTTAAAACTGGGAGATGAAAACAAGACATTCCACCAAAAAATTGGGTCCTAAATATGTGGGACCTTTTGAAGTCAAGAGACTAATCAATGAGGTGATGGCAGAGTTGGACTTGCCAAAAGCCTATAGACATGTACACTCTGTTTTCCATTTCAGCCTGCTGAAACCTGCCCGGATCAGTGAACATTGGAGGACTGAGGAAAGCCCACCTTTTCCTATGTTGGTGGATGGGGAGCATCATTTTGAAATTTCCAAAATATTGGACACTAGAATCCATAAAGGGAGATTACAATATTTGGTTTGATGGAAACATTTTCCTAGTGACCATGATGAATGGGTGAAGGCTAAACATGTCAAAGTTTCTAAATTGGTTGGGGAATTTCATTTGAGCTATCCTAACAAACCTGGGGGTGGGGGGTGGGGTAGGTTGAGATGATTGCTAATGACATCTTTTGGGAGGGTGGACTCTCAGAATCATGCTTTCGTGCATAGATTCTGTCAGGTTTTCATTGCTGGGTTTTAATATTTTAATAGTTGCAGTTGATAGGGGATTGTGGGTATGTAGTCATAGCAAATATGTTAGTTGGGATGGGGGGTTGGGACTATTGTTACTGAGCTAGAATAGTTTTGAGAAAGCTAGACCTTTGGAATGTGTAAGCTGTGGGATGTGGAGGGTTGATGTCTGGATGTAACTGGAAGGAGGGGTGATGGATGAATGCTTGGGCTGAAGAAAGATAGCACTTGTGAGAAAGTTTGGAAAGGGGAGCTGGCTTGATGGGGGAAAATGCTATGGGAATTGGAGGTGGGTGCTGGTTTTGGCACCAAGGGTGTTGGGTGGAGTTTAATGGTTTGGGGGTTTTAAGATATTGTTTGGCTTGGAGGGGGCAGTTCTGGCTTAAATGCTGACTGGTGAATTTCAGACTATGTGTTTCTTGTTGGTTCAACTTGCTGGACTTATTAATACATAAAGTTCCTGAATTTGCTCAAGTCTGATATTTTCACAGGAATACTTTCTACACAGTTACACTCTGCACATTCTTTGTACAAGTTTTTTGACTTTCCCCCTCAAACCTGAACAATCTTGCAGAAGTACACAAAAGTGGCACTCTGCAAACCATTTTTAACAGGGAAAAATATAGAGGCTTTTGCACAATTATCTCATGTTTTTTGCACGCACACAAAAATCCATGTGTATTTCTGTGCAGAATAATTTTCTCAAACATTTCTGGATGCTCCAAAACCAGGGAAGAACTTCACAAGAACTCAGTGAAAACTGAGTTAGTAATTGATTATTAACAAGAAGACTTATTCAAATAAATGGAATGTACATATATGTTGTCATACCAAATTCTTATCGATTCAAGCTGCATCTATACTGCAGAAATAATACACATTGACACTACTTTAACTGTCAGGACTCAGTGCTATGGAATCCTGGGGTTTATAGTTTGTTTTGCTACCAGAGCTCTCTATCAGAGAAGGCTTAAATATCTCACAAAACTACAAACTCCATAGAATTGAGCCATGGCAGTTAAAGCAGTGTCAAACTGCATTATTTTTGCAGTGCAAATGAAGCCACAGTGGGTCTAGTCTATTAGGGAATAACAATTGGAATTAGGCCAAATTGTTTACATCTCCTGAGATAAGGTAGTAATGGTTTCCTCTTGCCTTTATGCCCATCCTGTTCCCTAGTTGCCACCACTGATCACATATCTCCAGGTATGTGTGTCACGCAGCAAGCAGGGAACGGAGGTGGATGACAGGGATGGAGAAGGGAAATGGGCAGGGGAGGTCGCAGCTGTCTTTTTTCTCTTGCCTCATTGGGAGACTTAAAATTATATCACTCCAACTCTAAATATTCCAGCCTTATTCCCAAATGATGGCTGTCAAACTCACCCTATGTCTAGGAAAAGGGTCAAGACTTTATCTTCAAAAAATACCAACAGAAATATATGAGCTTTTCCCAGTGGCTATGCAGACGGGCAGCTCTGGGCTGCCCCTGCTAGCCGCGGATCAGGGCTGTGGCAACTGCACTCGGCAGCCCCGATCCTCCCTTTTGCTGCCCCTGAAAGAGCTCTTTAGTGCTCTTTCCAGCTCAACATGTCAAAACATTGCACCGGAAGGGCGTCCTGATGCTGCGCGCCATGTGTAACGGCACACGGCATCAGGATGGTGTTGGAGTGAGGTTAGGATGGCCAGCTTGTGGCTTCCCCCCCCCCCCTCGATCTCTGCCTCCAGGCTGGCCCTTTGGGGCATTCTGCAGAGGCCCATAGTTGGATATATAACAATGCTTAGGTTTTTGAGGATTGGGCCTTTACAGACTGCCATAAATAGTGCACATTAAATTGAGGCACTGCCCTGGCTCAGTGCTAGGGAATCATGGGAACTGTAATTTGTTGTGGCACCATAGCTGTCTGACAGAGAAGGCTCAATGTCTCAGAAAAAAATACAATTCCCATGACTCCCTAGCACTGAGCCAGGGCAGTGCCTCAATTTAATGTGCACTATTTATGGCAGTCTGCAAAGGCCCATATGACTTTGGATACCAGGATTCGAATTCCTGCTTGGCCATGGAAGGTCACTGGATGACCTTGGGCAAGTCACACTCTCTCAGCCTCAGAGGAAGGCAAAGACAAAACTCTCTTGAACAAAACCATAAGTTGGAAACCACTTGGACTTTATAATACATGACTACTGCTGCAAGGACTGTGTTTGCTCAGCAATGGAAATAGGCTGTGATTCCAACACAAGAAGATTGGTTGATGAAAGTAGTCAAAATTGCAAAGATGGACAAATTCACAATCTTGATTAACGAAAAAATGTGATGAATTTGAAGAAAGATTGGGGACCATTTATTTCTCTTGAGGACATGTATATTTTTTCATTTTTATTAAATGAATTAAATTTGATTTTAAAGTAGAAGCAAAAACTAGATTATGATTTTAAGGAAGTGTACTAAAAAAGAGGGGTATAACCATCAGCTGGGTAAAGAGAAGTTAGGACCTTTGCAGACTGCTAAAAATAGTGCAAATTGAGTCCACTTTAACTGCCCTGGCTTAGTGCTAGGGAATCATGGGAATTGTTGTTGGTTTTTTGAGACATTGAGCCTTCTCTGTTAGAGAGCTCTGGTGCCACAATAAACTAAAGTTCCCGTGATTCCCTAGTACTGAGTCAGGGCAGTTAAAGTGGACTCAATTTTCACTATTTGTGGCAGTTTGCAAAGGCCCTTAGTTTTTTCTGTATAGTTTAGTTTAGTTAATTTGTATTGCTTGTCTGTTTGCTACTGTTATATTGCAGTTTTAGATATACGTATAAAATGTATTTGTATTTGTGTGTTTGTCTGTGTTAATAAAAATATTTTTAAAAGGAGAAATCACTTGATGGCACACAATAAGATTTGAGTAATCTAGTTGCACTGAGGGTGCTTTTATTGTACAGCCAGACCATCTTATTCACATAATTTACAGGAGGGCCAGCCAATTTCCTGTTGTTTTTCTATCATTTTTCTCCTCCCATAGAAATTTAATTGTAGAAGAAAGAAGAGAAAAGCGGAACAGTGTCCTTTGAGTGGGAACACCAGAAACAATCTATTCAGGAGACACCTTTAGCTCTTAAGTCTCTTAAGTGACAATTGGCCCTCCAGGTGTTCTGTCAGTCAGGGTCACAGGTTCCAATCTTCACATCTGGTCTACAGTAACTATATTTGAAGATCATTTGTCGAGGCAGATGAAAATTGCCTCAAGGCATCTGGGGCCAAGGCAAGGCCGCACCAGGTGCCACAAAGACACATGTCCAATGAAAGGCCAGCATGGCCAAGGAAAGGCCAGTGCAGAAAAAAGGAGGTAAGGGAGGGAGGGAGGGGAGGGAGCTGTGGGCTTGCCAGTCACAAGTAATCGAAACTGTGAATGGCAGGTCTGCAAATTCAGAAGGACGACTGTATTTGCATACCTTGACAATTTAAGAAAATTATTTTGCAGAGAAATACAGTATTTTCTGGCAT
>CM034709.1:12635072-12647320 GCA_020142125.1 Phrynosoma platyrhinos | reverse complement strand
CAAACTCTATATTTTAACTGGAAAAATTGGGGGTCGTCTTATACACCCGGTCGTCTTATATGCCAGAAAATACAGGTACATGTGTTTTCATTTATGAAAAATCATGTTTCTGCAAAAAACAAAAACATACATCAAGATTTCCAAGAAATACTTTTTCTTTGTGAAACATAAATAAATAAATAAATGGGTTTATGTTATTGAAAAATATTAATTATTTATTTTTTACAAAAAGGTTTGTTCCTGGAAATTATGGCCATGACCATGCTGCATACATATAGCAATGATGGTGTAACTTTGCTCTATTTCCCAATTTGACACCCCAAAGCCACATTAAAATCCAGGTATCCACATGAAATGATAGAATTCTGCACAGCTAGTGACCAGGGGACTGAAGGATGATGTGTTTCCTCTTGACAACACACCACAGTGTGCCAACCAAAATTTCCTATTTCCTTCCCAAATCATCCTTCCTGTGGTCCCTTTTAGCTGAATGTTGAGAATTGGTTTGATGCTGTGTTTGGACCCAAATGTGTTTTTGTTTTGCTACTTCTAAATCCATGCATGACATTTTCATAGAATCATAGAATCATAGAATCATAGAGTTGGAAGAGACCACAAGGGCCATCCAGTCCAACCCCCTGCTATGCAGGAACTCCCAATCAAAGCATCCCTGACAGATGGCCATCCAGCCTCTGCTTAAAGAGTGAAACTAATGAAAAATGATTGCGCTCACTTCTAGTGTTTTTATAGTGTAGCATCAAAGTCAAATTACCACCTGCGAAGAACCATAATTGCTCTAAAATGCACAGATAGCATTATTTCATCTGTTCTTTTAGCGTGACTAGTGCCCTGATCTAATTCAGCCTTGCAACATTTTAATGAGACTTGCAAATGTTTAGTATAGTCTACCTAGGACTGTACCATTTAAAAATGCAGCTTTATTCAACTTAGGGGCTATGCAGACGGGGGGCTCTGGGCCACCCCTGCTAGCCACAGATTGAGGCCATGGCAACTGTGTGCCACGATCTCAATCCTCCCTTTTGCCGACCCTGAAAGGAGTGGCAAAAGGGCACCATTAGAGCCGGCACACGGCTCTTTAGTGCCCCTTCCAGTGCAGCACATAAAAATGTCATAAAAAAGCATGCAGCATCCGGACGTCATCGGGCTGGGATTGAGGCACCCAGCAGGTGGCTGCCTCTCCTCATCTCTGCCTCCAGGCTGACCCTTTGGGCCAGTCTGCAGAGGCCCTTAGTTAACTCACAACAGAAAGTCTGAAAATGGCCATGACTGTGTGGCCATTAATAATTTTAGTTAACCAGAAAAGTGTGACCTATCCAGGAGACGTAAGAGCAATTTGTCCTCAAAACTACACCTAAACTATCTAAGGGTGCCTTTCTGAACCAAGGAAAGGGGAAGTTAGTTTTGCACAGGACAGAGGCAATTTGGATTTCAAGGGATTTTTTTTTTCTTTTGCTAATGGAGTTGAATTTTTATTGTTGTTATGTACCTTCAAGTCATTTCCGACTTATGGTATCCCTAGGGCAAAACTATCAGAGTTTTCTGGGGCTCAGCATGTGTGACTCACCCAAGGTCACCTGTGTGTTTCCATGTGTTACCAAAAGTGCATTTTTTCTGAATTTTGGTGTGTGTATAAATTGCACATGGCCCCACATGGACTCTGCAGTGAACCCCAAGTGCCATCAAGGCAAGACAAATAGGTCATGCCCAGGTCATATGGAAGACTGGAAAATCCCCAAACCCTAAGACCAAGTAGATAGTGTGAGAGTTGCAAATGGACTATCATCACCTCCATAATCAGGATGGGAGATAATGGCCTAGATGTCTCACCTGATGGGCCAACTACCAACTTAATCCTCTCCCATTTCCCCCTTGAATATTGCCAGATTGGACTACCTCACCCAGGCAGTCTCATACCTTTACCCTGCGATTAGCTTTATCCCTTAAAAACCCTTAGTATCACAAGTCAGAGTTCAGGGGGACCTTGCATCACTTTGCTCTCTGATCTAGTTACCGGCACCTCCATTCAGACCCGTGCTCTTGGAACAATTGTGTCTCACATCACTTCACCCAATTGGACCACAGAGAAAGCTTCATCTATAGTGAGTATCACCCATAGTTTTGCCTCAATACCTTTTCCAAGCTAGCCCCTGATTTCCTGAGTCTTGCATGAATGTGTGCTTGTATGTGAATTGCTGTGTGATTTCCCCATTTTAATAAATAATACTTTAATTGGAATAACTAATACTTTAATTGGAGAATTCTGTCTCTGCATCAATTCTTAGATCCCCCAACTCTTGGTATACATGTGGGAGATGGTCTCGCCGGGTCCTTGTAGCTGACCCCCTCTCGATTTGAGTTGAATAAAATTCCCCTACATAGACTTTTGGCTACACATGGCACAATGAGGAATCAAACCCTGATCTCCAGAGTCCGAGTCCAAAACTTAAATCACTACACTGTGCTGGCTCCCCAAGTTTATTACCTCTCTTTTATTGTCCTTTAGCCCTGGCCCTCACATGGCCAAGAAGGGAAGTGACCTCTGCCTCCATCGATAGCTCTCAATACTATCTTAAATGAAAACAAAGAAATATCTGAGACAAAACATAGGCCTGTCACTCTAACATCATCACCTTTCTTCTCCTGCATGATTTTAAACATATTTTCCTGATGAAAAAGCCAATGAAGCTCTAAAAGCTTGTATGAACTCTGGATTTAGTTGTATTTTCTTGAACCAACTGATTCTTTAAGACCCATAATAGTACACAGGGGTATTGTAAAGTAATAATTATCACTTGGAAGTTATTATGGTATATTGATGAAATTTTGTCAGTGTCATCATTGGTCCCTAAGTGCATGATGTTGAGAAAATCAGCTCATTGTGTCCTTTATTTTTGTTACAGGTTGTTCCAGAAATGACTAAAGTGTAAGATGGAGAAGCACAGGAGGTATCGTAAAGTAATAATTATCACTCAGATGTTATTATAGTAAATTGATGAAATTTTCAGTGTCATCATCACCTAGTGACTTTTTCTTTTCTCAAAAAGTGTAAAATCTGTTGCAGGGTCACTGATTTGACAACACAGATGATGTCATTGATGAGGTGGAAAAGTGGTCTAAGGTGCAATTGGCAGACTTCTACAATAACAGTATTCAGAGGGTCAAGAAATGCTGGGAAAATGTGTAAATCTGGATGGTGACTATGTAAAGTTAACAACTAGAAATCAAAACAAACTTTCTGTCAATTCTTTTAAAGGTAATTAAAACGTTATGATACTCCCTCATATGTGTGTAATCCACCTTGCTTTAAGGCTTATGGCCATGGCAGGTGACTTATGGGAACTACCTGTCACCTTTTTGGTGCCTCTGGAGGCTCATGGATAACTTGTTCCAGTGTAGCCTTCCTAGACTACCTCACCAGTGCTCTAACCAACCTAAATTATATAAAAAAGCTACACTCCCTTGTAAGTCATATACTCTCTGTACAGGAAGGCAACCCCCCCCCCCCCACATATTACCAACCAGGATATGGCAAAAAATTAGTGCATAGCCCAACATTGGTTGTCCATACAGATGTTTGGTTTGGACAGGAAGGTGGGTGCCTTCAAAATAGCCACTGTTATGTGGAGAAGGTGGGGAGAGGTTTAAGTGTCCCATTACTTTATTTGAAAAACTGATGCAGGGAATATTCCTCTTTATGTTCTATATTTCCTACTGTGCTCTCATTGCTCCTGGGGTATCCTGCCCCTCAAGTAAGGAGATAAGCAGTGAGTTTGCCCCAAGATCATATAATGGGCTTGTCTACATGGTTCAAATAAAATGGTCTCACCTCATCTTCTCAGTCCAGATGATCTATGGGACTACTTAGGCTGAATCTGGGCCTTTTAATTGCCTCAGGGCTTTAATCCAGAAAAAAAGTAGGGATTACTGTGAATTGGCCAATAGGCAATGATAGCTCCAGCCTCCATGTATTTATCCAATCACCTTTTAAAACCACCCATGCCTTAATTGTATCTTGTGGCAATGGATTCCACAGTTTAGCTTAAGTGCTGTCTGAAGACATATTTCCTTATAGCTTTCCTGTAGGAAATAATGAAGAGTTGCATTTTTGTGATTGTGAGTAATCAGTGTCAAGAGTCAGTGCTCATTCCATGCTCCAAGTGGACTGAGAAGAGTAGAAAATTTTAGACTTGGCTGATTTTAGGTATTTAGGCTACAGTCAATCTGAGTCCTTTCCCCAGAAACTCTCATTGAAACTTAAAAATATGAACCTTGGTTTAGACAATACTGTTATCTATTCTCCTCCTTTCTCCATTGTCCCTTTCTTGTGAATTCTCCTTTTGCTACAAATCACACAACCTCATTAAATTGTTTTCCACATTTGCTAGGGAGATTTAATCAATATCTGCTGTAAGACCTGCTTCATTGTTGCTCTAATTAATACACTGGGACATGAATTTGTCACCTCCGAAGCTTTGTGTTTTTATTTAAAGAAAAGAAGGACGCTAATTATAGCTAAATACATGTCAAGACCTCCCATTGTTCTGGAAATTGTGTATTTGAAATGAATAGTTAGATGATTTGTTTGGTTTCCCCTAGCCCTCTTTTTCTCTTAATGTTGCAGATCAAATCTGAAATTAGAATAATGAGGTGTCACTAGCTGGAGACCTAGTTGGTGCTATATACTGTCAGAAGTTGTTCACAATAATCTACTAATGACACTGCTTCCTACACTCCACTAAACAAATTCCCTTGATCATGCAACACAGTTACAACTAATAACCTCAGAAACCCCAATGTGTTAAGGAGACTATATCAAAGATTATCTGGAGACTTCTTTGAGCAGAAACTGGGGAAGACAAATCTTCCAGATGGAGATTATTCTTTAGTAATTAACTAGACATTGTTCCTTAGGATGTGCACCACCAGGAAAACATTTCCTTTAGCATAATAATGACATGGCTTTGATCCTTCCTATTTATGCTGATAAAATATGTCTTTAATATTTAACATGTTAATCAATGGATTTTATTAATAGGTTTTATTTTGTCTGGGGGAAAGGCACAATAAACATACATACATACAAACCCAACCACAACCATCCACTATCAAGTGATTGCTGATAAGCAGTTGGAAGCCATCAATATTATAAAATAAATGAGGAATACAAATATGGGATATAATTGAAGTGTATTTGCATGCTATGTTCAGGAGAAACCTACCTTTGTGACTGTTAATTCAGGTGGGGTGCAGATGGGTGGCTCTGGGCCTCCCTGAGAAGTGGTGGATTGGGCCCATGGCTACCCCACACCGCAGCCTCGATCCTCCCTTTTGCTGCCCCAAAAAAGAGCAGCAAAATGACACTCCTTTTGGGGATGGCAAAAGGGCACCTTAAGAGCTGGTGCACAGCTCTTCTTTGCCCTTTCTGGCACAGCACATCAGAATGCTGCGCTGGGAGGGCATCCTGATGCTGTGCGCCGTGCGTTGGTGTGGGGTTGGGCTGGCTGGCAAGCGGCTGTCCCACCCCATGTCTGCCTCCAGGACAGCCCTTTGGGCCGGTCTGCAGAAGCCCTCAGTTACTCATAAATTGACTTTAACAGAATTACTAGATTTAGGATGGGGGTGGGTGGGTTGAGATTTATTCAAGCTCTACAGTACATTTCTATAAGAGACTGGTCCACTATGAAAACCACAATTCTTGATTTTACTATGGCTTCTCCTACAGCAACTTTGAGTTGTCCAGAACCTGAATATGTCCAGAATTCAAAGATATGACCATGTTAGTCTGTAGAATCAGTATGTAGAGATATTTTGTAGCACCTTTGAGACAGAGGGCCTTTGCAGACTGCCAGAAATAGTGCAAATTAAGGGTTAGGGTTAGTGCTAGGGAATCATGGGAACTGTATTTTTTTCTGAGACATTGAGCCTTCTCTGTCAGAGAGCTCTGGTGCCACAATAAAATACAGTTCCCATGATTCCCTAACCCTAACCCTAAAAGTGGACTCAATTTGCACTATTTCTAGCAGTCTGCAAAGGCCCTAACTGAAATAAAGAAGTTGGCAGCATGAGCTTTCATAGACTTCAGTCTACTTCCTCAGATGCATTTAGTGGAGTGGAAACCAGGGAAAGACATATATATGCCATTAGTATTTTAGAATGTCAAATTCAAAATCTTTTGTGTATGGAAATGAAGTAGTAAGTCCAATTTTAATGATGGGATGGTTGTTAGTGAACAAAAACATTGGGAACTGACCAATGTGAATGGAAATGAAGAGACAAAACCAGTTTGGCTTTGGAAAGTAGCCTGTAGGTGGGGAGAATGGATGACTGTAGTAGGATGATTCCCTGAGAATGGGGTCAGATAGTGTTCAAATGTGTGTAGTGAGCCAAGAAGCCATTGCTCTTGTTCAATCCGTTGCTGAAGCACTGTAGTTTATGGATAAATTTCAATTCTAGTATTTCTCTTTCCAATCTACCTTTGTAGTTCTTTTATCCAAGGACCATTGTTCTGATGTCTGAGATGGAATGCCCAGGGAGATTGAAATGTTTTGCCACCAGTTTTTGTGTATCCCCATTCCTAATGTCTGATTTATGTCCATTGACCCTCTGGTGTAGGCACTGGCTTGTTTGCCTGATGTAGAGTGCTGATGGACATTGATGACACAGCATTGCATAAATCACATTGGAAGATGAGCATGTGAAGGCCACCCTAATATTGTGGGTGATGCCATTAGGTCTCATGATGCCATTTCCTGGATGCATGTGAGAGCAAAGTTGGCATCTTAGTACCTGTCCCCATCTGTGTCATGTTTCTTTCTGTGGGTGAGTATCTGTTTGAAGTTTGGAGGCTGTCTGCAAGTGAGTAAAGGTCTGTCACCAACAGCCCTTGAAAGAGTGGCATTATTGTCCAGAATGGGTTGTAGTTCACTGATGATGCACCTGAGTGGTCCCACTTGGGAGCTGTTTGTGACTATTAGTCGGGTTCTGTCATTTTCTCTCTTCAGTCTGTTCTGTAATAGATCAGTCCTGGATACAAGTCTTGCCTTGCTTTTGTTTTGGTTTTTACTTCATGTGGTGGGTACTGTAGTTTGAGGAATGCTTGCTGTAATTCCTTGAGTTTGGCACCCCTGTCTTGTGGGTCTGAGCAGATGCAATTATATTGGAGGGCTTGGCTGTAGACTATGGATCTGGGGGATCCATATCAGGTAAAATGTGTCCAGATGTATTAAAATTTATATTGGAAAAATTGGATATAGGTGAAATTTATACAAAATGGATAGGAATGAATTATCGAGACCAAGAGGCCAAAATCTTAGTTAATGGAGAGACAACAAAGAGTTTTAAAATTCAAAAAGGAGTTCGACAAGGTTGTCCTCTTTCCCCTCTGTTATTTATTATATGTTTTGAAATTCTCCTGCAAAGAATTAGAGAAGAAAAAGGAATATTAGGTGTGAAAATCAGGAATACAGAATTTAAAGTCAGAGCGTTTGCAGATGGCTTAATGATATCACTCGTAGATCCTAATGAAGGCATAAATAAATTAAAGGAGTTATTAGTAGAGTATGGTAGTATTTCTGGTTTGAAAGTTAATAAAGATAAAACACAAATGCTAGTGATGAATATGACAAATAAAGAGAAAGAAGAATTGAAACATAAAACGGGGGTACAGTATTTGGGAATTATTTTTACAACAAAAAATTCAGAGCTCTTTAAAAATAATTATGAGAAGAAATGGAATAACATTAAATTGGAAATGAATAGATGGGAAAAGTTGAATTTATCTTTATTAGGAAAAATTGCCTCCTCTAAAATGAATATTTTACCTAAAATGCTATATTTATTTCAAAATATTCCAATTTTAGTTAATGATAGACCTTTTAGAAAATGGAAGAGAGATTTACGTTTCTATGGAATAGGAAAAAACCGAGAATTAGTATGAAATCTTTGCAAGATGTTACTGAGAGAGGGGGATTGAATTTACCAGATTTGAAGTTATATTATTATGCCTGTTCTCTATATTGGATTTTGGATTGGATAAAGTTGGAAAATGATGATAATTTAAAATTAGAGGGCCATGACAACGTTTATGGTTGGCATGGGTATTTAATCTATGATAAAGTTAAAAAGCATAGAGATCATTACTTGAGGAGAGCTCTTTTAAAGGTGTGGAATATAATTAAGAATAAATGGGATGATAAAATTCCGTTGTGGACTGCTGTAAACAAAACATCTTTGAGACAAAATAAAATGGGTAAAATGAAATGGCTAACTTATCGGGATTTATTGATACAGACTCGAGAACCTCAGATGATAAAGACCCAAGACCAACTTAATCTAGAAGGTTATAATTGTAGTTGGTTTGCCTATTGGCAGATAAGGGAGCATTTCTTGATAGATAGAAAAACAAAATCAATTGGCTCGATGAATAAAGAATTTGAACAGATAATAGATTCAGTACAAGATCACCACATATCAAAACTATATAAGATGCTATTAAAATTTGACTTAATCAGTGAATCGGTAAAACCACAGATGATCAAATGGGCCCAGGACATTGGATGTAATATTGAACTAGCCCAATGGGAAAAGTGTTGGACGAAGAGATTAAAATATACACTTAAGGTGGATATTCAGGAAAATTTTTATAAAATGCAGTACCGTTGATATCTGACACTGGTAAAATTAACAAAAATGTCTGGTAATTACTCCTCAAAATGTTGGAAATGCGGCAAAAAAATAGATACATTTTTTCATTTATGGTGGAGTTGCAAGAAAGCCAAAAATTATTGGAGAAGTATATATAAGGAGATCATGGATATATTTTCAATTTCTATCAGATTTGATCCCCAACTTTTTTTACTAGGTATAGTTAAGAATGATAATCTAGAAAAGGAGTTTGGTAAATTAATATTTTACTTAATATCAGCAGCAAGGATGCTATATGCTTCTAAATGGAAACTTATTGTTACCCCCAACTATTTTGGAGTGGAGACAAAAAATTTGGGACATAATGGAAATTGAAAAAATAACATCGCTATTCAAAAATCAGGAATATGATACTTTCCAATTGGAGTGGAAACCTTTGTTGGATTATTGGAAATCAGAGAGTGGTCTACAGATGATAATGAACTTTGATTGATCCTTTGCTAAGAATAGGTTTTTTTCTTTTCTCTTTATTATAATTGGATTAATATTTACTTTTCTTTTTAATATTATACGCTATGCCTAATTAGTTAAAATTTATGGAGGGATCTATTATAAATGTGGGATAGAAGAGTTAGAAGGTGGTTATTAAGTGAAGTTACAAAATATCGGGCTGTTTAGTAAACACTGGTCAACTTTGGAAGTCTTTTTAATTATTAGATAGGTGTTTTTGTATATGATGTTGTCATTGTTTGTTGTATTGTTTTCTGTTTTGTATTTTTGTATTTTGTCTTCATTTCGTTGTTGGTCTTTTTTTGTTTTTAATGTTAATAAAATTAATAAAAAATGTGTCCAGAGAAGGAGTGTCAGGGTGATAAAAGGTATGGAAACCAAGCCTCATGAACAATGCCTGAGGGAGCTGGACATGTTTAGCTTGGAGAAGAAAAGACTGAGAAGTCATATGATAGCTATTTTTTTTAATATTCAAAGGAAAGTCATGGAAGAAACTTGTTTTCTACTGCTCCAGACACTAGATCATTAACCAATAGATTCAAATTACAAGAAAAGAGATTCCAACTAAACAATTAGGAAGAAGGTTCTTTTTTTACTGCAAGAGACATTCAACAGTGGAATAGAATGCTTTGAGGGTGATGGACACTCCATCTTTGGAAGTCTCTAAAAGTTAAACAAAGGTTTTCATGCAGTAAACCAGTGTGGTGTAGGTCTCTGAAAAGCAGGGGTTCAGTCACACCCTGTCAGCCTCAGGAGAAGGCAATGGCAAATGTCCTCTGAACAAATCTTGCCAAGAATATCCCATGGTAGGTTTGCCTTGGGGGTCACCATAGATAGGAAATGACTTGAAGCCAAACAACAACAAACAAACAAAGGTTGGATGGGCATCTTTCGGGTATGCTTTGGTTGTATATTTCTGCATGGCAGAGGGTTGGTTTAAATGGTGTTTGTGGTCCCTTTCAACTCTAAGATTATGTGAGTTGAAGGAGAATCCAATCCATGCCAAAATTCTGAAGGGGTTATTTCCAGCATTACAATAACTTCTATTCAACTCAGAGAAGATGTGGAAGGAATGGTGGTAGAATCAAGATTGCTATCTCACAGCAAAAGTCCCATTGGCCAGCCTACTGGACAACTTGAGCACTGGAGTAAGAACTTTGGTCTTTGAACAGCAATGATGGCTTGCTAATGAAGGTTGCTGCTGGCCTGTTCTTCCTCCTCCTTCTCCTCTCTCTCATTTTTCTTTGCAGCAACATTACTGCACAGGCCCAGCAAGTGGACTTGCCTCAATGATCTCAGGGGAGATCAGGTGTCATGAGGAAATAATCATGCTCCATTCATTCCAATAACTTTTTTATTCACAGCAATTCAAGACTCACTGGAAATGTGAGAAGCAGCCTTTTACCTGATTGGATTCTTTGTCCATCAAGTCCAGCATTTTCTGGTCTAGAGATGGGTAATGGTATTTTTGGAGCCCCCCTCATCAAAGCTCCCTGCATTTTGATATTTTTATTTTTGGGGGTCACAGTGGGGGGTGGGATAAAAAGGAATGTGAAAATTGGTGGCAGACTTTCCAAGATCTCATGCGGTGGTGATGATGGCTATGGCTTCCTGATCACCTGGTGTTGTGCCTCCCTTGGATATACTAGCAGAACTGGAGTATTTGAGGAGAAGTTTGGAATACCTTTAACTCAGTGGATGCTCCCCTAGCTGTTTGCATGGAACAATCAGCCTCCCTAGGTATATCAGGCAGGAAATGTACTATAGGTGCTGGAAGCAACATCAGTTTCCCATTCTGTGAGAGACAGTCAAGCCAACCCTGAGACTGCTCTGTTTTTAAAACCAAACGTCTTTGTGCCCCCCATCAGTTTTGGTTCCCTGGGTTCACACTGAAACCCAGGCTCTTGACCTCTGGACTGTTAGCTGACCACACAGTTTCTCATTTCTCCAAGTGAATTATGACACCTGGAAATTTTCCACCAATAGGAGCATAGCTAGGAAACATCTTGTTGACCATGATCTTAGAATTCACCAATCAGCATGGCTGGCATGATTTTTTGCAAGCTCTGATTCCAACTGACAGTGGCACATCACAGTGTCAGACAGAAAACTTGATTTCATTGGAGGATTTGGCTGGTGAACCTTGGAACCTCTTCCTCATTTCATACTAACAGTTCTGATATCCCTCAAAATTTCACACATGAAAACTGGGACACATGGGGCCCAGCAACATCAGAGTGTGGTCAAGTTGGCAAAAAGGTATGAATGTGGAAGAACATGCAAGCTAGGAGAGGCTACAGTAGTTTACTTTTGCCTGAGCCTAGGGTAGGAAGAGCAAGATTCCACCCCACCTCTCCTCACGCATATCCTCAGTTAATAAATGCAAATTTCCTTTGTATTTATAACTCAGTTTGCAGAAATTAAAATAAGCGGTGTATGAAGAGGGAAAGTGGGAGAAAGAGAAAATGGGAAAATGGGAAAATGTAAAAGCAGCTGAAAAAATGGGATGACAATTGGGATAGTTCCTGCCAAACTGGGATATTGGGTGACATGCTTTTGCATTTTCCCCTGGAAAATGTTACTGAGGGAACAAGGCAAATAGTGCAAGGACCCAACAGTGGGAGGGGAAAAACCATACACAGGCAGCTGGGTGGGGGGAGGACCCATGGTCTTAAATGTCTCTACACTAATGAACAGAGCATGGGAAATAAACAAGATGAACTTGATCTCCTAGTATAACAAAGCAAATATAATATAATATATTATATAAAATATAATATAGTATAACAAAGCAAATATAATATAATAAGCATCACTGAAACCTGGTGGGCTGAGTCTCATGATTGGAATTAGGAATAGAGGGGTATAACCTTTTTAAGAGAAATTGGCCAAACAGTAAAGGAGGAGAAATAGCATTATATGTCAGGGATGTTTGCGCCTGTGAAGAGATCCAGGAACTTAAGTCCTGGAAATCAGGTGGAGAGCATCTGGATAAAAATTAAAGGGGAAGGAAACAACCTGAATGCTATTGTGGGAGTCTACTACAGGCCCCCAAGTCAGATGGAGGAATTGGA
>CM034709.1:12601641-12613116 GCA_020142125.1 Phrynosoma platyrhinos | reverse complement strand
AATTCTTTTCCAATTCCTTTTCTTTTTGTTTAATTTGTTCTTGAATTTTAGTTTACTTCTGTTTCTTCTTTTTCATTAGGTATGCTTCCTGGTTTATGAAAAAGCCTCTGAACACCATTTTACTTGCATCCCAAATTGTTGTCATTTTAGTATCTTCAATTTTATTTTCCTTCAAAAAATATTTTATAATTTCTCTAATCTTTTTTACTGTCTCTTTGTCATACATTAGATCATCTTTTAGTTTCCAATAATATTGTTTCTTATATTCTTGCAACATCAAGAATAGTCCATTATGATCTGAGATATTTCTAGGCAATATTTTTAATGATTTCATTAAACTAATCACTGATTTAGGTAGCCAACACATATCGATCCTGGATAAAGAGCAATGTCGATGTAAGTAGAATGTAAAAACATCTGTATTCTTATACAGATGTTGCCAAACATCATAGATTGCTAAGTCCTCAATTAAATTGAAGAAAGATTTGGGAAGTTTCCCTTGATTTTTATTATTTAGATTTTTAGTTTTTCTATCAATGTTTGGATCTACTACCCCATTAAAATCTCCAATCATATTTTTTTTCATATTCTTTATCTATTATTTCTCTATGCAGTTTCTGAAAAAATGTTCCTTTATTTATTTGACTTCCATATACTCCTACTAACAAAATTTTGTCTCCATTCCAATTGATTTCCACTGCGATATATTGTCCTTTTGTATCATTTAAAATTTCTTTAGCTTGAATTTCTTTCAAAATGTATATAACCACCCCATTCTTCTTATTTTTGTTTGCTGATATAAATGCTGTTCCCAATTTTTATTTGTAAGTAATCTTTTTTCTGTTTTCTTAATATGCATCTCCTGTAAACAAATTATGGTACAGCCTTGTTTTTCTAATAAGTGAAAAGTTCTTTTTCTTTTCCATTTGTTGTTTAAGCCTTTAATATTTAAACTAAAAATTTTCATTAATAAAAAACTTTTGACACCTTTTCCATTCTCTGATTATTCCTTGCAAATCACTAATTATCTTTATTTTAATTTTACAATAATTCTGTACTTCCTTCCGCATCATCTAAACCTCCTAACTCTTTAGTTTTAGGAAGTCCTTCTCTACTTTCCTCTTCATCATTTGTAGAGGTTTCTTCTACTTCATCCATTGCAATTTCTTTTGAGCTTTTGGTTTGCTTAGTTCTTTCATCTTTGCTATTGTTCTCTTTCATATATCTTATCGGGACATCAGATCGCTCATCGTCCTCCCCTCTATAAGTTTTTTTCCTTATCTTTTCTAAATTGTTTCTCAATTTCTTTTCTGTGTTCTTTCCAAAAATTTGCCACTTTTTCAATTGTGTTTAATTTAAATCTACTTTGATTCCAGGTGGGAGAAAGCCCTTCTGTTTCTTCCCATATAAATGGGATCTTGTAGATTTTTAATTGTTCAGTTAGGAAGTTGTAATCTTTCCTTTTTCTCAAAATTTGAGTTGGGAAATCCTTAAAAATCTGGATTTCATTGCCTCAAATTACAAATCTTGTTTTGTAGCTTTTCTGAAGAAATACATCTTTCATCTGCTTTCTCATCCAGTACATCACGATTTCCCTAGGGAGTCTTTTATTTCTGGCCACCTTTGAGTTGATCCTGTAGAATTGATCTCTCTCATCTTGTATTTGCTGGAGAGGTTTATAAAGATATTTTGCAAGGTAGGGTTTCAAGAACTCTTGTAGGTTCTCATTTGGCTCTTCCGGCTTCACACATTTATCTCTCTGCTTACTCTCAAGTCTCAGAATTGTTTCTTGGTCATTATGCTGCTGCTTTGCTAAGTCGTCCACTTTATTTTCCACTAATTTAGTCCTAGATTTCAATTTTTCCATTTTTGCTGTTTTTTTCCATGTCTTTATTAATTTTGTCTGTCTTGTCTTGCTTCAAATTTTAATTCTTTCCTTGTTTCCTCTCTAGATTCTCTAATTTCTTTGTTGGTTTCTTCCCTTGAATCTTGTATTTCTTTTCTCAATTCCAAATGCATTCTTTTTATTTCATCCAAAAAGTTAGAGTTCTGCTCCTGACTTTTAGTTGCCATACCTAGTGAAGGTCTTCTTTGATTTTGAGCTGTTGTCACTGCTGCTTGCTTTTCTTTTTCTGTTCTTGATTGCATCTTTCTTAAAATTTGACCCATGTACAAAAAAGTAGTTTTACAGAAATATCTTAATATATCTTAATGTCCTAATATCAATGCTATTCTACACAACAGTTTTAACAAAAATTTCACTATGATTTTTCTAGAAATCTTCTAAACTTAGTATCTTGAACTTAAGTGGAGTTAAGGCAATTCTTGTTACACAACAGCAATTAAAAAAGATCTAATACAATATTTAGATTATCAGTATAGACTTGATCCTATAACAGTTTATAAATTTTCCTTACAAATCTTCTATGGTTACTCTAAATTAAATCACTCTCTTAGCTATATCAAATCTTATTATTAGAGTCTCCTTTAATAATATCTTATCATTCTATATTCTACAAAACAATACTAGAGTATTGAACTCAATTATTTTAAAAAACCTTTAGTAGTTAGCACAATTAACACACATAAAAATACTAATTCCCATAGAAGCTTCAAACAAAATGAGAGAGAGAAAAAAAGAAAAGAAAGGAAAAGAAAAGAAAAGAAGAAAGAGAAAAAATAAGAAAAAAGACCCCCCAAAAATCTCACATTGTTTGATATTTGTAGAACCAAAAATTTTCTCCTTTCCCCCCCTATATAAATATCCTAAAAGAGGCAAGGCAAGGAGAGAGAAAGAAAAAAGAAAGGGGAGAAAAGGAGACAAAGAGCACTTTTTTTTCTTCTTCTATATAAATAATTATGTAATTGCAGTTCAGTTTGACATGTGTTTCATAAAAATGGAGATTTTCTCTGTTTTAGTTGACACACAGTCCCTTCTATAATCCATTAGAGTCCACAAAAATCTTCATTAATGTTCTACTCTTTTGTCTCTCTGATCAGATCAAAGCAATTAAGGTTCTTTGTATATATTTTCTAAGGCACTATTTAAGTTCAAAGTAAATCTCCGATCCTTATCAAAAGAATTTAAAGTTTGGCCACAAATCTTGATGTCTTCTTCCTTAATATTATCGCTTTCTCACTCCCCTTCTTGTTCAAACTCTCACTCTCATTAAACTCATTATATTTAAATAGTTGTTGTAGAAAACAGTCGAACCTCCTTCATTTTCTTTTAAGTCCATCACTATAGATATTCAGGTCTACAATACTCTTCTAGGTTCTTATAAGTCAGAGAAATCAGTGAAGAGCATTAGAAGACACATGGTTATTAGCTGCCATATTAACCCAGTTAAAGAGATCTTCTTGTTGTTAAAATCTTCTCCGATATAGCTAACATGGAAACGGGAAAAGATCAAAGTGTCCAAATTGTATCCTCATATTTTTGCCCCAAAGCTCGCACTCTACTTTCATTTTCTTTAAAGTTCTTTAAAGTTCTTTCCTTTCCCTTTTCTTTTAACTTTATGGATCCCTGTCAGCAAGAAAAATGGAAGGATACAATTGATATAAATTGTATCCTCGTACTTTCACCCCAAAGTATACAGTCCATTTTCATTTTCTTTGAAGTTTCCTTCCTTTCTCTTTTCCTCTGCATTTAAAAGACACAGTACTATATTTCCATCAATCTTGTAGATATGAAATCCACTGGTGTAAAATTGCTAGCTGTCACAAGCAGAATTTAATGTAGAAGGTAAGGCTCCAACTAAAGTAAGTGCATTATACATTTTGTTGCTTAATTGTTAGCTTCCTGACAGTGGCTGTGGTGCTTGTGCTGCTAAAAGAGGCTGCTGATTGTGGTCGTGGTCCGCTCAGACCTCCATGTCTCCGGTCTTGTTCTCCTTCTCCTTATCCGATCTTCCCCAGTCTCCCATAGATTTGCTTTACTCTTTACTCTTTTCAATGTTCACGGAGATAGTTCTGGTCTTCAATGAGCCCCTATGATTCTCCCCTTTCTGGGGAGAAAATTTTTCCCCTTGTAATCATGCAGGGGTGATCTTGAACACATGATCAGCAATCTCCTCCATGCCAGCTCGGCTTGGAGGGATTAACACACCGCCATGCCACCGGAGGGCAGTTATTTGAGTGATTTAAATTGGATTGTCACCTGGATCAAATTTGACCTGCCTATAAAAATTTTGTAAAAATTATGATTGACGAGGACAAAAAGTTAATATCTAAATATCACAATTTAATTAGGGATTGGGAATTAGAAGAGAATACAATAAACAATTATATGATTAGTTGGGCCAAAGATTTGAAACAAAGTATTAATTTGGATGAATGGGAAAAAAATTGGAAAAAGATTATAAAGTATACTGTTAATGTGAAGTCGTAGGCTTTCATGGCTGGCATCCATAGGTTTTTTTGTGGGTTTTTTTCAGGCTGTGTGGACATGTTGTGTGGCCAGAAAGAAACTCTTCTAGAACATGGCCACACAGCCCAAAAAAACCCACAAAAAACTATAGTGTTAATGTTGATTTAAGAGAAAACCTTTATAAATCAATGTTCTGTTGGTATTTGATGCCAATGAGATTATCCAAAACATATAACGGTTATAAATCAATATGTTGGAAATGTGAAGGTGAAGGGGGCTCGTATTTACATATGTGGTGGAATTGCAAATTATCACAGAAATTCTGGAAAAAGATTAATGGAGAAATACAGGAAATCTTGAACCTGCAAATTTTCCTCGACCCAAAATTATATCTTTTAAATATTGTAAATGAGGACGTAGAAAGAAAAAATGGAAAATTACTTTTCTTTTTATTAACTGTGGCTAGAATAATATATGCAAAATATTGGAGGAAAAAAGAAATTCCCTCTGTTGAAGAATGGAGATTGAAATTATATGATATATATGAAATGGAGAAATTAACATATTTAAGTCAAAACATTCCGCTGTCTGATTTTCATAAAAGTTGGAATCCATGGTACCAGTGCATGAAAAAGAATGAATCCAAAAATAAGCTACAGTCTATAACCTTTTTGAATTAATAGTAGAACTATTTAGATATTTTAAGATATGTGAACCTTACAGTTAAAGTGAATATAGATAAATGGAATTTTATAGATAATATAGATACATGACCCCATATAGGAATATACTAGGTTTTTGTATTTATGATTGATAACATATAGGTAAATGGGTTATATATTGAAGTATTATGGCAAATATCAAGTAATATATGTAATATAAAGGATCCTAATATGCAACCGTAATTGAATATGCATTGGCTTTAGTCACATTTTTTTCATCTGTGCATATATAAAGTTTATGTTAGATATTGAAGTAAAAATTTATATTTGACTTATAATCCTAAGATTCACTTCTTACCTCTATAAATTAATGTCTGTGATGTATTTTTGAGTATGTCATATGTGGTTATTTGATGCTATATTTTTTAATCCTTAGGTTCTGCTTAGGAAGTTAATGTTTTATGTTTTTTTTTACTCTCTCTTTCTTTTTTCTTTTCTTATTCTTTCTCTTCTCTATACTGTTTCTTTTTTCTTTTCTTTCTTTTTTTTAATTCCACATTCTATATCCTTTATTGTATACTCTACTTCATGTTTGAATATTTTCATGTCTTGTATTGTGTATATTTTTTATAAGTGGTTTTTTGTATGCTTTTTAAAAATATTTTCAATAAAATAAAATAATAATAATAAAAAAGAAAATTGCAACTACACTCCCCCAAGCACAGAGACAGACACACAGAAGACAGTTTAATGAACGAATATCTATATTGGAGGAGATTTAAAAATGCAAGCTGAAATTGAATATAATATGAAAAGAGAAATAAAAATGCTAAGGGCAGATATAAAAAAGGGATATGAAGATGGAACTTAAGGATATAAAACATAATTAGAAGAAGTCAAAAAAAGATATAAGTAAGATGAAGGAAAGACTGGATATATTAGAAGAAAAAACAGGAAGCATGGAAGAGGATATAATAAATACAAGAAATATTGAAAGATTGGACAAAAGAGCTTTGGAAGAATATAAAGAAAGAGAGAACTGTTTGAAAATTAAAGGAGTAAATGAATTAAAAAGTGAAGGTTTATATGATTATTTTCTCCCAGTACTTTCAGAATATGCAGAAATATCTATCCAAGATATGAATTGGGAAATAAAATGTTCAGACTTAACTCTCTAGTGGCTAGAGATAAAGGCTGGCCACGAGATATAGTAATATATTTTTTAAGGAAAAAGACGAGAAACAAAATTTTGGAATTGAGCTACAATTAACCATTATTAATTAATGAGGCAAAATATTTAAAGACATCCCTAAAAGAATATTAAGGAAGAGAGAGGACTACAAATTTCTTACCTATTTTCTTAACAAGAACAGAATTATATATAAATGAGAAAAACTTGAAGGAGTATCAGTCTTATATAAGCAAAGATGGTATAAACTAAACTCCATCCAACAGGCCAAAGTTTTCTGGAAAAAAATGTAACAAAGAGATAAAGAAAAATTGAGAGAGACAAGATGCACAGGTATATAAAAGCAGATTAAGATCAGCAGACAAATCTAAAGAAGAAAAAGAGAAGGATGATATATAATGTGAAGAAGAAGAACAAGAAGAACAAGAAGAAATAAACAGTGAAGAGGAAATAACTAAAGAGGAAATAAATCTGGAAGAGATAGAATATACCATCGATTAAACTAAGGGGAAAAGGAAAAATCTCAATATAAAAAACAAAACAAAATGAGGACGGACTTAAAAGATTTGACATTCATTTCTTGGAATGTAAAAGGACTGAATGACAAGAAGAAGAGGAAAGAAATTTTTCATAAAATAAGTCAAATTAATTATGATATAATAAACTTGCACAAAACACATATTAGAAATAAAGATAAAAGATTATTGAAACCCAAAATTGTGTGTGGAGTATGTTTCAGCATTTTTTTAAAAAAGAGAGAGAGAAATTGTAACTTACATTTCAAGAAAATTACCCACTAAGGAGGTGTTTAATGATCCTAATGCCTATTATTTAGGGTTACAAGACAAGAAAATAATATTGGTTGTAATTTATGCCCCGCAGGAAAATAGGCAAAATCAAGAAAAAATACAAGAACAAAATGGGAAAGAGACTATAATATGTGGGGATTTTAATGCAGTAATTAACCCACAAATTGACAGATTATCCATTGAAAAGGTGAAAGAGAAACAAGGAAAACTCCCAAAAACATCCTTTGATCTAATAGAGATATTTGATTTACTGGATATATGGAGATATAAAAAAGAAAAGGAAAGAGAGTACACCTTCTCTGAATGGCATAAATCATTTGCCAGAATTGACATGTTTCTAACTTCGAAAGCAGTATGTGACAAAGTTAAAAAAATAGATATACTTCCTAGAACGTATTCAGACCACGACCCAATTAGCATGAGGATAAAGATCTTAGAAACAGAGTATAGATGGCAAATGCAAGCTTATCTACTGCAAAATAACAATGTTATAAAAGAAGGAAAACAAATCTTAAAGAATATTTTCAAAATAATCTAGGAAAGGGCATAGAATTAGGAATTGTATGGGCAGCAAGCAAAGCAGTAATAAGAGGTTTCTTCATACAAAAACATAAGCAGATACAAAAGAAGAAGAGGGAAAAAAGGAATCAAATTATGGAAGAAATAATTAAGAAAGAAAAAGAATAACAGCAAGAACAAGGCTAGAATAATAAAAGAAATAAAAATCCTATGAAAACAATATTCAATGGTAAACTTAGAAGAAATAACAAAAATAATGAAATGTGTAAAAGCAAAACAATTTCAAAATGCTAATAAAATTGGAAAATGGTTGTCTTGGAAGTTGAAAAAAGAAAAAGACAAAAACTTAATAGTGGATAAATAAAAATAAAAAGTGAAGACAAGATTTTCACAGAACAAAAAAAGATTAAAGAAGTTTTGCCATTTTAGCAAAATCTTTAAAGCAAAGGAAATAGATGAAAGGGAAATAGAGAAATATTTTGATCAATGTAAAATTCCAACATTAAAAGATGAACTTAGCTTGAAATTAGATCAACCTATTACAAGAGAAGAACTTTTGGAAGCTATAAAAAATGCAAAAAGTGATAAAACACCTGGTCCGGATATATTTACATCCAAATATTTTAAAGTGTTCAAGGAGGAAATTTGTAACCCTTTATTACTAACAATGAATAACATCAGAGAAGGGAACATTCCACCCACTTGGGAGGAAGCAAATGTAATATTAATCTTAAAGGAAGGAAAAGATCAAGACTTGAACAGTTACAGACCTATTTCCTTGTTGAACATAGATTACAAGCAATTTGCATACCTATTATCAAATAGACTTAAAACTACGGTAGCGAAAATAGTATCAGAAGAACAATGTGGTTTTGTACAGAATAAATAACTGAGAGAAAATAGAAGACAAATATTGACCATAATAGAATACTTTGAATTCCATAATGGAAAAAAATTAGCATTGATCCTATTAGATTTAGAAAAAGCATTTGACAACTTAGATTGGAAACTGATGAAAAAACTCTTAAATCGAATGAAAATAGGACCAAATTTTCAAAAGTGGATCAACTCAATTTATAAAAAACAAACAGCTAAAATACTGATAAATAGAACTAAAACAAAGGCAATAAAGATTAGTAAAGGAACAAGACAGGGATGTCCACTGTCACCAGTACTGTTCATTCTAACCTTGGATATCTTATTAAGGAAAATAAAGGAAATATCAGAGATTAAGGGAGTCAAAATTAAAGGAGACCAATACAAATTAAGAGCGTTCACAAATGATATTGCTTTAACACTTGAAGATCAACTAGATAGCATACAGCATCTGCTAACTCAATTAAAAGATTTTGAAAAATAAAGATAAAACTAATATAATTGTTAAAAATATGACTACCTCAGAAGAATCAAAATTAAAAGAACTAACAGGATTTAATATAACAAAAAAGGCAAATACTTAGGAATAATATTGACTAATAAAAATTCAGACATATTGTCCAGGAAAGAAGCCAACGGAGTAGCTGATAAGAACAATGCGAGTCTGAAGCACAAAAGCAATTCCAAAAGTACAATACCAGTCCAAATGTTCCAAGAAGCAAAACCAGGGGCAAGCAAGGGTTCAAGAGTCCAGAGAGCAAGTAGTAAGTCCAATCCAGAGTCAGGGATTCTAGCAAGCAGGTCATCGAGTCCAGTCCAAAGGTCAGGGGTTTCAAGGCAATCTGCGGTCTATGAAGCCAGGCAGTCAGGGAGTCAGTCAGATGCTTTCACCAGAGAAAACAGATAGACTCTGACAAAAAGCTCGGCATCTCAGCTGTTTATATTGGCCCAACTCCTAATCACAGCTGTTTGGTTTTAGCTGAGTGTTTCCCATATAATCTCAGAGAACACTGGAGGCACACCCTTTCTGCCCTTCTCTGTCTAAAGGTAGATACCTCCTAGTCCTGCTCCTCTATATCTCCCAGGCCTAGAAACTTTGCTGGGGGGAGGCTTTCTGCTGGGGGGAGGCTAGGCTGCTGAGTCATGGGCTGTACTGCAGTTGGTACAACAGAGCTAGGTCCAGGCTCAGCCAACTCCACTTGAGCTGGTAGACTAAAGCTAGGTCCTGGCTCAACTTCCTCATCCTCCTCATCGTCCGAGTCCTCAGCCTGGCTGACCATGACACATATTTAGAAATAAATATGTGAAAAAGTGGAATGATATATAAAAAAAGATTTGAAAAAATTGAATGGATTTAAAATTATCATTATTAGGAAGAATTTCTGTAATTAAAATGAACATCTTGCCAAAAATTTTGTTCTCATTTCAAACCATTCCAATAATCAAAAATGATTGTGTTTTTAAAGACTGGCAAAAACAACTTTCTGAATTTATATGGGTCGGGGAAAAACCCAGAATTAAACAAAAATATATGCAAGAAGTGAGGGAAAGAGGTGGTTTGGCAGTACCAAACTTAAAATTATATTTTGAAGTCAGTTCTTTTGTATGGTTGAAAGACTGGATAAAGCTGGAAGATAAAAAAAGTTGTTAAAGTTAGAAGGTTCTGAATTAATATTTGCTCATCATGCATATCTGTTTTACGAAAAAGTTCAGGCTAATTGTGAATTTAATAAGCATTTTATAAGGTGGCCCTATATAGAATATGGAAGAAATATAAAAGAAGAATATGTCCTCAAATATCATTATGGCTATCATCGCATGAGGCCCTGTTTAGAACAGACCTGCAGAGAAAAGAGAAGTGGTTAAAATATGATGAGATTTTAAAGAAAGAAGGGAGAGATTTTGAAATGAAACCACTTAGTCAACATAGAGCTGAAAGTTTAAATTGTGTATGGTTCTTATATCACCAAATGAATTCCAGATTTCAAGTTGATTAAAAAAACAAACAAAACAGTGGGCATAGCAAGTGTAAAGTCTGAGATGGAAGAAATCATATGGGCAGAGAAACCTGCTATGCTGTCAAGAATATATAAAAAATTGTTAGAAATGTATCTGGAAGAAGATTTGGTAAAAGAAAATATGATTTCATGGGCAAAAAATGTAGGAAAGCACTAGAATTAGCTCAATGGTAGAAATCTTGGAAAAAAAGGTTAATGTATATGGCTAGCCAAGATGTAAAAGAAAATTTCTATAAAATTATGTATAGGTGACATCTCTCACTGGACAAAATAAGTAAAATATGTGGAAGCAAAGAAAATAAATGTTGAAAATGTGAAAGAGAAAAGGGTCCTTCTTTCTCTTATGGTGGGAATGTGTGGAGGCAATTTTTTTTTGGAAGGTTATAAATTATGCTATAAAGGAAATATTAAAAGTTAATTTACAATTTAGTCCAGAAGTTATGTTATTGAATATGATAGAAGATAAAACAGAAAAGTAATATGACAAGACTATATTTTACATGTTAACTGCAGCTAGAATCATATATGAAAGATACTGGAAAGCCAAAAAAGAAGTACAAATTGATGAATGGGTTATTAACTTGCTTGATATGATAGAAGCAGATATGTTGTCAAAAAACCTAAATGGAAAAGTGAAGGAACATGACACAGAAGAATGGGACAAAACAGTGACGTATATAAAGAAGAAATGGCCGAATCTCCTGATTATAGAGACAGTTCAAAAAACTGGAGAAGATTAGAGAAGGTTGAAGATATATTATATTATAGAGCATAAATATATTAAGCTAGTAAAATAAAATTGGAAATAATGGAGAAAAACAAAAAAGAAGGTCAAAAGATTATTAAATATGTATTACAATTTATAATATATTAAGGCATGTATGTAATGATAAGTCAGGTAGACATGGAAGGATTAAGTTAAAAGATGATAAGCAGAAAAGTTAAGAAAACACATATGAATTGGTAAGAGAGTGGTTAACAGGAAGTTCTATTTCTAATGTTTTTAATGTGGTAATTTGTGTAATATGTTATA
>CM034709.1:12558874-12570805 GCA_020142125.1 Phrynosoma platyrhinos | reverse complement strand
CTCAACCCCAAATCCTGTCCTAAAGCTGGTTTGAAATGGGTCAAGATAGACTAGACTAGAAAGCTGGGCCAAAGCTAACAAAATGAAATTCAACACGGAGAAATGTAAAGTATTGCACTTAGGGTGGAAAAATGAAAGCACAGATATACAATGAGGGACACCTGGTTGAACAAGACTACGTGTGAAAGGGATCTAGGAGTCCAGGTGGACCACAGTGTGATGCAGCAGCTAAAAAGGCCAATGTAATTTTAGGCTGCATCAATAGAAGTATAGTGTCTAGATCAAGAGAAGTAATAGTGCCACTCTATTCTGCTTTGGTCAGGCCTCACTTGGAATACTGTGTCCAGTTCTGGGCACCACAATTCAAAAAAGATGTGGAGAAATTGGAGCGTGTCCAAAGGAGGGCAACAAGAATGGTGAAGGGTCTGGAAACCAAGCCCTATGAGGAACGCCTTAGGGAGCTGGAGATGTTTAGCCTGTAGAAGAGAAGGTTAAGAGGTGATATGATAGCCTTGTTTAAATATTTAAAGGGATGTCATATTGAGGAGGGAACAAGCTTGTTTTCTGCCACCCCAGAAACTAGGACCTGGAACAATGGGTGCAAGGTCCGGGAAAAGAGGTTCCACTTCAACATTAGGAGGAACAACGTTGCTGTGTCATCATTATCATTTTATTCTGTTTTTTATTGACTGTTTTAAATTTTCTCTAGTTTAATTTGGTCTTAAGGGGTGGGAGGGATGGGTGGAGGGATCGGGATATTTAAATGTATTTTAATTATTGTATTTTAATTGTTGTGAGCCGCCCCGATTGCTATGCAGAGGGGCGGGATAAAAATAAAATTTATTATTATTATTATTATTATAGAACTTCCTGACAGTAAGGGCTGTTCGACAGTGGAATACACTCCCTCGGAGTGTGGTGGAGTCTCCTTCCTTGGAGATCTTTAAGCAGAGGCTGGATGGCCATCTGTTGGGGATGCTTTGATTGGGAGTTCCTGCATGGCAGGGGGTTGGACTGGATGGCCCTTGTGGTCTCGTCCAACTCTATGATTCTATGATTCTATGATTCTTCCTGAAAATTTTTATAATGTGCAGCTATGAAGCCATCTGGCCCTGGAACTTTCAGATTTTTTAAAATTTTCAATACACAAATAAATCAAGGAGTTAACTAGCCCAGAAAATAAGAAAAGGAAGAGATAAAAATAATAATAACAAAAATAAAACAGGAGAAAAATATATACAGACTCTACAAAAATTAAAAAAATATTCAATGAATACTTAGCAATCTTTTTTACAGAACAAAAATAAATGAAAGGAAAATAAAAACATTTTTACAAAAAAAAGAACAATTTTTAAAAACTAAAAAAAGAAGAAGTGGCAAAATTAGATCAACACATTAGCTTTTTGGAAGTTCAAGAAGCAATTAAAAAACAAGGGTTTTTTTGAGTGTTGAGAAACCCAGATGGGAAGAATTCTGGATTGAAAAAAATCTTTGCAACTCAGAACTTATTATTCACAAAAGTCACATTTTTTCTTTTTTTGCAAGGAAACAGCATTTTCTGTGCAGGAAACAATGTATTTTTGCATGGAAAAATAATACTTTCAGTGCACACCAAATGCTATATTTTGCATAAATTAACACATGGTTGATTTGCCCAGAAAACAGCTTTTTCTGCACAGGAATTAATTTTTTTTTTGTAGCGTTCCATGCAGAAAATGCTGTTTCCTGTCCAAAACAATTCTGTGCAAATTTTGTGCAGAATAACTCCTGAATTGCAAATACTCTCGTCTGTTTAACTTTGGATGCCTGAATTGTATTTCCAAATATTCAGCTGATGTTTTAGATTATTGTAATACTAGACATTGGAGAAATGAAGGAAAATATTACCTGCTGGGGCAGAATTATATTTAGAGGGGTCGGTTCTCTCATTTTTACCCCGTCTCCCTTTCTATGTCATGTCTAAAAACTCACTAGAGTGAATAGAGAATCTAATTTCAACCTGGCTGATAGCTCTGCCCCTTCACATCACCTAAAAGCAGCAGGTTTGCTTAGGAGTTGCTGGGCAGGCTCTTTGGCAAACACTGGGTTCGCCATTCTCCACCATTCTAGCATCTGTTGCCTAAAGTAGATGCCTCTTACCATCAAATGGCTGGCCTCATTTTAAAGGGAATTGGTGCCTATTTAGCTTCTGATAAGTGCTACATGACACATGGGCTTGCCTATCACAAATTTCTACTGTGAATACCCTCACCCCTCTCATTTTTACCTGGGCAAAGTCTCACAGAAGTGGAGAAGAATTGCACAGAGTAAGATCCAGGGTTTCACCATCAATGTGAAATTGGTGCATTGTTCCAGGGTCCAGTACTGAAGGAAAAAAATCTAGCTTACTTTGCCTTCCTCCCTTTTCTGAACTTCAAGGAATTCTGGGGACTTTCTGATCTAACTATTACTTAGATTGAATCAGATTAATTAGTGTGATATCTTTCTTTTTATGCACTGCATAGATAGTTTAATACAGGGGTAGGCAACCTGTCCCCTATAAGGACCGAGGGACTTCAGCTCCCAGAATCCCAGGAGCTATTGGCCAACATGGCTGAGGGACAGGTTGCCTACCCCTGGTTTAATACCATCAAAGTTCTGAAACCACTGTGCATTATATTTTGAATATATATTCATTATTTTGTATTTGTATTTGATTTAAATGTTCACTTCATTGTTGTCTCTGATGGTTTGCCTTTTGGAGCCTTACCTCTTGTCAGATAATCGGATTTATTTATTTATTTATTTATTTATTTATTTATTTATTTATTTATTTATTTATATCAATACTGATATGAATGAACATCCAAAAGAAACAATGCATACCTGTTTCTAGTGACAAGAACAGCCTTCCCAAAACAGGTGCTGTCCAAATGCCAAGGGTTACACTTCTATCACCCCCAGAAAATCTAGTTGGAGATAATGTGTGTGTTTAAGGCACTGTTATGGAGGGGTGGCATAAAACAAAGGGTTCAGTGTTAGGAATATCCAGAAATCTGTACTGAACTACAGGACTGTGAAAATTTGTTTTGTTTTTTTTTAAGTATGTAAAGATCCCACCAACAATTTCTTCTCATCATTGTTTCATGCCAGGAAGCAAGACTCTATTTTTATTTCTCACATTGACACTCATAGACGTGTTTCATACATTTGCTTAATATACATGTTTATTTATGTTTTTTTAATTTTATTAAACAATCATAAAATTACACAAACCCAAAACTCAAAACATTGAAAGACATAACAACATATCCTTCTATGAGCTTCTAATCTTTAGTCCCCTCTTTTCTCCTGCATCCCTTCCCACACCCTTCCATCTCATTCATTCTTCTTCCTTCCATTCATTCATTCAAATGTATTTATATTTTTAATCAAATGCACACCTCCTCCCATTGATTAAAGTATCTTTATGTAGCCATAAATGAACATAATTTGATTACATTTCAACCATTTTAATTCTCCAAAATTTCTTTGAAGTGCTCCTTTAACATCATAAATGTGTGATTTCCTGAGGCAGTGTATAGCCCTTGGAAGGTTTTAATGACACTGTTGATGCCACTGGGATTTAATGCCATCTCTGCTTTTTTTTTTTTTTTTTAAAAAGACCAACCAATTTTCATTTATCCTGTATGTGAAGAACCAAGCGCTCTACTCAGATTTCAAAGTGAGGGATCTTAAAATCACAGAGATGGATGTATCCCAAAGACTGGCCTCTTGCCAGTGCAGAAATCCTTTGCTAATGTACCCTTGAGAAATAGATATCCATCCTCTGTTTAAAAATTGTCACTAAGGAGAATCCACTACCTTCACTATTGAACACCACCAGGAGTTCTTCTTAATGTTCAATCAGAATTTCCTTTCTTAATATCTGAGCATATCATTTGGGTCCTACCCTTTATGTTGTTATGTGCTTTCAAGTTGACTCTGGCTTGATGAACCTATCTTGGGGTTTTCTTGGCAAGAATCATTTCAAGAAGGTTTGCTGTTGATTTCCTTTAAGGCTGAGAGAGGTCACCTATAGTTGCTATGATTGAGCAGGGATTTGAACCTTACTCAGCACTTACACTCTACTGATTCTGGAGCAGCAGAAAGCAGGTTTGTCTTCTATGTGACAACTTTGAAGATGGTTTTCATAGGGAGAAGGAAAGGACCTTCTCAGTGGGGGCTCCCAGTTTTTGTAACTCCCTCCAGAGGGAGACCAGGATAGTTCCCTCCTTCATCTCATTTTGTCAGTAACTGAAAACTTGTACCATCAGGCTTTTGGAAATTGAATGGATGAGTTCTGAACAAGTCCTGACAATTCTGAAAGTCTGGGATAAGGATTTCAAGACAGTTGACTCTGAGTCCATTGGACAACACTCTATGAATAAGAATGGATTGAGTATAATCATATAAATATGGTTGATTTCAGAGTTTGGGAATTTTAATTAAAATTAAATTCTTACTTCTAATTTGCTAACATTTTCAGCAACAGCTTTAGAATTTCCTATTTTAATTGATAAGTGCCAACAATGTTAAATTTTTGAGTAGTGATCAACATTTTCATTAATTTAATCTGTTACCTTTTGCAATTTGGAGTGATGCATATTCATGTTAATTGCTTTTTAAAAAATGGATAATAACATGTCATTAATGCTTAACATAATGAATGAACATGTAACTGTCTCTCAATGTCTTCATTTTGTTTATTTGCAGTACTTTAGCCAAAAAGCTTCCCAGGGTGGCTCACAAATCACTGCTTTGATATTATAAGCCTCTTCTCTGTTTTATTTTACTTTGGTTGCCTTGGTAGCTGCTTTGAAACTTTATTATTATTATTATTATTATTATTATTATTATTATTATTATTATTATTTGAATTAAAAGTGGCCCTCTACCCCAGGTGAACATAGGTAAGACAGCACAACCTTCCCATCTGTGGTGGTTTGGTTCTGGGCCTCCCCACGAATGAGAAAAAATGTGCATGCTTAAGCCCCAATATAATCAATAGGTGGCAACATGTTTGTGGCCACATCCTGTGGCCACATGTATATGCTGACAATGACAATGATGAGGCAAGGCAATCCGTGGGCACTCAGGTCAGAGGATGATGAGCCTGCCAATATGGCGAGCCCAACCTACTATAAATAAACATAAAGGGAGTTGACAATGTCTTATTTTGGTGGTGATGCTATCATTTGTTTCATTATGGACCTTATCCCACGGGGCCAAAAGCAACAAGAATCCACTAAGAATCAGGCGCTATAGCGCTATAGTGTTCCGTGTGATTACACGGCATCGCTCAGAATCCGCTAAGAATCAGGCGCTATAGCGCTATAGTTTTCCGTGTGATTACACGACGTCGCTCAGAATCCGCTAAGAATCAGGCGCTATAGCGCTATAGTTTTCCATGTGATTACACGACGTCACTCAGAATCCAGCAAGAAACTGCTCGGAATGCAACATCAATCGCATTCTTTTGAATGTCGGTTTCAGCGGGCATTGCAATAGCGCGAGCTTATCCATAACGCTATTATAGCGCTAGCGCCATATTTATACTAGCGCTATAGTACTGCAATGATGCTCATATCGCTTTCTTGCCACTTTTGAGAGCAGCGTGGGATAAGGTCCTATGTCATGTAATCTCATGGGCTACATCCACACTGCAGATTCTCATAGCATTGAGCCATGGCAGTTAAATTGGTGCTAACTTGATTTATTTCTGCAGTGTGGATGCAGCCCATGATGTTCTATACTAAAGTGACAGGCAAGTGGAAATGAAGATACCACATTCCTATTTTCTGCTACGAAAACTTTGTCTGATGATTAAAGGGCAAGGAACACATTATCACATTTATGTATCCCACAAACATTTTTAGCACACTACTCACTTTGTTGAAATGTGTGTAATTTTTCTCAAAAGACAAAAACAAAAAAAATTACTAAAATACCTGCAGGATTATGTTGCAGACAGAACCAGTTTTTAAACAATGTAGAAAACAATTTATTTAATTTTTATGTCATCCTTCCTCCAAATATATTGGGGGGGGGGGGGTTGCAGACTGCCAGAAATAGTGCAAATTGAGTCCACAATTAGGGTTAGGGTTAGTGCTAGGGAATCATGGGCATTGGTTTTTTTTTTTCTGAGACATTGAGCCTTCTCTGTCAGAGAGCTCTGGTGCCACAATAAAATACAGTTCCCATGATTCCCTAGCACTAACTCTAACCATTAAAGTGGACTCAATTTGCACTATTTCTGTCAGTCTGCAACCCCCCTATGTGTGCCTTTTGTTAGGATTATTCTTACAACAATCCAGGAAAATTGGTTAGATTAAAAGAGAGTGACTGACCAAGATTCACCCAATTGCCTACATGACAAATTTGAATCTGGACCTCCCTCATCTTCACTTACCAGTTAATGATTTTTGTTTTAGAAGGTATTTGTTTTATTAAGGCCTAACTATGCTAAAAACACCAGATCCCATCTGATCTTAGAACGTAAGAGAGTAAGCCCCTGTTAGTACTTGGATGGGAGAAGCCCCCTAAAAAAAACCCAAAAACCCACATGCTATAGGCTATATTTCATAGGAAGAAACTGGAAAAACCACCACTAAATATTCCTTGCCTAAGAAAACCCAAGGAAATTAATAGGGTTGCCAGAAGTTGGCAGTCATCTTGAAGGCAATACATTTCTTTTACTGGATAAATGAATATTGTTTCTCTAAGCTTATTCCCTTTGTGACCCAAGAATAGGATTCCATCTGGGGTCTTGTAAAAATATTATTAGGGATGCCTCAGGTACCCCTGACAGAGGACCATTCAGCCTCTGTTTTAAAACCTCCCAAGAAGGAGACTCCATAGAATCATAGAATCATAGAGTTGGAAGAGACCACAAGGGCCATCCAGTCCAACCCCCTGCCATGCAGGAACTCCCAATCAAAGCATCCCTGACAGATGGCCATCCAGCCTCTGCTTAAAGACCTCCAAGGAAGGAGACTCCACTACTCTCCAAGGGAGTGTGTTCCACTGTCGAACCGCACTCCAAGGCAGTGTGTCAAATAGCTCTTACTGTCAGGAAAGAGTTCTTCCTAATGTTGTGATGGAATCTCTTTTCCTGTTGTTTGCATCCATTGCTCCATGTCCTAGTGTCGGGGGAGCAGCAGAAAACAAGCTTGTTCCATCCTCAATATGACACCCCTTCAAATATTTAAACAGGACAATCGTATCACCTTTTAATCTTCTCTTCTCCAGGATAAACATATTCAGCTGCCTAGGTCTCTCCTCATAAGTTTCCAGACCCTTCACCACTTTGGTTGCCCTCCTTTGGACATGCTCTTCATCTTGCCATTACATTGGACCCAAAATCCACCATCATAGGTGATCTGCCATTACAGTATATTGGACTCAAAATCTACCATTGTGGGTGATCTCTATTTATGTTGGACTTACAATCCACCATCCTGGGCAGTCTGCAGTTATTTTTTACTCAGTGTATCAGCCAATATCCTTCAGCTCCATTGCTCTCCAGATATTTTGGATTTAAATTCCTGTCCGCCACATTTTGGTTTTTAAAAAAAAAAAAATAGAGCAAATTTTACCAAATGGTGAAAGATCTGGAAACCATGCCCTATGAGAAGCTGCTTAGGGAGCTGCGTATATTTAACCTGGAGACAAGAAGGCTAAGGAGTGACATGATAGTCTTGTTTAAAGATTTGAAGGGCTGTCATATTGAGGATGGTGCAAACTTGTTTTCTGTTGCTCCAGAAACTAGGACGCAGAGCAATGGATGCAAACTATAGGAAAAGAGATTCTATCTGAACATTAGGAAGAACTTCCTGATGGTAAGATCTGTTTGACAGTAGAAAATACGGCCTCAGAGTACAGTGGAGTCTCCTTCTTTAGAGGTTTCGAAACAGAGGTTTGATGGCTGTCTGCTGGGAGTGCTTTGATTGCATATGGCAGAGGGTTGAAATGGGTAGCCCTTGAGGTCTCTTCAAACTCTATGTTTCTAGTCCAGAACAATTCCTGAAGCCTGTTGTTTATAGGAATGTGACAGCTTTTAGAAATGTTGGTGCCTTCTCTATGAAATAGAGGGAAGAAAGAATGGAATGAATGGCCAGACAACTGTTGATGTTGGTGCTCTGAAGAATGGAGACTTCTATTGTTAGTTGAAATTTTATTCCTACTGACACAGCATTGAAAATACAATTGTTTAGCCTATCACTCTTAAATGATTGTTGTAAAAATAGCATGCAATAATATCATCACCTGAGTCAAAATGATGTTTGCTCCAAAATGAAAAATGTCATGCCAATATCCAGATCTACCAAAACATTAACAAAACTGGATTTGCCTTTGTTTGCACAAATAAGATTAATACTGAGAAATTAAAAGTGGTGGAGAGGAGTTATGTATGCTCCTTTATGAAAATTGGTTTATTGACATAAGTCATAAGATTTTATGTATAGCCCAGAAGAGAAATTTAATACTTCTGTAAAGAAGTATACAGATGCAGTCTCTTGGGAATGACTAGACCAGCACCAGGAATTTTCCAGTTGTCATTTTTTTTGGATAGCAATTTTAGTAGCATAGATTCCTCCCACACACACACAAGAAGGCAAATATCCATCCATCCTTGGATCTTGTTCAGTACTATTGTCTCTTCTATGCCCTTTTTACTCACTAACTGCTGCTGTTTCCCTTTTCTGAGATTATTAACATAGATGACTCCATTAAATAAAAATCACATATTGAAAAGAAAAGAGGTATGATAGAAAGCCCATAATAACTGATGACCACTGAAGGCTAGAGAGGGTACTTCAAAATGAAATAAAGTAATGGCAAAGTAAATGATTCAGACAATGTTTTGCAAAAATAAAATAAAATGCTGAAATGTATATACCAAAGAAGTTATACTGGTCAAAGACCGAATAAATTGAATTTCATTTTTATACCAAAGAAGTGTGTGGTTGTGTTGGCATTGTCACAACTGTCACTAGTTAGTAGTAACTCCAAAGAAATGCAAACAGTTCCTTACTCATCCATCCATGAATCTTTGCAAGTGTCATTTACTTTGAAAATATTTCTTTAAATAGCACAAGGCCATTCCACCAGGCTATATAGCAAACACATTAATTTCTACTGTTTTAATGGCAGTTTTTTCTCCCTGGCTGCTATGCTTACAGGGATCCATATGACAAGATCTGTGCACTTTCAGTTCATATTAACACTGCTCCAAGAAAATGTGGGTGTCAGTGTGACATGGCCAAAGTAGAGGTCACCATAACTCATCATAGATGGAAATTAAGTGAACTGCTATATGAGATATGCTTGACAAGCCAGTGAGACATATTATACCAAATGTGCAAAGACCACAAGATCATGACTTGTTGTCAAGAATATAAACCAGTAACTTCTATGAGTGAACAAACCATCTCAGACATAATCATGCAAACCAAAGTTTGTCATCACCTAATCTGAAATGTAATATTATATGAAATGTAGGATTATTCAGTGAACTCATTTTACACTTTCAGGTGTCACTTAAATTTTAACATTTAAGTGACACTTAATGGTAGTCCACATGTGTGTGAATCAGCCCTGCCATATAAATAATAATAATAATAATAATAATAATAATAATAATAATAATAATAATAATAATAATAAATTTTTATTTCTTACTCACCTCTCCTTGTGGCTCGAGGTGGGTTACGACATAGTTAAAAAACACAATTGTTACATAAAATGCACATATTAAAATGCATCCCTACACAATATTTATATTAAAATACATAAAACAATGATTAAATATAAAATTCTTGTTTAAAATCATGATTAAAACCTCCTGGGTAGGCCTGTCAGAAGAGATAGGTCTTCAAATTTCTTTTATATTTCAACAGCTGGTCTAGCTGTTGGATCTCTTCCAGTTGGTCATTCCACAGTCTTGTGATGGCTGATGAAAAGGTCCTCTGGGTGATGGCTGCCAGTCAAGTTCTTGCAGACTGTAGCAGCCACTGCCCCCCCCCAGGAACTCAGTATTCAGGGTGGATTGCGGGAGAAGGCAATCCTGTAGGTAATCTGGACCCAAACCATGTAGGGCTTTAAAGGTCAAGACCAACATTTTGTACTTTGCTGCTACAATCAAGTATTACCCCTCTCTATTGCAAACCTCCTCTGAACAAACCTTACCAAGAAAACCCTATGATAGGGTGGCCATGAGTCAGAAAGTCAGTTAAAACTGCCTGAAGTGGGGATCAGAAATTATCTCTCCCACAACCTCCCAGTGTACCAGGGACTGTTGCCCTATTTATACCCATTGGTTACACCTGTTTCCTTCTTTCCTGGAAACTCACCAGGGAATGGGCATCTGATGGCTTGATGACTGGTACTAGAGGCTGGACCACTACTTTGAGTGGGTGGTTTTTTTCCCCCTGACTTATGGTTACCCTAAGGTGACCCTATCACTAAGTTTTCTTGGCAAGATTTGTTCAGTGTGATTTGCCATAAGGGAATGTATCTTGCCCAAGGTGAACCAATGGGTTTTCATGGCTGAGCAGGGATTTGAACACTGTCAAGAATTGTCACTCTTGAATTGAAAGATCATAAGGCTCCTGGATCAGATGGATTAACTGCCATCTATTATAAAACATTCAAAGATGAATTGACAGCAACATTTCAAAAAGTATTGCATGATATAGATTTTGGTCAATATCCTGAGCCGTGGAGACACTCAATAACAACATTAATCCCCAAAGAAGGGAAAGACCCAGAATATATTGAAAATTACCGCCTAATTTCTCTTTTAAACAACGACTACAAAATTTTTGCTATTATTTTGGCAAAAAGGCTAAAAAAAATATTAGAACCCTGAATCCATGAAGACCAAGCCAGTTTTTTTCCTAAAAGAAATATAAAAGATAATATAAGAATAATTATCAATATGATAGAAAAATATGAACATCAAAATTTATCAAAGGTTGGCTTGGTCTTCCTGGATCTAGAGAAAGCCTTTGATAATGTAAATTGGTATTTCTTGGAAATTACAGCAGAAGAAATAGGAATACAGGGTCGGTTTATAAATTGGATAAGGATTATATATTGGGATCAAAAAACTCAAATATTGGTTAATGAGGAGAAAACATCTATAATAAATATCAGTAAAGGCACCAGGTAGGGCTGTCTGCTTTCTCCACTTCTCTTTATAGTGATAATGGAAATTATGACTAGAAAGATAAGAGCTGATGATAAGATCTCATTCCTGAAGATAAAAAAGCATAAATATTGTCTAAGGGCATTTGCGGATGATGTAGTAATTATGTTGGAGAAGCCAAATGAGAATATCAGACATCTTGAGAGTATATTAGAACAGTTTACAAACTTAGCCGGACTTAAAATTAATAAGCACAAAAGTGGTATTTTGATGAAGAATCTGTCCAAAGAAGAAAAAGAAGAATTGAAAAACATAACAGAATATCAAGTTATTGATAAAATAAAATATTTAGGAATCGTGTTAACAAATAAAAATGGAGAGTTATATAAAAATAATTATAAGAACACATGGGCTAAGATAAAAGCTGACCTATTATCATGGGATAAGCAGCAGCTCTCTTTGTTAGGAAGAATGGCCACTATTCAAATGAATGTGTTGCCACAGATGCTTTTCCTTTTTCAAACGATACCAATACTAGTATCGAATCTTCCATTTAAGAATTGGAATCGTGATATTTCACAGTTTATATGGCAAAGGAGGAAGGTTAGAATAAAAGCAAAGACACTTCAAGATAGAAAAGATAGGAATGGGATTGCCTAATCTTGAATTATACTATAATGTGTGTGCCTTCTCTTGGATTAGAGATTGGATTTCTCTGAAAAACACTAAACTATTAGAATTGGAAGGCTATGGAATGAAAA
>CM034709.1:12336620-12350697 GCA_020142125.1 Phrynosoma platyrhinos | reverse complement strand
AAAAATATATGAATTAATTAATCCTTGCCACTTTTTGATTCTCAAGTTTGAGGGGGATATAGGTATCATTTGGAATAAAAAAAAGGTGTGGAACAATAAACATTTTCATGAGAGCAATTCTTCCTAACATCGAGGGGAATAAATGTTTCCATCTTTTTAATTTTGCAATAATCCAACTAGTAACATTTTTATAATTGTGTAAAATAAGTTGATTCATATCTTTGGTCACCCAGATATATAAACCCTGATGGATATAATTGTAGGTTTGTTAACTTTTGCAGTATGTTCTGCTGATCAGAAGGAATATTAAAACATAAAAGTTAGATTTTGTATAATTAATTTGCAGACCTGCAAAATGGTCAAAAGAATCTAAAATGACTTTTAATTCCATAAAAGATTTATGAGGGTATTCTAATAAAATTTTTAATATGTTTTCTGCAAATAAATTTAATTTATGTATTTGGCCTCTAATTTTTGGGCCTAATATATTAGAGTTACACCAAATAAAATTAGCTAAAGGTTCAATAGCTATGGCAAAATAAGTGGGGAAAGGGGACAGCCTTGTTTTGTCCCTCTCTGTATAGAAAGGGATTTGCGATTAATTTATTGACAATAATGGTTGCTTGGGATTTCAGCACTTTAATAAAGCCTGGACCAAAGTTCATCTCTTGAAGCACTCCAAATAAGTATTCCCAATCTAAATGATCAAATGCTTTCAATATATCAAGAGACATCATAGCCAATGGGGTCTCTGAGTGAGAAGCATAATAGATGACATTCAGCACTTTATGAATAGCATCTGATTTTTTTTTGAGTTGGTATAAAGCCTGTTTAATCTTGATCAATATAATCAGTAATAAAGATGTTTATTCTATGAGCCAATATAGTTGTAAATAGTTTGGCATCTTGATTGATAAGTGAAATTGGTCTAAAAGCTGAAACAGATGGACTAGGGTAGTTAGTTTTGGGAATTGGGATAATTCTTGAGATGCACCAAATCTGGGGACATATTCCTTAGCTAAGAACTTCATTACAACTTCAAGAAATGAGGAGATAAATCTTTATAAAGTAGTTTATAAAACTCTCCTGAAAAGCAATCTGTTCCTGGTGTTTCTCCAGTTTTTAGAGAAAGTATTGCCTGTCTTATTTCTGATTTTGTGATCAGGTTGTTTAATGGCTCTGCATGATAGTTTTTTGACATAAATTTGTTTAAGAAAAACATCTAATTTATTTTGAGAGGTTATTTTCTTCTTATAAAGAGCAGTATAGAAATTCTGAAATGTCTTCATTATATCAATAGGAGAAGTAAATAATTCTCCGTTTGGTGTTTTAATAGTTGAGATCATCCTGCATTCTGATTTTTTCTTTACTATGTTAGCCAGTAATTTTGAATTTTTATTATTATGCTCATAATAATAGGCTTTAGTATAATATAATGAGGTCTGGATCTTGTATAAATCTAATTCTTCTAATTCTGTCTTTTTCATTAATAAAGAATGGGTCCTTGTCACAGTATTCAATTATATCAACAGCTGTTCTTACATTCTGCTTTATTTGCCTATTTGGGAGAAAACCACATTGATCCTCATGGATCATTTCCATTAACAGTTTCATTAGTCTTTTGCCAAGAATTACACCAAATATTTTGGAATCCATATTGAGAAGGGAGATTGGTCTGTAGTTTTGTGGATAGGTAAGAACTTTATCTTCTTTCAGAATTAAAACAATATTAGCATGGGACCAAGTTTCTGGTATACCTTCATTTTTTATTTCTTTTAAAGTCCGTTGGAATGGCAGTAAAAGTTTGTCCTCAAAAGTCTTGTAATATAAAGTGGTGAAACCATCTGGCCCAGGTGCTTCCCCATTTTTAGCTTCCTTTATTCCTTCTACTATTTCCATAATCATGATTACTTGATTTAGTACATCTCTGTGTTCTTTTTTTATAAGAGGTAATTTTTGTTTCTGAATATATTCTTTTAACTTTATACTAAAATCTTTATCTTCAGTCTTTTTCTTAAAAATATTACTAAAATATTTTTTCAATATTTTTAAGATGCCTTTTTGATCTTTTATTGATCTTGTCCCTTCTTTCATTTCCAAAATAATCCTTATTTATTTTTGTTTTCTTAACTTATATGCTAACATCTTGCCTGTTTTATTTCCAAATTCAAAGTGTTTTTGCTTCATAAATTTCAGTTTCTTTTCAATTTTCTTCCATAGTTATTTCCAATAATTGTTTCTGTGGTAGTTTTATCTCTTTATTGATTTTTTGTTTGTCAGATTTCTCCAAAAGTTTTTTTTTGTTCTTGATCTGAAATGTTACTTCTTATATTTATAAAGCTTTCCTTTTTCTGAAATCATTCATTTTAATGAAAAAACCTCATATTACCATCTTACTAGCATCTCAAATAGTTTTCATTTTAATTCTGTTATCCATATTTTCTTGAAAATATAATTTAAGTTGTTTCTTAGCCTCCAGTATTGTCTGTTGATCCTTTAATAAATATTAATTAATTCTCCAGGATAAGTCCCTCCTCATTCTTTTAAATTCTAGTATTATTAGATTGTGGTCTGAAATCTTTCTTCAGAGGATATCAACTTTTTTGATGTTTTTATATATACCTTTTGATATTTAAAACCAATCAATTCTTGAATGGGATTTATGTGGTTCCAAATAAAAGGTCAAATCTTTAGTATCTCAATTTTTGTGTCTCCAGGGGTCCATAATGCAAGGTTTTCCACCATATGAAAAAACGTTGGTGGTAGTTTCCCCTGGTTTTCTTTTATTTTTCTATTTGGGACTTTTCTGTCCAACAGGGGCTCCATGACCCTGCTCCAATCCCCCATAATTACAAAATGTTCATATTCTAATTCAAGAATCATTTGTGTTAGTTTTATATAGAAGTGTGACTTGTTTGTTAGTGGTCTATAAATTCCAATTATTAACATTCGTTTATTTTCAAAATTAATTTCTCCTACCACATATCTCCCTCTTTGTCATTTAAAACTTCCTTTGCTGGTAACAAATCTGAAATATATAAAACTAAACCACTTTTTTATTAGATTTTGCTGAGATAAAACTTTGGCCCAATCTGGGGTTTCTCAAATACTTCATATCTTGTTTTTGAATATGTGTTTCCTGAATGCATTTTATTTCTACCTGTTCTTTTTCTAACATGTGAAAGACCTATTTCCTTTTATGTGGGGAATTCATTCCCTGGATGTTCCATCTTTTAATTCTCATATTTCTTTTTATTTATCTATTTATTATTTTGAAAAGTTCATTGATTTTTGTGTTTCTTTTTGTTTCTCTTTGATTTTATTTTGGTTTATAAGTTATTTTATATCAAATTTCTTTTGTCTCTTTTGATTCTTTTTTGTCATCTTCTGAGTCAGTTACAATTGCATATGCACCCTTTGATGCAAGGTCTTCTTCATCACCTTTGAGGGTACCTGATTCCTTTTCCCCATGTTTGTGATTATTTCCACCTTTTCTCTCATCCCATTTCCCTTTATCTTTCCTGGCCATTGATTTCTTTTGTTCGTCTGTCTCCTTGCCTCTGTACTCCTTTTCTTCTTGTTCTCTCAGTTTTTCAAAGAAGGATTTTGCTTTGTCAATTGAATTTATTTTATAATTTTTCTCTTGTCAAGTTAATGAAATCCCCTCAATCATTTCCCATCTATATCTGATTCCTTTCAGCTGTAGGAATCTAGTCAGAAAACTGTACTCTTTTTTGTCTCACTATTTCCGATAGGACATTCTTAAACAGTTTTATTTCACACTCTTCAATCATTATTCCCCCCCCAAAAAAATTAACTTGGATAAGTTGATCATGGATTCTTTCTCTAGTAAAGTAAACTACGATCTCCCCTAGTAGTCTTCTCTTCTTTGCTTCTATTGAAGAAATTCAAAATATTTTATCAATTCAACATCCATATATTCCTTTTGGAATGCCAATATTTCTACCAATGCTTGAATTATAATTTCATATAAATTTTTATCATTCTTCTCTTTTAGACTGCTTATTTTCACACATTTTTCCTTGCCTTAGCTTCTCTTCTTAAATTTAATTCTTTTTCTTGTTTCTGTTCAACTGACATTTGTTTGTCATCTCTAAATCTTCAACTTTAGAATGTAATGTTTGCACCATATTTTTGACCTCCTTCATATCTTCTGTTAGAAAAGTTATTGTAGATTTCAGATCATCGATCTCTCTCTTAAATTCTTGTTTTATTTTGTGTCATGAGTCCTTAAGGTCTGTCTAATTTCTTGCTGAATTTTCTGAACCATTTCCAATATTTTTAGTTCTCCTGATTTTGGATTTGAGCTTGAATCTAAAGATGGTCTTCTTGACATTGTTTGTATCTGAATTTGTGTTTTGAATTTTGCAGTATTTCTTGTATCCATTAATCTTGCAATAATTCTTTATTCAACCTTCATTAATAATCTCCAATCTTTAGTATCTTTCCAAATGTTGCTTTAACTTAATCCAAATTAGAGTTATTTATATCAAGCTGCTGTTTCTTAAATACTTATTTTTAGAAGTGAGTGATATTATTTCTTTTATACCAATATTTATATTTCAAAAATAAGCTTTAAACAGTTAATCAATTTCTATATAACAAATCAATTTTTAAAAAGGCTTATCCATTTCTATAGAGCCTTCTATATAGTATAGCAAAATATCACAGCACATTCTAAATATCACCTATAATTTCTGTTAAAACCACAACTGGTCTATCTTCCAGCAAATAATCATTATTATTTTTTTACCATCAATCTATTTTTTAATATATATATGATCAAATTTTCACTCTGCTTTATCTACTTCCTTCTCTTTCTTGCACTATTTGTGAGTAGCACAGATGATACTACAACTATACAATATATCTTTTACATGTTGTATTCCAAAATGATACTATTCTTGTAATATATTAACAAATTAAATTCCATCGTCAATTAACAGATTTAAACCAAATAATTGTGTTAATATTTTTAAAAAAGTTTATATCACCAATAATCAATTCTCTTTGATCTAATTAAAATTCTTATCAGGTTCTTGATTTCTTCTTATTTTTCCTCTTTTTTCTGTGATCTTCACTAAATTTCATTTTTATTAGAACTAAATAATCCACCAGTTAATTTGAAGACAAAACAGGAACAGAATCTTAATAGATCAAAGTGAATTGCCTCAACTCTATAATTCACTGTTCTCTAATATTCTCCGGATAGGTGTACAGATTGAATTATAATCCATCAATAAAAAATATATTACATCCACAGGAGAAGAAGAAAAAGAGTCAATTTGCAAACCTGCCAATAATAAAGCAACAAACAGATACAATAGTAACTGTCCCTGGAGAGCTTGCAACTTGTAATCCACAAGAGATATATTTTGTAATCCACAAAAACCAGGAGAGTTTTAAAAATTCAAGTGTATTCCATCTAGAAAGACCATACAAATATATTTTGTAATCCACAAGGAGAAGAAAAGATTGGGAACCAGAACGTGTTCATTCAAACCACAACAGGAGGCAGAGAAAAAGGAGACAAAATAGAGTAGATTGTCGTCTTTGTTATATAACAAGAAAAGACAGGTTAAGTAATCGAGGTGGTAGAACCAAACTTTCTGAGTGAAAGTGAAAAAATAGTGGTGAGATATTTGATTACTTAACTTGTCTTTTCTTGTTTTATTCAGCTACCAATTCTCCATTATCTATCACTTTCACTGATCTCTTTGTTCTTTGTTCTATTAATAGAAGTGGCTTCGCAGTGACTCTTGTCTGCCATTTATATCATCTCCCGTTACTTCTCCCTCTTGTCCAAACAGATTGTTTATTAACTTGAAATGCCATCTCTTATACAGGTTAATTTTTTAAAAATGGTCTCTTTTTTAATAACCCTTTGATAAATTGTTGGGGGTTGATCAAATTAGATTAGTATTTGAGAGGATTACTTTGAAAATTGTTTTTTAAACAAAGAAAATTTTTGTTTAACTGTCTCCCCCTCCCTCACATGTCCCTCCTTTCTCCAGAAGGAGTTATTTTTCTTTCTGCTTATTTCTAATTATTTTCCCCAATCAACAAAGGTACAATTTCCTGAAACAGTTGTAAAAAATTGAAGAACTTCATTTATGGATGTTTCCTTTTATACATTTTTGTCTTTCTACTTTGCTTCTTTGATGTTTAAGAAGTGGTACTGGCCGAGTTCTGCTGAATCAGTGCCTTGCCGTGGCTGCAATTGTGCTTGCAGTCTACAGTCCCGTCTGTGCTGGTCACCTTTATCTTCTCCTTTCTCCTTTATGTCCAATGCTGGGGCTGCTATACAACCCCCGTGAGCACGACCGGATCCCCTTTATCGTCAGGACACTTGATTGTTGAGATTTAGATCTTTTTCTCTCAGCAACCTCGCTGCAGTTGGCACAACCTGACAGAACTATTAAGCCAAGGCTGTGATCACTTGGCCATCTTACCAGAGAACAGGACCCAGAACAATGGATGCAAGCTACAGGAAAAGAGATTCCACCTGAACATTAGAAGGAACTTCCTGACAATGAGAGCTGTTTGACAGTGGAACAGACTCCCTTTGAGTGTGGTGGAGTCTGGAGGTCTTTAAACAGGGGCTGGATGGCCATCTGTTGGGGATACTTTGATTTTGAGTTCCTGCATGGCATGGAGTTGGACTGGATGGCCCTTGTGGTCTATTCTGATTCTAAGATTCTATGATAACTCAATTCTTTCAAAAATAGATTGCATTGACTTTTGTATTTGTCTCCCACAAATAGAAGGAGCTCTGGTGGCACAGTGGTTAAAATGTTGGTACTGCAGCCACTCACTCACAAGCCACAAGGTAGTAACTTCAGTACCAACCAGGGGCTCCAGTGTTGACTCAGCCTGCATCCTTCCAAGGTTGCTAAAATGAGTGCCCAGCTTGTTGGGGCAATTAGTTTACACATTGTAAATCAGTTAGGGTTTTAGTGCACTGATAAGCGGTATAGAAATGTACTTGCTATTGCTATTGCTATTTATCACAATACCACCACATATGATTAATATGTACCTCCATGTACCCCACACTTCCAACATTTGTTTTTAAGTCTTTTATACATTTTAGACAATCTTTCTGGCATCAAGTACCATTGGTAATTGATAATTATAATAATTATTTATCATATTACAGTCAACCCTCCCAGTTTTCAGGGGATCCGTTCTGCCCCCCCCCATGCAAAATAGAAAAATCACGGGTATTCAAGCCTCATTTAGTACAATGGTGGTGTGCTCCCATGTGCATCATTTTGTCCCTCCTGGCTTCATGTCCACGGAAACTCAAAAGCGTGAACAGGAAGTCTGCAAACAGGGAGGGACAAGTGTATAGGATGATACCTCTTTCAGATTCATTGTCCACATTTTTTCTCACTGTCCCATCACATTATTGTAACCCAAATTCTGGGCCCATTTAACTACACCACCTTTTACCAGTCCATCTTCCAATTCCATTTTCAACAACATTCATTACATTTCTCTAATCAAATGCTCAAAACTGGCACAGAAATTAAGTTTAAACCCTGTTTTTTCTTTATGAAACCTCATTTTTTATTTACCTTAAATCTTTCCAATAATTGCTTATAATAATATTGATGAAAGTCAATGCTCCTCCCATGAGCTTCTCCTGAGACATAAATTTAACCTTGTTATCCTCCCATTTAATCAAATCTGTATAAGATTTCATATTTTCTTTTATCCCTTCTAAACAGAGCTTCCTGTGTGGAAACTCAAAGTGGAACAGTGACAGTCTTAGTATGTATTTGTTCCATATTCTTAAATTTGCCTGCCTTGTAAAATGATTATCAAAATCATTAGGAAGTTTAACTTTATGATACCATAAAAAGGTGTGCCAACCAAATCTCAAATCATAGCTCTCTAAATTTATCATCATTGAAAGTTATCCATTCTTTTAATCACACTGCCCGAATATGAGATTTTCTCTCATGTGTAAATGTGTTATGTTGGGTGTGATATTGTAACAGTTATTATAGAGTATATATCTGTCAGGGTTGAAGGGGAATGATGGGAAGCATAGTACTGATGAAATGTAGGGGTGTGCTAATTCAAAGGGATGCCTGAACTTTGAAATGGAATTTGCAGATATGTTCGAGAGGAATTTTTCCAAAATCACTCATGGGAACCAGGTAATGGTGAGGAGACTGGTACAGGATTGTGGGGCTGGGAAGAACAGGCTGCTGTGAAGAGAGAGAGCTGGTATGTTTTGGTTGTTGAACAAATTAAGGAAAAACTTGTGAAGTTTGTGGGTAGGATATTGTTAAGGTTATACCAATGTCTGGATTATGCCACTTTAGACATCTTCCTGTTAACAACTTGGTATTTTCTGGAATAAAGTTACCTGTTTGCTACACAGAAGACTTTTTCATTGTCACTGCAAACAGTGAGTCAATCCTCATCTGCTTTTCTGCTTTAAAGAATTCCAGATTTTCAGTCTTGTTTTGAGGGCTGGTCCGGTTTCTCTCCCCCCCCCCCTTTGGGTGGCATATTAAGTTGTTGGAAGTAACAAGACCAGATAATGTTGGAAGGCTAATTCAGCAGCTGTTAGTCTGTCATCATCTTGCCCTGCCTCTGCGAGGGCCACCCCTGTCATTTTTACATTTCTTTGTTGTTTTCGGACACCAAGCCTGATATAACATGAATCTTCTGTTCCCATGTCTATAAAGCTCTATTCCAGGGGATCTGTCTCAACAACCTCTCCAACTCCTCCCCAGGTTTGGCCTCTAGTGGTCACAGCCAGTCCTAATTTTTGAGGGGAGAATATGGTTTCTGTTATAGTGTTTATTAGAGCCTTGCCCATGCTGCTTGTTCATTAATGGGAGAGTGGGTACTTTTTCCAAAATCTTATCATTTTGAAAAATAAACTCATCCAGTCTCCAGTTGTATGTAACTTTTTGCCTCACAACTGGATGCATCACAACAAGATTATAATTTGATATAATTCTAGATAAATTGTCAATTTCAGTTATTCCAAAAAATAACTGTATTCCATGGCAGTGTCATATTTCACTCTCCATCTATCCTATCATCTTAAAATTTCCATCAGATCAAAAAAGGACTTTGGCAGTCTCCTTTGGTTGAATTTAAATACATTTTCTAATTTTCTATCCAAATTTGGAGTAAATACTCTGTTAAAATCTCCCATTAATATCAGGTTTTAAAAGGAGTTTCAAGCAAAATCTATAAGAGTTTTTTTTTTTAAAAAAAAGTTGACTTTTTCTACATAGGAACATAAACTCTGACCACAAGGGTTTGTTTCTTCCTGAAATTGGATCTCTTCTTTCACATACACTTCAAATCCATTCTTACTGGTTGATCATTGCCCATAACCAAATCACCATCCCCTCAAGCCCCATCAGCCATCTCATTGTCTGTCTTAGCCTTGGAATCATGTATCAAAGAATCTCATTTGCCTTCCAGTCATCTCTGATTTGTAGCCATATTCATAGAATCATAGAATCAGAATCAGAAGAGACCACAAGGGCCATCCAGTCCATGCAGGAACTCAAAATCAAAGCATCCCCAACAGATGGCCATCCAGCCTCTGTTTAAAGACCTCAAAAGAAGGAGACTCCACCACACTCTGAGGGAGTGTGTTCCACTCTCAAACAGCTCTCACTGTCAGGAAGTGCCTCCTAATGTTGAGATGGAATCTCTTTCCTGTAGCTTGCATCCATTGCTCTGGGTCCTGTTCTCTGGAGCAGCAGAAAACAAGCTAGCTCCCTCCTCAATATGTCATCCTTTCAAATATTTCATAGGACTATCCTGTTCTCCAGGAGTTCTCAAAGATTATTGCCAGTGGCTCTGAGATTACATTTGCCAATTCTTTTAATATCCTTGGATGTAGTTCATCTGGTCCTGGAGATTAAATTCATTTAGTTTAACCAGGTATTCATGTACTACCTCTTTACTTATTCTGTGCTGCATTTCCCTTATTGTGTCCTCTGCTCCATTTTCATCAGGTAGAACACCCTTTCCTTTTGTGAGAAGACTGAGGCAAAGAAGATTTTGAGTAGTTCTACCTTTTCTCTGTCCCTTTGACTTTCCTGACTTTACCCTTACATGTGCTAGCTATTTGTTTGAATCCCTCTTTAGTGATTTTGCCCTTTTCCATTTCTTATACATCTCCCATTTATAACTTAATTCAGTTGAAAGTTCTTTTGTCATCCAACCCAGTTTCTTGAGACATTCCCCTTCTTCGTTCTCATTGGAACAGTTTGAGATTGTGACTTCAGTATCTCCCTTTTGAGAAACTTCCATCCATCATGAACTCCCCTCTCCTTTAGTATTTCTGACCATGGGATCACTCCCAGTGTTTCCCTAAGTTTATTGAAATCAGCTCTCATAAAGTCTAGAATGAGTGTCTGACTAGGGACATTATCACATGGAGATGCCCTGAACAGAAGCTGGCTTTAAAGAGAAAGTGCAACCGCAAAAGCGGAAGCAATTAATTAGCCGGCTTTCCCCATCTGATAACCTCCTGCACATTTAAAAGGGGGTTACTCTGAACGGAAAGTAGGCAGGAACTGCTTCTTTTTATTTTCAGAAGATCCCCGAAAATAAAAAGAAGCAGTTTCTGACTACTTTCTGTTCAGATTAACCTCCTTTTAAATGCAACATCATTGAAAATATACACGCTTTTGCGGGTTTTTTTTTTTTAGTTTAAACCCCTGTTTCCTTACTAGATTTCCCCCATGTGATAACGTCCTATGCCTAGCTTCTTCTTTCCACTGTATGAAAAATTCCAGAACACGATCACTCCCATCTAAGGTTCCCACCACTTACACCCCATTGACCAGGTCATCCCTGTTGGTTAGGATCAGATCTAAAATAGCTGATCCCCTTGTTGCCTCTTCCACCTTTGGGACAAAGAAATTGTCTTTGAGGCAAGTGAAGAATCTGCTAGACCTTGAAGTATTGGCTGAGTTTGACTTCCAGCAAATATCAGGATAGTTGAAGTCATCCATCACTACTACATCTCTCCTTTCTGAGTGTGTGGTCATTTGTTCTAGAAAGGTATCATCCAATTCCTCAGTCAGACTTGGGGGTTGGTAGTAGTCTCCCACAATAATATCCCTGTTGTTTCCTTCCCCTTTAATTTTTATCCAGATGCTCTCCACCTGATTTCCAGGATTTAAGTCCTGGATCTCTTCACAGGTGTAAACATCCCTGATATATAATGTTATTCCTCCTTCTTTCCTGTTTGGCCTATTTCTCTTGAAAAGGTTATACCCCTCTATTCCTACATTCCAACCATGAGACTCATCCCACCAGGTTTCAGTGATGTCTATTATATCATATTTCCTTTGTTGTGCTAGGAATTCAAGTTCATCCTGTTTATTTCCCATGTTCTGTGCATTAGTGTAGAGACATCTAAGAGCATGTGTCCTCCCCACTAGCTGCCTGTGTGGGGTTTTTTGCTTCCCACTGTTGTGCCCTTGCATCATTTGCCTTGTTCCCTCTATAACACTTTAATTATTATCTTCACCCCATGATATACTCCAGCCTTCCAAGTTACCTTCCAAGAAATTGTTCCCTTCTCCCACATGACTCATTTCAAAGCCCTCCTGATCAAATGTTTGAGACTATTGGCAAAAATATTTCTTCCAACTGGTGTGAGATGCAATCCATCTCTTGCCAGAAGTCCACCCTCATGGAACCATGGCCCATGATCCAAGAATCCAAATCATTGTTGGCGGCACCATCTTTGGAGCCAGTTATTCACATTGCTATCTTCCTCTCCCTTCCTGAACCATTCCTTATGACCAGAGTTGTTTCTGTTTGACATATCAATGAAAAAAATTAAAGATATGAATAATAAAATGAAAAATTATATGTTTATAGCAGCAGGACTGCCCCGAGCTGGAAAATGGATTTCCATCCTACAGAAAAGGAGTGGACTATTAAAGTTCTTGAGTTTGGAGAGATGGACAAGTTGGCAATGTTGATCAAATAAAGTTTTTTAAAGGTTTGGGAATTATTCTTGTTCTATAGGAAGAAAGAAGATCATGATTACAGAAACTGAGGCTTAAAGCAGTGTTGCTTAATTATTTAGGTCAGAAATAATATAAAAATAGAAAGGGCCAGTGTGGTGTATTGGTTTGAGTGTTGGGCTACAACTCTGGAGATGAGGGATCAATTCCCCGCTCAGCCATGAAATGCACTGGGTGACCTTGGGTAAGTCATACAGTCTCAGACTCAGGGGAAGGTGATGGCAAACCTCCTCTGAACAAATCTTGCAAAGGAAGATAGAAGATATTTGCCTAAATTAAAAAATAAGTTTTTTTTAAAAAAAAATTAACACTTCCAAAGAAGAAGACTTCCCCACACTCAAAGGCAGCATATTCCACTGTCAAACAGTTCTTAGAGTTAGGATGCTCTTAAGGTGGAATCTATTCCTGTAATTTGAATCCATTGCCCCATGTCCTAGTTTCTGGAGCAACAAAATACAAGATTGCTCCAACCTCAATATGACATTAAATATTTAAACATGGCTTTGCCCTTACCATGCCACCCCTTAACCTTCTCTTCTCCAAGCTAAACATACCCATCTCCAAAAGCCATAGGGCATGGTTTCGAGACTTTCACCATTTTGGTAGCTGACCTCTGGACATGCTCCAGCTTTTTAACATCTTTCTTGAACTGTGGTGTCAGAACTGGATACTGTTAGTCTTGTATCTTGCTTCTGGGCTTCCTGTATGGGTTGACTAGTGTGGCAACAACATTTTGAATTAGAGAGGCATTTGGTTTGAGCCTGCAAAATTCTGCCTATATTATGGTAGTTTTATGTCATGAATGATGGGCTAGTCTGGTACCAGTGCACACAGGTTCAAATCTCACTTAACTGCCAACCTGCCGATCTTGTAATCAACAGAATCAGCATCTTAATCATGTGAGCCACTGCATCCCTGGTCATTACTATGGACAACACTATATCCTGACTTAACCTTCTGTAAAGTGCCATTGTGAAGATAAAAATGGGATAGCTGTGATGAAAGACAGCTGTGATACAAGTGGGATGAATTAAGAAGTAATACAATTAAGTATTAAGCAGACTGAATCTTCACTGTTGCTCCATTTCTTGGAGCTCATATGAAGAGATGTATCTGTCAGATAGTCTCTGCTATTACCTACCTCAGCACAACAAAAGTCTATGGGATGGCTAAGGAGGAAGGACACACATATAACCTGCAGCATATAGCAGCCATGAGAGTGTACATGCTATGGTGTGCATACACACACACCCATTAGCCAAAAAGCTTCCACAGCAGTTTGCTAATAGTTAATTTGACAGCCCCTACCCTTCAGGCTTAGAATCTAAATGAGACATAACACACAAGGGAAAAGAGATGAAGACAGGAAAATAAATATGATCATCATCGACTAATTCCTGGCACGATGGAGATGTGCATGGTTGCTCTCATTTCCCCCCAGACGTCAGAACAGTGGGAGCTAGAAAGATGAAGCCAAAGGTCTTATGAGCTGTTGAATCAAGGCATGATGGTGGTAAGCCTGGCATTGTATTATTATTACCCAATTATTGGGGATGGGAGGGTTGCATTGCGGGATGAGGGAAAGTTTTAACTTCGTATGTTTTAAATGCTGTAACCCGCCCCGATTGCCACACAGAGGGGCAGGCTATAAATAAATAAATAAATAAATAAATAAATAAATAAATAAATAATAATTATAGTGTGTGTTTTCATCTGCTAGGTAATTTGTGTGTTCTCCATATTTTGTTCTTTATTCTCACAGAACTTCAGACTTATAGCAACCTCCTCTTACATATTTTTTGGGGGGAAGATTTATTCAGAGAAAGTTTTACATTGCTTTCTTCTCAGGCTGAGAAAAAATGACCTACCTGAGGTTACCGAGTGGGTTCTCATGACACTACACTGGCTTTTGTTCCCCATAATCTGTTCTTTTGATGTCATGTGGTGCTATGAACTGCTTTTTAAAAAGTTATTTTCCTTTGTCACAGAAGCCACAGCCCTGCCATGGTTTGGTGTCACCAGGT
>CM034709.1:12258123-12272212 GCA_020142125.1 Phrynosoma platyrhinos | reverse complement strand
AAGGTTATATCCCTGTATTTCTACATTTCAGTCAAGAGACTCATCCCACCAGGTTTCAGTGATGCCTATTATGTCATATTTATTTTGTTGTGCTAGGAGGTCAAGTTCATCTTGCTTATTTCCCATGCTCTGTGCATTAGTGTAAGACATCGAAGACCATATGTCCCCTTTACTTGCTGCCTGTGTACATTTTTCTGCCTCCCACTGTTGGGTCCTTGTACTGTTTGACTTGTTCCCTCTATGACAGTTTGACTATTTTTTCCAGTCCCTTTGTCTTCCAGAACACTGTCTCCCTTCCCCACATAATTCAGTTTAAAGCCCTCCTGATCAAATTCTTGAGACTGTTGGCAAAAACGTTTCTTCCAACTGGTGTGAAATGCAGCCCATCCCTTGCCAGAAGTCCGCACTCATGGAACCGCAGCCCATGATTTAAGAATTCAAATCATTTCATTCAGCTCTTATAAACCAGAGATTAAATGTTTTAAACAGTATGCTCTATTTTATAATTTATTTTCTTATAAGGCAAGTTTGCACAAGATGAAACATTGGATATAAATGGCTATATGTTACACATATTACACACAGATGGTTATATATACTCAAATAATTTGTTTATTCAAGAAAGAGAACATTTTGCACCAAAGCTATTTTTTCCATTCATCACAAGTCTGTGTCAAAGAAACCAGAGGCATGTGGTTTCAGATTAAATGTTGGATGACAGAAAATGGCAATACATAGGATTTGGGTTTTTCAAAATGGCCAGAGCTGACTCCAGATTCTCTTAAAATTGAATGGCTTTTACTTGAGGGTAGATTGACATAACCAATCACAAACAAATTGAATCTGTCTGGCAGTGGCTGCTGGATTATTCCCTGGAGTTGACAGGTGCTCTATCTTTCCATATCCTCTTCCATTCATCTATTTTTTAAAGACTTGGTAAGTACCTACAGATTAACGATAGGCCAGCCTCAAATGCTTGAATGCAAGATGTTCTTCACTGAACCTTGCAAGTACTGTAGATCACCTTAGGGGACATAGAAACATGTTCTGTCTTGAACTGATTGCATTCTGCAATTGACAGAAATGTCAAAACACCTTAGAGTCCCTTTGGGACATAGCTACATTCAAACTGTTTTTAAAATGATCAAATTCTTAGCATAGTGCAAACTGTACCATAGACAGGACCTTGGGGATCATATAGTCCAGCCACTACTGCTGAACCAGTCTGCTCCAGTACTTCCTATTTCTCTTGGTTCTTATTAATCTAGGCAGCATCAGTCTGCTTTCTACACAATGACCCTTTAGATACTTGAAGACTACTATCACATCTCCTTTTAATTTTCTGTTCTCTCGGTGAAACAGAATCCATATGAGTCTGATTGCCTCAAGCATTGTTGTTTTCCTTTAAGTGATTTCTGACCCTAAGGCCAACCTATCACTAGGTTTTGTAGGTGAGATTTGTTCAGAGGCAGTTAGTCCTTGCCTTACTCTGGGGCTATGTGTGTGACTTGTCCAAGATCAGCCAGTGGGTTTGCATGTCTGAATGGGAAACTGAATCCTGGTCTCCAGTTGTAGTCCAATGCTCAAACCCTCTTAAAAGCATAGATCTACAAATTTGACTGCAAAAATGGAGGTCATAAGAATAGTGGAGGTCAGTGAAAGAAAAAGTCAGGCCTGGATGAATTAGGGAAGAAGAAGGCTGAAAGGCTGCTTTGGGTGTGGGTGTGTTATCCACAGCTTACCTTGCTGGTTGTTTCATTTCACACATGCCTATTGTTAGTTTTGAATTAAATGTTTGTTGAAACCTGCTGAATTGCTCTTCTTCCCCCTCCCCAATGTACAAATCTGTCCCTAGTATTTCCATGTTATCCTTGTCTCTGTTAGGAAGGATCTAATTAAGGGAATTTATAATTAGTTCAAAAATGCAAGAGCGGGGTCCTAACAAAGCCCTGTGGGACCGGATACCGATATGTATACCAGAGGACTAAGGAATCCCACAATGGATGATGCTGAGACAGGCTTCTCCAATTAAAGTCTAAATATTTATTAAAAGAGAAAAACTTCACACACACAAATATGGCACACACACACACTGCACACATAGGAATAAAAGAGTGAAAGTGGGAATAGCTTGAGATGGGCCAGACTGAGCAAGTACTCACTTCTGAAGGCTTCTCTGGGATCCACTGGGGATGTTGATGATAAAGATGATGATGATGCACGGCTGCCAAAATGGAGGAAGGGATGGCCAAGGGAGCTATGATCAGAGCACAGACTGATGTGGAGCCAAGCTGTACTCCAAAGATAGCATGTGGAGCCTAAAAATCTTGGGGTTTAAATAGGAAATTTCTACCTTCTGGCTATTGACTAAATGGCTTGGCTGTAGCCTGGACAAAGGCATTGATTGTCTTAGCTATGTTAATCTAAACAATGCATTTGGGTTCAAGACTCTCAAGAAAGGGAGGCTAGAGAAAAGGGTGCAATCAAATCTGATCACTTCCCCATTAAGTGTGAGTCTAAGCACTATTATGTGTCCTTTCCAGTATAATGGTTTTTCTCTTTTGGCAACTCCCAAACCTGTCTGGTAGGGAATTTTCCAGCTGTCCTGAGTAGATCTCTCAGTGCTGACATGACTTGCCATCTAGGGGATTATGGCTGACATCCCACAGAGGTCAGTCTGAGGTCATAGAGGGAACTCCGCATGTGTCAAAAATTTTATGAAAAATCACATTTGCTAACAGATTCCCCCCCCCCCCTTGAAAGTGTTGAGACCAAAGCACGGGTGTGTGGGGTCAATGTCTTTCCAATTCACCTTTGTCATAAAATTTGGGGTGAGAATTTGGAAGGAGATGTCATTATGTGGAAGGGAGTAGCTCTCTCATAGGGAAGGATTCCTAAAATCACATCACACATCTGGAACCTCTTCATTCTAAAGCAATAACCTCAGTAGCAACAATCCATAATAGCAGCAATAGAAGAAAGCAGTAAGCAATGTAAATGAAAACAATAAGCAATATCATCAGCAATGTAGCAGCAGTGGTATGATCCATGTGAAAAACATTCATCAATGAGCAACGAGAATCCATGTGCAAATAATAGCATAATGTTCATGGGGGAGCTTGGCAAATGGAGAGTCCAGTGGGGGCAAGATAAGTTAAGAGTCCAAGGGGCAGTGTTGATGTGCTTGTCCATGAGATGGCAGGGTGTCTTGGCAGGAAAATCTTGTGATGCAGGCATGAAGGTCATGAGAAAGCTGCTTGTTGTCCTTGGCGGGAGGACACAGCAATGCTGATTTGACAGAGACCAGCAGTGGGTCACTAGATGTGGGCAGTTCAATTGACCTGGCGTCAGAGGATTGGAGGTTGATGAGGGTGTCTGCAATGGCAGGGACACTGTGGGACACCAATGAACACCAGGAGACATCCAGAGCAATGCCTGGGTTCTGGAACAGGAGGCCACCTCAGTGGCTTGGGCATCGTGTTGGAGGCTTACTTTCCTCTTGTAAGATTCGGCGGAATAGAGGTGAATTGAGGGTGAATTGATTCCATCTCCCCCCTGTCTCCGGAGAGACTCAGCTAAAGTATGTACCATAGGATAGCACTGGAGTCAGTAGCAGAGAAGCTGAGAAAGAGAAGGAAAGAGAGTATGTTCCAAACTTCCATTCTCACAAAGAAATCCATTACCAAAAAAGGGGGTATAGCGCCAAACGAAGAAGTACAACAATAATAAGCATGCAACAAAGAGTCTAGTGAGGGCTAAGGCCCATTCTACTAACTACATAAATAGCTATTCCAAGGGCTGAGAGATTGTAGCGGTTACACTGTCTCAAAGCTTGGTGGTCTACACAAAAACTATTAGCAAACTTGGGGGTTGCACCAGAGCAATCTATTACATGGGAGTGCAAGGATAGATCAAAACTGGTCAGGTGGACCGAGAGGGTGAACCTCATAGGCTATCTGAACTGTGGGCATCTAGTTTGGGTGAAGCTGGAGTCGCCTCCTGGGAGTGGGGTCAGGACTGCTGGGAAAAATATGCAGATTAGGTTTCTGTTTGGAATGAAATTGGCCTGAATCATCTGAACCATTGTGTTTCTAACCGTGTATCTGGTTGTGGTTTGGAGCGGGGATTTAGGTTCTGAGCTCCGAGCAGTTTGGTCATGATGACTTGGAAGGTAGTGGACAGGTCTAGGGTTGCAGTATTTTCAGTGGCTGAGTTGCTCTAGGCAGGGCTTCTGTGATGGAGCCCTGCTACTGACTGATAGGGAGGACCATCTTTGGTACACAAAAAGGTGGGAGCCAGTCCCCCATCTCCTATTGAGTTGAAAAAGATAGTCCCTCTGGAAGGGCGGGGTGTGTAAAAATGGAGACTTTGGATGTGGCTAAGTTTATCCAAGGAGGCTCTCTCCCCCCCCCCCCCCCCCCCCCCGGTCCCTGGAGGAATGGGGATGACATGAAAAGGAGCTTCACTGGTGAAAAGGGTGTAATGCCTAATGGTCAGCTGTTGTGGGAGGTCCAGTCTGCATCTAATGGCACGGAACTTAGCCACATGCTTTCTTACTCAACATGTGAGACTGGCAGCGCCTACAACAATGATGATTTGTATTACCAGGATTATTGCAATGCGGTTGGTGACCAATTTCAGAATTGCTTGTCCTGTGGCAGACCAGTCCCACTTTCCAAACCAGGTATTTTTTTATTTTATTTTATATTTTGCTGTGTCTTTGATTTCCTGAGTGACTTAAATGATTTGTTGGGCCTTGAGTTCTACAGAAATCTTAATTCTGGCCTCAGTCTGCTCAATTGGTGGCCTGACTCAAGTTAGTGAGTAGGCACAGCCATTTTGAGATCTGTAATTCATCTTCTAAATGAAATCCTTGTAATAACTGAGTTTACCTGGTATGGGGCTTCACTTGTGTATTCCCTAATTGTCTCATGCAAATAAAATTTCTTGCCAAAGCAGTCTCTTACATGTGCTTGGCAGAAATAGGGGTTTCCTAATGACCCGGGGGCAGTCTTGGAGATATCTCATCCACAGGGTTGTCAAGAATTGAGGTGGACTGAGAGGTAGTTAACAACAACTCTTGGTTTTTTTAAAAACAAAGCAATTCACATCCATCGATCACACTTGCTGAACACGGATCTGAATTTATTTATTTTTAAAAAAAACTGCCAGAAAACTGCTCCTCAAAAAGTGTAGGTTTTTTGGATTTGTCACAGTTCAAAGCAGTCTCTTCTGAAACTTCTCAAAGTGGGAACAAGGCAATACAGCAATTAGCAATTTGCAGTAAATCATAGTGGGAATGGGCCAATAGAGTGCTGAGCCAGAGCACTCCAGAGCTTCCCCAGACCACAAACCCAAAGAATCCATAGGATGAAACCATGACATTTTGCATGGAATACTAGTGCTATAATTCTATAGTGTCAATGGGCCCCTTCTCTTCAGGTGTGATCCACTCAGTTTGCTATCCTTTAGAACTTGTATGCAGAACATATTATAAGAAAAGCAGGCTTGGACACAGAAGAAGGAGGAGTGAAAATAGGAGGAAGGAATATCAGTAATCTAAGATATGCAGATGACACCACAATACTAGTAGAAAACCTCACAGACCTGGAACATCTACTAAGGAAGATCAAAGAAGAAAGTGCAAAGGCAGGCTTAATACTGAACATAAAGAAAACAAAAATAATGACCACCAAGGAACTTCACAAGTTGAACTTAGATAATGAAGAAATAGAAATAGTAAAAGAATTCTCATACCTGGGATCAAACATTTGATAGAAATGGGGACTGCAGTCAGGAAATCAGAAGAAGATTAAGAACGGAGAGGGTGGCTATGAAAGAACTAGAAAAGATTCTAAAATGTAAAGATAATACAAATCAGCACAAAAGTTAGAATCATTGTATTCCCTATTATCATGTGTGGATGTGAGAGCTGGACAATTAAGAAAGATGATAGAAAGAAAAAGAACTACTTTGAGATGTGGTGCTGGAGAAGAGTGTTGAGGATCTTATGGACAGGCAAAAAGACAAACAAATGGATCCTAGAGCAGATCAAGCTGGAAACGTCCCTGGAAGCCAAGATGACCAAACTGAGGCTGTCGTACTTTGGACACATCATGAGAAGAGAAGACCCATTAGAAAACACAATAATGCTGGGAAAGGTGGAGGGACCTAGGAAGAGAGGAAGGCTACATACCAAATGGATGGATTCTGTTAAGGAGGTCATGGGTATGGGTTTGCAGGATTTAAGCAGAGAAGTGGAGGACAGGGGGTCTTGGAGATGTCTCATCCACAGGTTTGCCATGGGTTGAAATTGATTCGAGAGCAGTTAACAACAACAACAACAAACAAAGGCAAGTAATTAAAACCTTATTCTTTATTGGGTAGGGCTTTTGATGAGGTAGTTGTTTAGCTGCTGTCCTTTCTTCCACTGCTTTAACCTGTAATTCTGTGCATGTTTACCCAACATTAAGCCCAACTGAACTCAGTGGCAGTGGCATCAATAAGGGTGTGTGGGGGAGGGGGAGGTACCATCCACAGCAGATGACACCCTAGAAGAGAGTGACACCTGGCAAGGCCCTCTTTCCACTGTGTGGTAAAAAGGGCCAAGTAGGTCCCTCTTGACTTTGCTGCAGCACTGATGGTCTTCTCTTGAGGAGGCTGGTACTGGAGCAGTGGAGAAGAGGGCTAAGTGCCCCCTTTTGGTTGTCCCCCCACAGCCTCCCACACACTGGGTGACACCAGGGTGAGGCCAGCAGTGCTCAGAGGGATGAATTTTTGAGCAGATCTATATTACTTGACTATAAATTGACTTCATGTATAATTCAAGGTCAGGTTTTGGAGCCAAAATAATAGATTTTGATATGACCCCATGGATAAGTCAATGGTAAAACATGTAACAAAGGATCTAAAGGATAAAGCAAAGCAAAACCATGCCAAAGAACTTATTTTTTTTAACAGGCATAACTGTTTCTGCTCATACTAAAGGCTGGATGGATGAGAGAACAGAGTGGTGTCAGTGTTTACATGACAGATTACACTCTTGCCTTTCACCAGGGAATGGCTCCTTTTTTAACAAGAGTTAAAATACAGAACTTAAATTGACCCATGGATAAATCAGCTCAGTCAATTTTTTAATGAAAATTTTTAGACTTGTACATGAGTACACACAGTATTTATGTTTTACTGCTATTCTTCCTGTAACTGTGTTATCTGATGCTTTCAATCAGAAAAGCCCATTGCTAGGGCTGATAACAAATTTGTCATTAAGCCTTCAAGAGAATTGCTCCCTCAGCTCCAGCCTTATGATGAATTGTGAGGGGTATCTGAATGTTATTAATGCAGGATTCAGAGCTCTAACATCCTGTGGACTTTCTTTGCCAAAGGAGATGTCAGGCTGAAAGACTACAAAGCATAAAATAAAGACATAACTTTTTTTTTTAAAAAAAATGATAGCCTCAGCTAAGGATGTTATAGGAGCCTGGTGGGCTTTTTCTTTTAAAAAGCAAGGAAGTTTGCCTACTAGATATCTGGGAGTACGTTAATGGTATTATTGAACTGGCAAATACTGGTAAATGAAAATGGTTTGGTACATTTTACATACGTTTTCCCATGAGAGAGAATGTGGGCAAAGTGAAATATTCTGAAAAATAAATCTCAGAAAGAATGGAGGAAACAGAAAGGCTTTCACTCAGGGGCAGAAAATACAAAGTTGTCAATTGTTGTTGAAATGCAACTCCCAGCAGATCTAGCCCCAACAGATCATGGTTGATGAATTCTGGGAACTGCAAGTCAACAACATCTGAAGGGTGACACCTGATGGCACAGTGGTTAAATGCCTGTACTGCAGCCACTCACTCATAGACCACAAGGTTGAGAGTTCAATACCAGCCAGGGCTGAGAATCGACTCAGGCCTGCATCCTTCCGAGGTCGCTAAAATGAGTACCCAGCTGTTGGGGGGCAATCAGCTCACAGTTGTAAACCGCTTAGACATCCCATAGCATGATATGAAGTGGTATATAAATGAAGCTGCTTTGCTTTGCATTCCCACCCCTAGTTTAGCTGAAGGGGCTGAGTGCAGTTTAGCCACAGACTAATATCCATAGTGAAGCAGTTAAAGTTTTTAGCTGAATCTGGAAGAGCTTTTTTAAGTTTGAACCTCTTCATTGCCTGGTTTGGTCACTTTTACTCTTTCTGAACTACCTCACAGGAAAGATGTTATCTGAGTTGATGGGGAGAGGGCCCCATAGCCATCTGGCCCACTGCTTCTCTCTGGAAAATTAAAAATCTCATTTTACATTGCTAATGATTGTCGTGCAACCATCACCTGACATGTTCTACAGGGTTACCAGAAGAGAAGGAGTACATGGGATGAAGGAGGAGGAGGAGGAGGGAGCTGGGCGGGTAGTTTCTGGCAGAATTTCATTTTATTTTTTTCAGTGGGGATGGGCAACTTTCAGAGGCTAGGGGTCCCCCTGCCAAACAATTCAAGGGCCTCAGTTCAGTGTCCCCTCAGTGTAGTGTAATGATCTGCAGATGGGGCTTACACTGGAGTTTATTACACAGGGGAAATTGGGAGTTTAAACAGTGATTAACTTATGAAAATTGCACAATTGACATTAAAACGTGCTTAAAATGACATTAATGCAAGTGCCATTATCCTGTGAAGAATCAGGGAATAACCAGGCAAGAAACAGCAAAAAGTAATTCATGGGAAAATTCCATGATTGAGTTACTGTTGTTTCTTGCCTGATTTTTCATGGGATAATGGCCCTTTAATCACATTTTGTCTCAATGTTGTGTGAAAACCATTCGCACATTTGCACTCAAGTGCAGGTTAATCACAGATTCTGCAAGGGATAACAGTACTTTGCATGTGAAAACCATTCGAACAATTGTGGGTTAATCATGGGTTAATCACCATTTTGTACTCCCAATGTTCCCCTGTGTGATAAACTCCTTGCAATACACTTTCAAACTCTGCCACCTTAGTGTTTACATTCTGCACAGTGCTAAAAGGGATCTCACATCAAATAAAGATTACATCCTAGGTTCTTGCCAGCTGTGTTCCAATATAAACCAATCTGTCACTAAAGAGTCTCAACACTTTTTTTTTGTTTCTCCTATTCAGCTTCCTTTCTGGAATTTAAATAGCAATATTCTTTAAGAAGATTTCTTAAATGTCCTATAGCTTAGGGCCAGAAACTTGATCATCTTGCTGGAAAATATTGTGTATTGTTTTGATCTTGTTCAACTTGACCAGCTGACCTCTTTTCTAGTGGCAACTGATTGCTTCAATGTCAGTGTGATGGTGAATTCCCACGAGTTGTGGTCTGAATTTCAAACCACTGAATCTGTTTTGAGCTCAACATTTTGATAGCTGTTTTGAAATTCCAACTAAAACTCCATTGACATGGACCCAACAACCACCACTTCCCATAACCATTCATTTCCATGGCACTTCAACCCAGGGTCATGAGAGTTAAGTAGCATCTCCTTACTAGATGTGCACCAAAATGGCAGATCAATTGGAGTAAGGGATCTGTAAGTGGAGAAGAACTTCTGGGCAGATCCCTTTTAATCTTTAATCAGAATGCCAGTTTATCAGGACTGGAAATTCAGCATCATCTACTTCTTATTTTCTATGTCAGTATAATATTTCCTGCGGCAACATTTGTGAAAGGATGTCATGAGATATGAAATGTGATATATTAAAGAGTAATATATAGAAGCTGTATATTATAGAATATGTATATTGAGGCTGTACCCCTAGTGTCAAAATGGTGTCTGATCTAAGCTTTGATTCTCTGCTGGTGTCACCCAGATATGCTGCCCTCTGTGCAGACACTTGATGAACATTGGAGTTCCAGACTATCCCAAGACTTTTTCTCCATGAAGCAAAAACCCAGATGGTCATAGAACCATAGAGTTCAAATAGACCACAAATACCATCCAGTCCAAGCACCTGCCATACAGGAACACACAATCAAAGCACTCCTGACAGATAGCTATCTAGCTTCTGTTTAAAAACCTCCAAAGAAAGAGACTCCACTACACTCTGAGGGAGTGTGTTCCACTGTCGAACAGCTCTTACTGACAGGAAGTTCTTCCTAATGTTGAGGTGGAATCTCTTTTCCTGTAGTTTGAATCCATTACTCCAGGTCCTGTTCTATGGAGGAGCAGAAATCAAACTTGTTCCATCTTCAGAATGACATCTTTTCAAATATGTAAACAGGGCTATAATATCACCTCTTAACCTTCTCTTCTCCAAGCTAAATCTACCCAGATCCTCAGTCTTTCCTCACAGGGCATGGTTTTCAGCCCTTTCACCATTTTGGTCACCCTCTTGTGGACATGCTCCAGCTTAGGCAAAAGGCGGTATATAAGAAATAAATTATTATTATTATAATTTCAACATCCTTTTTGAATGCCCATAACTGGACACTGTGAGGCCTGACTAAAGCAGAATAGAATGGTACTATTGCTTACTTTGATCTAGACACTATACTTCCACTGATTCAGCCTAGAATCTCATTGACCTTTTTAGCTCCCATCTTTGGAATTTAGCTGCAGATTAGTCTTTCTTTCAAAGTGGAAAAAGGGGGAAAAATCTATCACATTGCACAAATCAGTGCTGTGCTGACTATCTGATGGAAGGGATCAACATTTTTTTCTGTAATGTGCAAAAGATCAGGACCATATTCATGACCAACTATTTCTTTCTTTCCTAGAAATTTGCTGCAGGCCAGTAGCCAACAGTTCACAGGCTGGCACCCATCCACTAACCATCATTTTGAGTAACACTGGCTTTAGTGATACAGAATAAGCCATGGGGATTCACAAGTCTCTCTCCGTTATCTCTCAGCATCAGCTGCCTGAGATGATCACCTCATTCTAATATTAGAGACAGTCCTTTTCTGGTTTCTACTCTCATTTCAGCCCCAAAAAGTGTGATGTTTTGATGTTGGACTATGACTCTCAAGACCAGGATTAGATTCCCTGCTTGGTCATGAAATCCACTGGGTGATCCAGCACAAGTCACATGCTCTCAGCCTCAGGGGAAGGCAATGGCAAAACTCCTTTGAACAAATCTTGCCAAGAAAACCACATGACCTGAAGGCACACAACAAGAAGGTGTCATTTCTTGAGCCTGCTTTACTTTGCAATCAAAGCAAATGGTCACCTGGGACTAAATCCACACAGGAAAATAATCCAGTTCCAGTGTGCAGCATTTTGCCCAGATTTCACCCCATTTACACTACATTGACTCATAAAAATCCAGATTCATGTTCTATTGATAGCCACACATTTCCCATGATCAATTTCAACTCGGTAAAAAAGGGTGTTTCTTCCCAGGCACTTTCCCCCCATTCCCAACATGCATAAAGCTATTGTTTTTCTGTCAGTTTTACCACCCACCTTTCACACTCATTGGATGACTCTGCCATCTAATCCCCCTTCCCCTTCACACTTTAGTAAGCAAGGGAACTTGAAATGTTTCCCAACACAGGCAGTTGTATGGAGAAGGAGAAATAATTCTCCTTCCCTTTCCACTCCAAATCCTTGCTGGAATTCAGACTGGTGTCTACAAAACATGTTCCTTCTTCTTGGTGTAATGTTTGGCTGGTGCTGCCTCTTTGGCCTGCCTCTTCTTTCCATCTCTCCTTTTTGACTGCCAGGACTTTTCAGAAGCAGAGAAAGCAACCCCTGGGCTTTGGTGTGAAATGGAAGCAAACTTTTGATTTGACTCCATGCCTGTAGGAGAAAAGGGGCTAGTGAAACATTTGCCAGTTGGAGGATGCCACCCACCAATCTCTGCCACAATGATCCCACAGGACGCTTATTGCAAAAAATCAGGAAAAACTGATTTTTCATGGAAGCCCTGGAGTAAAAATAAGTTTTTCTAAATCATATTAAAATCTAAAAGCAGCACTTTCACTGTGAAAACAGTCATATGTTGTATGTTTCAACAGCACCAGAATTGATGTGGTTATGGATTTTTTTGCTAGTGTAGATCCAGTCCTAGAGGCATGAGTCAAATCCTACTCACTAGTGTTGTTACTTCAGGATTATCTTAGACCCTGAGGCTTTCAGCCCAAAACCTGAGGCCTAGGAACAGACCCAATAATGTAATTAAGTGTTATGCATTAAGTACCAACCACAGTTTGCATAGCTTTTTATTCGAACATACACAAAGACTGCACATACTTTCTGGATTAAGACTGTAATTTTAGCTAAGGGGCTGTTTCCAATCCCAGATCAAAGGTGAATGAAATAAATTCTCCCTTCTCATTCACTTGGGGAGATGGGTAAGGAACATTTAATCTAGCCTACATGCTTCTAGCTAGAAGATGGATGCAAATTAGCAAGCAGCCCTGGTGGCGCAGTGGTTAAAAGCCAGTACTGCAGCCACAATGTTGTGAGTTCCATTCCAGGGCTCCAAGGTTGACTCAGCCTTCTATACTTTGGTAGGTTGGTAAAATGAGTACCCAGCTTGTTGGAGGCAATTGTAAACCACTTAGAGCATGCTGAGTTCAGTATTAAGTGGTACAGAAATGTAAATACTATTGCTGTTTCTTTTGCATTTGGTAGTAGCTAAGCTGGAGATCTGGGCAGAGTCCTTTCTTCTTGCCCAAAGCTGAGCTCCCAGAATAGAAGAATTTTCACCCTCATCTCCTGCCTGAAAATGATCCATAAAAACTAAAAGCCAGGGCCAGACTCTGAGACCTGGCAACCCTCTCAGTCTTATCTGTACCAAACCTGTTTTCCGCATCTGCTTAGTTTATTCCCCTGAACAACATCTGACATTTGTTTTTACTTATTTTCATTTTTAAAAATGTGCCACTGGTCTAGCCTTTCTCTTAACTGTTTAACACTGTGTCAAGAGGGCACCCTTGCTAAGAAAGAGGGGTTAGAAAGGTTTCTGTTTGTATATGATGGCTAACAAGCTGCTTTGTAATTTTGCATATATTCTCTTTTGCCTTTTGCATATTAACTGTCCCGCCTGCACTCATGAATGGTCTGTGCAAACCTCCATGTTTTTTATTTGTTGATTTTATAGCCTCAACCAACTTTAAAGCTGACTCAAAGGTTAATTATAGTTCAGACAGTAGTTTTTTTGGGGAAAAAATTCATTAATTCCACTAGGGTAGTCTTTTCCTTTTCTGCTTAACATCTGTGTCAGGCTAACACCATAATTACAGCTCTGAAAAAGTTTCCTCATTCCTGTCAAAAAATTCATATCCTCTCTACCCAGACTTCCTTCATCATGCATTAAATCTGAATCTCTCTCTTTTACATTTTTACAGTATGCTGGGTAGAAGATTATTATCTTTTCTTTTACATATTCATTAAGGTTCCATTCGGAACAAAGTGTGGTCTCACATGCTCTGCTCCTTTCTCCCTCAAAATGTCCCCTCCATTTTCTGTTTAGAGCTAACTGTATTGTAAGTACAAATCAGTGTGGCTTAATGGTTTGAATGTTGGACAGAGTTTGAATCCCCACTTGGCAATGAAACCACTGGGCAACACTGGGCAAGTCACTCTCTCTCAGCCCCAGGGGATTGCAATGGCAAATCTCCACTGAAGTAAACACCATAGTAGGATTTGCTTCAGGATCACCATAAGTTGGAAATGACTTGAAGGCACAGAACACACACATGCACAACTTTATTTTCCCTGTGATACCTAAATTAGTAAACAATGAGTAATCATTGCCCTCCAAGACAGATTCAGAAATCCACTTCTGTCCATGGTTTGGAAATAGCATGCATTTGAATAGCATGCATTACAAATAAAGATGGCTGACTTATTTTTAGGATGACAAAGACATAGTAATATTTCTCTCCTTACGCCTATTACAACTGGTAATAAGATTGCATTTGAGTAATAAATAACATTTACCTTTACCTTTTCTCTTTACTTGTGAGGGCCATTTTGAAGAGGTTCTTCAGTCAAATTTTAGGCCAAAAAGATTGTTAGATTGATTTTTTAGAAAAGAATTAAAAAGTAAGTCACATCAGGAGCTCTGGTGGCACAGTGGTTAAATACTGGTACTGCAGCCACACTCACAGGACGTTTTCACACAGG
>CM034709.1:12247697-12258023 GCA_020142125.1 Phrynosoma platyrhinos | reverse complement strand
CCAGGGTCCACTCAGACCTCCTTCCTTTTGTAGGTTGGTAAAAATGCTTGTTGCGGGCAATTGGCTTACACATTATAAACTGCTAAGGGAGTGTTAGTTCACTGATAAATGGTACAGAAATGTACTTCCTTTTGCTATCAGCATTTTTAGTAGAATTGATGGGGCTAGGTTAGTTTTGTAGACTTTGTAATGAGTTGTTCAATAAATTACATTTTTTTAAAAAAAAAAATATTGTGTCAAGTTCTATGACCAATATATCATTTGATTAGGGACAAGATTATGGCTGAAGATCACAATCACAATCATAATCACAATCACAGTTACCTACAGTTGTATATCCATAACTGATTTATATTCACAATCCTTGTGTATTTATGATCATGGCAACAATGTAGGGAAAATATAAGTATTGTAAAAGTCCTCCGGTCCTGCCTTACAGAGCATCAGCCTTTGTGAGCAACAGGGGTCTCTTTCCCCTTCAATCGGGATGCAGCTGACTGGTGTTTCTATCCATCTCCCATCAATGATCTCTAGTATTTAGGAGGAATTGCAACCAGGATCCCTTTTCTTATTGTCACACTAGAGATCACTGATGGCAGGGAGGTGGAAACACCCCAATCAATAGGAAATCAGACCTACATTGCTTTCAGGGGCTATTGCCCAGAAAGGCAAGATTGGGTGGGAGCTGGGCAAGTATACCTAACTCCGTCATTTTGGACATAATTGCAAGCTATGATTTGATCAAGAGAGGAAATAGGAAAGGAAAATTATCATGAAATGAGATGTGGGAAGTATAGAGACTCCTGTCAGCATATAGTTTGGCTAGAGATCTAGGGGTTCACTGTGAGTCATGCTGGCATAATTTTATTTGGTTTACATCCTACTAGGGCACAAACCTGAGGGAAGGGCTGGAGGAGGCAACTGCTACCTCACCTTCAAAATTATTTAAGGCATGTAACATTTATCTCCAGTGTTCTGTCTGGGACCTGAAGTACATGGAGAATACAAGATAGCACCTTCTTTGCTTAGTACCAGACTCTTACAATCAGAGTTGGGCAAAGTACACACCCACCCCAGAAATCTACCAATTTGGCATGGATGGTCCTGATTAATCCTCTGTTATTCCACTTTTTGAATTGCTCTTAAAATTTCTCTGTTTCTCTCTCTTTCTCCCATTTTTTGTCTTCATCCTCACTTTACCTCAATTGGTTCAAATGGAATTCAAAATGCAAAACTAGTTTACACTCAACTCAACGGAAAGGAGACCTTGCCCATCCCAGCAGATTCAGGCAAAAGCAAACTGTTGCAGCCTCTCCTAGCTTGTGTTCACATTAATAACTTTTGCCACCTTGACTGTCCACTGATGCTGTTTGGCCATATGTGAGTTAATTTTCATGTGTGAAATGTTGGAGGCTATGCATTGAAAACAGAGTTAGGGAAAGTGCATCCTGTGCACTGAAGGTATACCACCCATTCCTCCCAGGGTAAAAAAATATTTTTTTAAAAAATATTTTTTCACTGAATGACCCAAACATGCTTAGAGGGGTGTGGTTGTGTTCTCATAATAATTTGAGGGACCCTGAGACATTTTAGGTTCAGAAGAAGACTTTGAAAAACAGAAAGTGAATAGGCAGTGATTTCCAGGTTACTTTTTGTTGTAGAAAACAAAAGTCCTCTTCTGGGTGGGCAAAAACATGGGGGAAAGGCCCCAACCCCCCTAGATGGTATTTAGGATAATTCTGGGGCAAAGAAAATATGGCCAGAATTCACAAGCCACTGTCACCATGTATGGATGCGAGAGCTGAACAGTGAAGAAAGGGGATTAGAAGAAAATAAACTCATTTGAGATGTAGTCCTGGAGAAGAGTGCTGAGGGTTCTGTGGACAGCCAAAAAGACAGACAAATGGGTCTTGGAACATATCAAGCCAGAAATCTCCCCGGAAGCCAAGATGACAAAGCTGAGGTGTCATACTCACTGGAAAAAATGATAATGCTAGGAAAGGTGGAGGGAAGTAGAAAGAGAGGAAGGATGCACACTAGATGGATGGACTTTATTAAGGATATCTCAGGTATGATTTTGTAAGAACTAAGCAGAGCAGTAGAGGTCAGGGAGTCTTGGAAATATCCACAGGGTCACCATGGGTTGAGATTGACTCAAGGATAGTTAAAAAAAAAAGCCACACAGTTAAATGTCCTTCATGAAAGTAGATGTCTTTTTTTTTCCAGGTGCTGCAGAGGCTGGTATTCCTGTTTCCTCTCCACACAGCACCCAAAGCCCTCCTTTCAACCTACTTTAAAGCCTCAAAGCTGCCCCATACAAGCTTTCTGTGGTGAACAGGCAAGATTGGAGATGCATCTGGAACTGCAGGAGGCACAACAATTGCAGAAGCACTGGACTTCTGAAGGATCTCTGCAGATCTCAGCAATGATGTTGCCATTCAGGTATGGGAGGGTGTTTGCCAGAGTTTCTCCGATCCTACCTGCTCATTTTGTAGCACAGAATGCCTGTGTGAGGCAGCTTTGGGGCTTTAAAGTAAGTGGTGGTGGTGGTGGTAGTGGAATATGGGTCAGCACAGTAGAGTTTATCACACAGGTTTATCCCATGCAGAAATGGGATTTAAAATGGGAAAATCCCACAAAAGTGGGATAATTTTCACACAATGTTGGGCATTAACAAGCATGGAAAATGGACAAATCCCACAAAAGTGGGATCATTTTCACACGATGTTAGGGGCATTGAGCATTTATGCAAAAATAACCCACACAGAAATCAGCCTCTTTTTGCTTTCTGGATTCTCCTGAAAGTAAAAATCGGCTGATTTTGTCCACTTTCTGTGTGGGTTAATAAATGCTCAATGCCCCCAATGAGTCTGAAAACAATTCCGCTTTTGCAGGATTTTTTTTCAGGATTTAAATCCTATTTCTGCATGGGATTTAGGTAGTTAGCCTCCAGTGTGATAGACTCCATAGCTACATCACAATGACGATTGTGCAAATGGAGATAGCAGTATAGCCATTGTATAACAAACTCAATGAACAATGTAAAACAATGCAACATGAGCCACATTGTGCATTGGGACATGTTGGGCAATGGCATGGTGCTGTTGTACATTACTGCAATTCACCAGCATGGTCTTTTATCATGTCAGTGACATAGAATCATAGAGTTGGAAGAGACCACAAGGGCCATCACATCTAACTTCATGGCTATCATGTCACCCCTTAACCTTCTATTCTACAGGCTAAATATATCCAGCTCCCTAAGTTGGTCCTCATAAGAAATGGTTTCCTGAAATGTATCTGAAATGGAAATGGGGTCATACTTCAACTGTAGGATTAGAATAATTGATAGTTGATGGGTAAATAATGATGATCTCATCTAGGTAATATAGGGAACTAAAGCTAATGACATAATAATTTGCTGTAATGATTAGAGCATCACAATTATACTATATATAGACAACTTAGAAAATAAAGTAATAACCAAAGACAGCAGCAATAGAAGCTGTATTAGAAATGTATCAGGATGCTTGCCAGAATGAAAGATTTTAAGGATTGAATATATGGGTTGACTGTTAATAAGCTGAATGGAGAACATAAGAGCGAATATGATAGGAGGTTTTTGCATGTCGTGGAAGGGAAGAGAAAAATGTTGTAGATAGGAGTAGGGTAGGGTTGAGATGAAAGGTAGTTTTAAGGAAGTGTTAGGACAGTAATAGGAAGGTAATAGAAAGAAGTTGTAGTCTAAAAGGAGTTAGAAATTTATTAACAAGCCACAAGAAGGAAAAAAGATTTCAATTCTTTCTTTTTGATACTTAGGGCATATATAGAAGTGGTGAATGTAAGTCTGTGTATATGTTGATGTTTTGTATTCTTTTAATATGTTCAATAAAAATTCTTTTTTTAAAAAAAAAGACATGGTTTCCAGACCTTTCATAGGGTTTTCTTAGGTAAGGAATACTCAGAGATGGCTTTGCCAGTTCCTTCTTCTGAAATATAGCCTACAGCAGCTTGTATTCCTTGGTGGTTTTCCATCCAAATACTAACCAAAGCTGAGGCTGCTTAGTTTCAAGCTCAGATGGGATCTGCTGCCTTTAAGGCATTGATTCCTTTCTCAGCTACAAGCAGACAGTAAAACAATAAAAGAAATTTTATAAAGAAATAAACACAAATTTTATAAAGAAATGGACACAAGGGAGGTGGGCAGTTTAGCCTTTCTTGGAAGGAAGTTCCACAGTCTGGGAAAAATCAGTGAGGAAACCCTCTCCTCCATGTCCAGCAAATGTGCCTCTGAAGATGATGGTTGTATTGGTCAAATCAGGCTGGTGCAGATGGATGAAAATTTCATTTGGATTCACCCCACCCCACCTCAGTCTGAATAAACTTGTGAATACGTAACACCAAAACCAGCTTAATTTTTTTTATAATTGATAACTTGTTCTTCCATTGGGAGCAAAATATGGATGAAGTAATTGGCAAGAGGGGGATGTAATCATACATAAATGCCACTTTGATTTGCTAGAATCTCCAAAACCTGAAAGTGCCAACTATGAAGTCATGCAAAATGGATAATCCAATTAGCCAATGCATATGCTTACTAGATACAAAGACACCATCTACACATGTAGATTAATTCAACCCTTCACTAATGGCTTTTGTAAAAGAATTCTTTCCACACTTTGTAGTTTTGTATTAAGTAATTTGCAATGTAATTTTCAAACAGATGTATCTGGTTCATTTGCAGTACTGGAAATATTAGATGTTGTGGATGTTGTAAAAATCAATTTTAGACTTTTTAAAAGACTGTGGAAATCTATATTGCTTCAGCAAGGCATTAGCTGTGCACCAACTACATGAATAGAGCTTTAAAAACAGATTAAGGAAGTGTATTACTACACAATGTATATCCATGGATTTTTTTACTCATTTTCACAGCTGGTCTATGTCTAATTCTGATGATTTTGGTGTCTATTTATTTACTTTAAAAATGTTTATACATCACCATATATCATAAGATTTCAGGGTACAATAAATTTCACATACAATAAAATCAATTTAAGTCTGTAAAAAAAAGTAAGCTCTGAAAAAATAACAATTTAAAAGAATCTGAAAAATTAAATGAAAAAAATAATAATAATGGAAGCACAAGAAAATATTTTAAAAAAAAAATCAGCAATGAAAACAAACTAAAATAGTTTAAAACCATCTACCTGCATAGATTTAGGGGAAATGTTTACAAGTCAAAAGCAATTTTTTTAAAAAAGCAAAAACTTGGCATTGGAGGGAAGCAATTAGGTTTCCAAAGGGAAGATATTCCACAACTGGTGTGCCATAGTCATGAAATTCATATAATTTGAATTCACTGGTTCATGTTGTAGTCTCTGGATCAGCAGAAAACAAATTTGTTCCATCTTCCATGACTCCCCTTCATGTATTTAAAGATAGCTGTCATGTTCTTTCTTAGTCTTTTCTTCTCCAAGCTAAATATACCTAGCTCCCTCAGTCGTTGCTCTTAAAGCTTGGTTCTTCTGTGTACACATCTCAAATGTGTAGATTCCTCACACAGACACCCATAGTGTGCATTGCTTTTCAAGCAGAGATTGAAAATGGCCTTCAGACAATCTATGTATTGAAGACAGAATGAATTGTGGCAACTTCATTGACAAAATAAATCCACCAAAGCGCATTCCTCACACATGTCTACACAATATGGAATAAATGCCCAGCCCATCACCTAAACCTCTAATTCCAATTGCTAGTGTCTAGAGTTTTGTTGCTGTTTACTACCTTTGAGTTAACCCCAACTCATGGTGATCCTGTGGATGAGACAACTCAAAAACTCCTTTTTTCAAATGCTTTACTCAGGTCCTGTAAACTCATACCTATGGCCTTCTTAATAGAGTCTATCCATCTAGTGTGTGGTCTTCCTCTCTTTCTGCTTCCCCCAAAGTCTCCTTCTTTGAGGTTTTTAAACAGAGGCTGGAGGGCCATCTGCCATAGGCACTTTCATTGTGTATTCCTGTATGGTAGGGGATTGGACTGGATGGCCTTTGAGGTCTCTTCCAACTTTATGATTCTATGATTCCACCTTTCCTAACATTATTATCTTTTCTAATGAGTCATGCTTTCTCATGATGTGTCCAAAGGACAACAGCATCCATTTGATCATCTTGGCTTCCAGGGAGATTTCAGGCTTGATCTGTTCAAGGACCAATTTGTTTGCCTTTTTGGCTGCCCACAGTATCCTCAGCACTCTTCTCTAGCACCACATCTCAAATGAATTGGTTTTCTTCATATCTGCTTTTTTCACTGTCCAGCTCTCACATCCATACATGGTGATGCAGAATACAATAACTTAGACAATTCTAACCTTGGTGCTGCATTGTATATCTTTATTATTTAGGGTCTTGTCTAGTTCTTTCATTACTGCCCTTCCCATTCATATGAGGCATTCCAAAAATAAACTGAAAATAAACTTTGGTTCCGCAAATTGCTTTCACACGTAATTACCTTAATTGCGAAATTAAAGTAAGTGCATTTAACATTCACACACAAGTGAGAAAAGCCCGTAAATGTACTAGAAATGAGCTTCTTGCACATGCCCAGATAGAAGAATGCTCTCTGGAACCATGGGAAAAGCAGGGAAATGCTCCCAAATGCACATTTGCTTTTCACATTATGGTACATGCAAAATTACCTTAATTTCGCATTTGCATTTCCTCCAAACAACCAAATTTCACAAGATCTTGGATAACACCAGTTTCTGTCCAGTTTCTGTCCAGTTTCTGTGTGACGTCGTGTGAAAACTTGAGGCACAAATCCAATTTTTGTTTGGGATTTGTGTGGATTAACCAGCAGATTTGCCCCATAGTTTTCTCCCATTCATTTCTTGACTGCAATCTCCCTTCTGATTGATATTTGATCTGTGGTATGGAAACTCTTTTATTATTTTGTATTTCCTCATTGTCTTGGTTGAATGTATGTAGTTCATCCATGGTCATTATTTTTGTTTTCTTTATGATCAGCATTAAGCCTGCCTTTGCACTTTCTTCTTTAACCTTCTTTAATAATTATTCAAAATCCATGATGTTTTATGCTAGTAGTATAATGTCATCCACATATATCTTAGACTGCTGATATTCCTTCCTCATTTCTTCACTCATCTTTTTCCCATGCCTAAGCCTGACCTTTATATGATATTGTCTGCATACAAGTTGAACAAGTAGGGAGATAAAATGTAGCCTTGTCTTGTTCCCTTGCCAACTGGGAACCATTCTCTTTCTCTGTATTCTGTTCTAACAGTAGCCTATTGTCTTAGGTACAGATTTTTCATCACAAATATCAGATGTGATGGCACTCCCATGTCTTTAAGATGCATCCATAATTTTGGAGGGATCTATGCTGTCAAGTTCTTTGCTCTAGTAGTATATAAAGATGTATGATTGGAGTTCATGTAGCAGACTTCTGAGCATAATTTTGCTAGGTCAACTAGAGTGGATCCACTGAATTAATTGCTGAATGGCTAGTCAACACCAAGCCATGTGAACTGGTAGTGAACCACTGACCATAGTTTAGTTAAACATAGGTGTTGATGTGTGTTGACACTGTGAAATCGAAGGCTTTCATGGCCGGCATCCATAGGTTTTTGTGTGTGTGTGGGGGGTGGACTATGAGGCTGTGTTCTAGAAGAGTGTATTCCTGATGTTTCACCTGCATCTGTGGCTGGCATCTTCAGAGAATGCTGACATGGGGGTGTGTGGGGTATATGTACTGTGTGACCCTTGGTTGAGAGGATTAGTATGTCTGCAGCTCCCTATATCAGCCTTCCTGAGCTTTAAGGATTTTCTCTTGGTCCCACCATCATCAAAGGTGAGGTCACAGGCAAGAGGCTTTTCAGGGGCTGCCCTCAGGTTGTGGGAGGTTCAGTTGCCCTCTCTCTATGTTTATTTCTGCTGACAGGGACACCTCCTTATTTAAGGCAGGGCTTTAGCTTATAATTCATGTTGCAGAATTGTAAAAGCACTTAAGGGGGCTGTGCATTTATCTTTTTTATTATGCTCTAAATGTGTTTTAAACTGTGTTTTCAATATAATTATTTAATTGTTATTTTAAAGTTTTGTGCCAATGATATTTTAGCTTTACTTTGCTTTAATTGGATACTGGGTCCTTTAACTGGGTCCTTTGCAAGGAAAAAGGCAGGATATAAATTAAATGAATGAATAAATAAATCTAACAAAATTCTACTCACACACCGGTGCAACACATTACCTTTCAAGGGACTGTGCAGTAGAAGAAAGCTGTTGACCCAACATGAGATTTAACCTGGTTTCAGGAACTTGGTACCATATGTTTTAACTGCATATAAAGTCTAGCATTTAGATATCATATCCTCTACTTTCCCAATTTGGCAGGAACAGTCCCAAATAATTCTTGTCATCCTATAGAGTGAGCCTATGAAAATAACTGTTTGTTTTTAACAGAGGGGTGTGGTATAAATAATAATAATAATAATAATAATAATAATAATAATAATAATAATCTAAGAAGGTGACAAGGCTATAAGACTGTCTGCCCACCTATCCTACCCTGTGATAGCAGCAAAGCACCATAGGCAGCACAATAGTAACTCTAGTAGTGGGGTTGGAAGAAGCCCGAGCAGAGACTCTAGGGATCATCCTGGAACATTAATGGCCCTTTAGGACAATCTACCTCTGGGATAAAAAAACATACCATTTAACTGGAGAAAACTGAGGGAGAGCCATGAGAGGAAATATCAGGAGCAGTGATTGAGGTTGTTCAGGGCAGAGGAAGATATGGCGACAACAGCGTGGATCTTTGTTACAAAAGAAGGCGGGCTTGATGCTTGAAAGTGATCCCGCATTCAGTTCACCCTGTTACCCAAAGTAAGTTGGGAAGCTCATCAACCTTGCCACAGAACCTTACCTTGCTCCTTTGTAACATCAGGTCAGTAAAATACTTTCTTAAGGGGGGGAGGGATTATAATGTTTTAATGTTATATTTTACTCTTGTCAACCACCCTGATTGGTTCACCACAGGGTGGTATACAAATTATTATTATTATTATTATTATTATTATTATTAAAAAATAAAGTGCATATCATCCACAATCTCCTTGTGGATGAGGAAGCCAACCTGGCCTGTTTTACAGAAACCTGGCTGGGGAAAGATAGTGCCATCACCTGGAATCAGGCTCTTCCAGCCAGGTACTCTGTTAATGAGCAGGTAAGAGAAAGTGAGCAGTGGGGTGGAGTGACTCTGGTCCATAGAGATAACCTCACCTTGACTAGGATACCTATCCAGAAAATGGACCGCTTCGAGTGTATGCACCTGAGCCTGAAGACTAGGGATAGTATAGGGATTTTGTTGGTATATTGGCCACCCTGTTGCTTAACAGACTCCCTATCCGAGCTGACACAGTTGGTCCCAGAATTGCTGTTTGAATTACTCAGACTTTTAGTTTTGGGTGACTTCAACATCCCTCTTGAGACCAGGTTAACAGGTGTGGCTCGGCAGTTCATGGATTGCATGACAGACATGGGCCTATCCCAACTGGTTTCTGGGCCAATGCACACTGTGGGTCATACCCTAGATGTGGTCTTTAGTACAGAGCAGGCATATCATGGGCAGAGGTAAAAAATACCACCGCACTGTCATGGATGGATCATTTCCTGGTCAAGGTTGGACTAAGAGCCACTGTCCACCCCACTGGAGGTGGAGGACCTATTTGGATGGTCCGTGTTCACTCCAGAAAGATTGTCCAAATAGACTCCAGAAAGCCTTGGAGAGTTTCTTGGTTGGTGATGCCAACAATTCTGTTGAAGCCCTAGTTAATACCTGAAATACCAATCTCTCTAGGGCTATCAACACGATTGCTCCCAAGCGTTCTTTCCAGCCCGCTTCAAACTGTCAACTTTGGTTCAGAGATAAATTTAGAAAGATGAAGCAAGCGGGATAATGACTAGAGCACACCTGGTGGAAAACTCGACTCCTATCTGATAAGACTCATCATAGGAATTTTCTCTGTTCCTACTGAGAGACAATACGTGCAGCGCAGAAATCTTTCTCCTCTGCACATATTGCGTCTGCAGAATCCCGCCTGGCAGAACTGTTTAGGGTGGTGAGGGAACTGACACAGGTTCCACCTGTGCAGAACCCTTTATTTAACCCAACAACAGACTGCTGTGATGTCTTTAGCAACTATTTTGCAAATAAAATCTCTCAAATAGGAACCAACTTAGAGACCGGGATTATAGCAGAATCGACTGATTAGGTGTCCAGTAAACCCATTTCAGTGATTAGACTGGA
>CM034709.1:12194359-12204577 GCA_020142125.1 Phrynosoma platyrhinos | reverse complement strand
GGAACAAAACATTAAACTTCAAACACTGCATGACCATCGCCCTCACCAGACACATTACTCTGGGGGACTTGGAAGACTGAGAGTTTACCACCTGAACAACCACCTGGTTGTCATACCAAAACCAGATGGTCTTGTTAGCAAATTGGCTTGCCCACAGGTGCACACCACCACAATAGGAAAAAGTTCCAAAACCATGAGATCTCTAATCAGACCACGTTCTGTCCCAGCAAAAGGCCAAGCCTCTGCTGCCCACTGGCTGTTCCAATAAACACCAAAGCCATGGGCACCAGCAGCATCAGAGTGTACCTGAAAGTCTGCCCTCAGCAGCATTTTAGATCTCCAAAATGAAGTCCCATTGAATTGCTCAAAGAAGGACTTCCAAACCTTCAAATCTTCACAGATACCACTTGTGATCCTAATATGGTGGTACGGTGCTAACACCCCTACAGTAGTTCTATATAATCTTGTGCAGAATGCTCGTCCCAACACTACTACCTTGCAAGCGAAGTTTAGCAATCCTGTAAGGAATTGAAATTCATGAAGTGTAGCTTTTTGCTTCTCTAGTTTCAACTTAACCTGCTGTCTCATAGCCACCAAAAAGGTAAGCCATGTGTCAGGGCCCTCGGGGTTTTTTTTTTCAGCTAAAGAAACTCCCAACTCCGACATCAATTCCTGAAAATCAGCAAATGTGTCCCTACATTGTGAGGAATTAGGATTCCCAGCAATCCAGAAGTCATCTAAGTAGTGGGTTATAGCCCTATTACCTGACCTCCTGACTGCACACCAATGAAGAAAGGTACTAAAAGTCTCAAAAGCTGAACAAGAAATCGAGCACCACATTGGCATGGCTGTATCAAAATAATCCCTTCAAACTGAAACCCCAGTAAGTCAAACTAATCCAGGGGTACAGGGAGCAGCCTGAAGGCAGATTTTATGTCGCACTTCGCTAAGAGTGCTCCCTTGCCTAAATTCCTAACCATCTCGACTGCTGAGTCAAACAAAGTGTACTTAACATATATAAGCTCAGGATCTATGGCATCATTCATGGAGTCACTCTTTGGGTAAGATAAATTATGAATCAACCTAAATTCCCCAGGTGCTTTCTTGGGCACCACACCCAAAGGGGATAAACAAAGGGTGGGAATTGGCAGATGATCGTTAGGTTCTGAAATCCTTCCAGCAGCTGTCTCTTTTGCCAGCTTGTCCCTTACGATGGCCAGCAATTCCTTCACAGAATGAGAATTGGGTGCATAACGATGTACCCTAGAACCTGTATAAGGGATGCGAAAACCCAAACAGAAGCCATGAAATAAATAAGATGCAGCCTCCTTGTTTGGGTAAGCCCTCAACCAAGCCACCATTGCATCTAAATTAATTGGTGAGGGAACCTTTATTTCTTGGTGACACTGGCTGGGGCTCAACTCCCTCTCCTGACTGCTTACCTCTGTTGCAGGAAGTGCTGAGGTGACCACCCCCGCATGTGTTACACTTGTGATCAAACCTGCAGGGCTGCCTCTTGCACTTGCCTGTGTTAAAATCCCAGCATATACCAAGTTGCTTTCTTTCCCCCATGCCAGGCCTCACATTCTGCCCTCTTGGCTGAGTAACCATGGGAACAAACCCATTGTCACACCTGATTGAAGGGGAGGCCCCCACCATTACATCTGCCCATAGTTCAGATTGTACATGCTTCTAAGACAGGGAGTGATCTTGGGCAGCCCTCATTCTGAACTGCTCGTCATAGTGCAACCAAGCTGCACACCTAGCATTATCATGGCAATTGGTATAAGCTTTTATCATAATCTCCTGATACTTAGAAAAATCAGGAGACCAATGGGGCTCTATTTCCTCAATCACTCCCCTGTAAATAGTAAAACCCATAATCCAATTAACAAAATTGTGCTCAAGCTTAGGGTGTTGGAGCGCCTGAAACTCTTTTGGGAGGCTGAACATGTTAGCGTGGTGATGCAGCGTGTGGAACCACGTAACGTGAAGCACCAGGATCCAGACTGTCTTCGATGAAGCAGGCAATGTTGTCAGCTACAGGAATACTCCTTTCCCCTCCAGACAGAGCAGAGAGAGACTCAGCAGATGTCTCACTAAGAGGCTTTTAATATTCAGACTACGTACAAAGGCTATGTACAACGATACACCAATGCACTCTCCAACAATCTCCACCTTTCACAATCAACCCACACATGTGTCCAGAGGCTTGTCCCTTATATAGCCAGTGCTCCACATGGCTTTCTGGCCCTGCCTCTTCCTTTTGGACACCTGTCAATCATTAGTATGACACATCATGTTTACAGCCCTTTTGCAGCATTTACTGTGCTTTACAGCACCAAGTGACTCCCTGTCATTATGTCTCCTCCTGTTTCATCAGCCTTGATGCTGCATGACTCAGCAGTGACCAAATGCTTAGTCATCATGTCTGCTGTCATTCACCACATTGTGCATTTTCACTGGAACATTATTCCAACATTCCCCTCCAAAATGAACAATGTGTGCACAATTCTTACTTTTACACTTCTCATGTAGTGTGTTCTTCTCAGTCATGGAGTGTTTACCTGTGGCTCCCTTATCAGTTTCCCTTTTGTGACATATCCCACCAGCCTGACATTTCCAATGTCCTCTTGCTGTGTTTCAGTGCTCTGGCCTCTGTCTGTGCCACTGTCAAACATGACCTGTGTGTGCCCCAGACTTTAGAACCCCGTTCTAGATCTCCAAGCTCCGGTCTAGATCCATGAACCTCGTTCTTTTCCTCCAGCAGCACTCTCTTGATATACACTTCACTGGAAACTGTCCACCACTCCAGGCACATTTCTTCATCTGGTGCAACCACACCCTGGCCTAGATCTACCTGCCATCCTGGCCTAGACGATCTTACCACTCTGCCAACTTCTAGGCTGCACCTACCGCTCTCCAGAGCCCTGAGCTTCTGCTGCTGTTCCTGGTGCCAGACCTAGCTCCGAGGCCAACCGCTCATGCCTCTCCACCTGAAGAGCCTTCGTGAGGATGTCAGCTACATTGTCCTCCGAACAAATGTACTCAAGTCTCAGAATGCCGTTCTGGACCAACTCCCTCAAATTCAGATACCTGACACCTACATACTTCATTTGGTTCTTCAGGTTCTCCGCCTCTGACATGGCAATGGAGGCCTGTGAGTCCTCATGCATGACCGTCGGTCCTGTGCATGCCTCACCTGGATCTTCTAGCAGCCTTCTTATCCATTGCACCTCTCCTGCCATCTTGGACAAAGCTGCAAACTCAGCTTCCGAGGTACTCAGTGCCACACAGCTCTGTTTCCTGCTTCTCCAAACCACTGGACTGTCTGCGTACCTGTCACTGATTTCTTATCATGTAATTCAGATGCAAAGGAGCTATCTACAAAACATTCCAGCTGTGCTCCAGATCCCTGTAGCACAAGCTTCTGCTTCTTGCTGTCCTTCAGGTACCTCAATACCCTTTTCACTGCAGTCCAGTCCTCCAACATGGGATTGCTTACTCTAAGGATCAGCACACCAACAGCAAAGGCTATATCTGGCCCCATGTTATTGGCTATAAACTTTAAACTGCCAATAACCGACCTGTACAGATCAGGACGCTCGAACACCCTGTCAGACTCTGTGCTACTTGTGAACCCTGGTGTTATGGGACTCCTAGCCACCTTTGCACTCTCTAGTCCACATTTCTCTAGCAACCTCTGAATCTTCTTTGTCTGAGTTAGCATCAATCTGCCATCTGCTGTTCTCTCCACTTCTATCCCAAGATAAGACTTGAGGTTCCCTAGGTCTTTTAGGACAAATTTCCTTGCCAGCTCATTCTGCACGGCCTTCACCTCCTGCTCCATCTGAGCAGCCACACACAGGTCATCTACATAGATGACTAAAATGACCCCTCCTCTCCTATACACACATGCATCTGCCATGCTTCATGTGTATCCAAACCTTACCGGTTCCTCATGGATGCACCTATTCCAGCAGCGCATACTCTGCTTTAGGCCATAGAAGGCTTTCTTGAGTATGTAGACCCTGCCCTCCTTGCCATCATCAAACCCAGGTGCCTGTTTCATATACACCTCCTCCTCAAGCTTGTCATTGAGGTAGCGGTCTCAATATCAAAGCGCCTGACTATCTGCCCTTTCCGGGCAGCCACTGCTAGCACTAATCTGAGATTCTCTGGCTTGGCTGTGGAGAGAATGTCCTGTCATAACTCTCAAATTTCTGTTGAAAGAAACCTCTTGCTACTAGCCTGGCCTTGTATTTCTGGGTCCCATCAGGCATCTCCTTCTTTTTGTAGACCCACCTGCAACCTACAACCTTCTGGTCTCCTGGCCTGGCTACCTCCTTGAAAACCTCTCTCTTCACTAGTGAGTCAAACTCACACTCCATGGCCTGGAACCACTTCTCTTGTTCCTCTCGGGGAAAAGTGAGAAGCACCTGGAAACTCTCAGGTTCCTCTGCCACTGCAGCACACACCCTAGCATTCTATACTATGAAATGCTCTGGAGGCCTTCTTACCCTTTGTGTCCATCTAGGGATGATCACTCTTGCCTTATCCCTTTCATCCTCACTGTCAGTGCTGCTCTCTACACCCCTGTCTGTGGCTGTGGGTGTTGATGCCTCACTCTTGGGTGTTGTGACAGTGGGAGCTTGGGTGCCTGTGGGCTGGCTGGAAGTGCTGGGCTAACTCTCTGTGGTGTCTTTTGGTGTTTCCACCCTTCCATTCCCAGTACTGCCACCACCCTGTTGTCCCAGTCTGATGAAGACTTCCTGATTTGAGTGGATTCTCTCCCACCCTGAGTGCCTTTCAAAGTTTGCACTCCTGGACAACATGATGTTCCCACCTCCCAGATGGAACCTATAGCTGTTCCCCTCATACCCCACAAACCTCAATCTTTTCCATTTGGGATCACCCTTCTTCTAGAACCTCTGGGGAACCAAAACATTGGCAAATTGCCCAAATACCCTCAGGTATTTCAGATTGGGTGGCCTCCCATGCAACATGTAGTATGGGGTTTGCTGCACCTCGGAATGCCAGTCGGTTGCTTATGTGGCATGCTGCCAAGACTGCCTCCCCCAAAGACCTTCTGGAGCTTCAGCATCCAACAGCATACAGTCTTTTTGGGTCAGCATGCCTATCTTCCTTTTGGTCAGTCTGTCCTCCTGGGGTGTCGCAGGGTTGGTGGTGTTGTGGTGGATGCCCCTCCACTTCAATCAGGTCTGTAGGATGGAAGAAAGAAACTCACTACCACGGTCTGTAACGGTCTCCCTTTCCACTCTCTCCACCCAGGCCTTGAATGTGGGAGCTGCCTGATTTTTCTCCTTTAGATTAAAGGCATATGTGTACCTCATATGGCAATCCACAATTACCATAAGGTACCTATTCCCACCTATAGACTTGTTATAAGGGCCTGCTATGTCAGCATGAACTACCTGGAATGGCCTCTGGGTGGTGCACTTTCTCCTTTTGGCAACAGGGAAGGCTTTCAGCTTAATCCTGCTGCATACAGAGCATTCCAGGTGGTTACTGCAGTTCTCCCACTTAAGCCCAAGACATACCTCCTTCAGCTTGTCCAAACTGTTGAACCCAGCATGCCCTAGGACCCTGTGTAGGTAGTGCACACAGCTGGAGTGCAGTGGCACATTCCCAACTGTGGCACACCCTGCCTGGGAATCCAGAAAGTATAACTTTTTGTGCCTGTGTGCTTTGGCACAAACCTGCCCCCCTCTAGTGATGAGGCACTCATCCCCCTCAAACTGCACTGCATAGCCCTCTGAAACTAAGGCTGAGACACTGATCAAACAGTTTTGCAACTTGGGGGCACAGAGGACGTTCTCAAAATCTCTTTCAAACCAAGGGAAATGCACAGTCCCCATGTCCCTGATTTGGCTGGAACCTCCATCAGCCAAACCCACTCTGCTGACACTGGAAGGCTTCCTGTCCTTCAGCAAGGACCTCTTGTTGATGATGTGATGTGTGGCTTCACTGTCAATCATCCAGAGATGTGTGTCAGCATCTGCATGATGGGCCTTAGAGTCACTCTCCTTGACTGCCAAAACAGTGCCTTTCCTGTTCCCAGGAGACTGGCGTGGTAGCTATTTCCCTCTGGCAGCTGGTGACCTCCTGCAGTTCCTTTGAAAATGTCCTGGCCATCTGCAAGAGAAACATCATTTTGCTCTGCAAACAGCTGCATTCTCAGTCTCTTGAAGTGCTTCTGGTGGTGTGGTTGTTGTTGTTGTTGGCTGGACCTGTTGCTATCTCTGAATGCCAGCTTCAAAATGCCATCTCTGGCGTTCCTCCAAAACATGTGTGATCACTAGGTCCACAGAAAGTTGGGTCTCTGGCACCCCCTGGAGGCTGTACAGGATATGGTCAAATTCCGACGACAAACTGCTCAGCAAAATGTGTGCCTTCTGCAGCCTTGACAACTCTATTTCTCTAGCATGTGCTTCCAGGAATAGATATTTCATTTCAGCCAGATGCTGCTCTACAGACTGGCCTTTGACCATTTTACATGCATACAGTCTCTTTGTCCAAAGCATCTTTGACAATGAGGAATCAGACTGATGCACACTCTTCAAAGCAGGCCAAACCTCCTGGGCAGACCCTTTATCTCACACATGGTCTAACTGGCTGGGGTCCAAACAAGGACAGATAGTCGCACGGGCTCTCCTCTCTGTTTGAGCATTCTTTGTGTCCACAAATGTTCTAAATTAGGCACCTCACCCAAAGACAATTGATGCCTTCACACACCCCACTGCTGGGCAGAGTTGTAAATTCCCTCCCAAACCAAGCGACGGGGTCCTGACCTTCCCAGTCCTGAGTAACCAGGGCACAGCTGAGCCTGCAATCAAGCTCAGGGTCTACGCACCCAGTGGAGGAAGCCTGAGCAGCAACCGCCTCAGTCCGGTGTTAAGCAAACTGAGTGTTGGAGATGCGCAGGCTGCCCTCCAGGCCCAAGGCGACCGGCCCGAAGGCCTCACCTGGCCTTTTTTGCCAAAAAGCACAGGAGGCTCAGATTAAGAACTCCTACTGTGCCGGCAAAATGAATAATCAAGATGAATAACCAGCAAAAGCCAAAATTTGCTAGGCCCAAGCCAAGCAATTAGCTGCTCTCTTTAAAGCTGAACCAAAAATCTTTATGGAGGATGGAGCCCCACCCTCCACTGCCTTTTGATGCTGCACTATCACTCTGTATGTGTAAGGATAGGGAGGGTAGATATATTGCTTTAGAAGTGTCCTTTTCATTTGGTAAAGTCATGGTGATGGGAACTTATGCACCAAATGAAGGAAAGTCAAAAATTTTCAAACGTTTACAGGAGGAAATGGGTAAATATAACTATGATAGAATACTAATCATGGGAGATTGGAATGGGGTTGTAAATCCCAATAAAGATAGATCGGTTGTAGATAGACAGAAAAAGAAACATGGCAAGCTCCCAAGCACTTTCTTTCAGCTAAAACATGATTATAATATTCACAATGTTTGGTATACATTGTACCCAAAATATCAAGGGTTCACATTTAATTTGTTACAATATGGAACATTCTCAAGGCTGGATATGTTCTTGATCTCATATCTTTTTTCTAGAGTGACAAAGATGTCAATATTACCCAGCTTTGTCTCGGATCATAATCCAATAGTTTTAGAACTAGATATGGGACAAAGACAATTCAATTGGAGGCTTAATGCTAATTTACTTTGTGGCGAATTGTTTTTAGATGAGCTGAAAACATACATCAAAATGTATTTTAAGGAAAATAACTTGGAACACATTAAGATAAAAAAAATCTGGGATGCACATGAGGCTGTATTACGGGGTCTTTTTTTAAAAAAAATAGAGCTAAATATAAAACAAGAAAAAGAGATCAAAAACCTTGAGGTAAAGATAAAGGAGACTGAAAAAGACTTAGTGAAGGATCCAACTGACCCAAATATAGTGAACCAACTAAAATATCTTCAGACTAAATTAGATGTCATTATAAATTGCAAAATTGCTTATAATACTATAAAAGCAAGACAAAATATATTTGAGTTAGACAATAAACCTGGAAAATTGCTGGCAAAAAAGATAAAAACAGAAAAAGAAACAAAAACGATTACTGAAATAATAGATGAAGAAGGTCAGGCTACAACTCAGGTAGATATTCAGAAGAAATTTGTTAAGTATTTTTCAAACTTATATAAAAAGTCTATGAATAGATGTAAGGAAAATAAGGAATTCAATTCCTTTCTAGGTAATATTGAGTACTTAAAATTAAATACAAAAGAGAGAGAAAAGCTAAATGAAGACATAACAGTAGAAGAAATTGGAAAAGCTATCAAGAATCTAAAAACCAAAAAATCACCTGGTCCATATGGATTCATTGCAGAATATTATATAAAATTGGTAACACCTCTAGTGGAGCCATTGAAAGATACGCTCAATGACATTTTGATAAATGGAATTCCAGATACATGGAAATATGCTGATATCATGGTAATCCCAAAGGAAGGAAAAGATTGTAATAGGATTGAAAATTATAGGCCCATCTCATTAACAAATATAGATTATAAGATCTTTACAACCATACTAGCATCTAGACTAAAAAAAATCTTAATGAATAAAATACATGAGGATCAAGATGGTTTTTTACTGTAGAGATGAATTAGGCATAATATAAAAATATTCATTGACATTATACAGTATTATGAACAAAATAATGATAAAAAATTTAGCAATTTTATTACTTGATGCTGAAAAAGCCTTTGATTCTGTAAATTGGGAAACTATGATGTTGATATTAGACAAATTAAATTTTGGTGATAAATTCATAAAATGGATAAAGGCTATATATACAGAACAAAAAGCAAGACTGTTTATAAATGGTGTGAGTTCTAGTGAATTTAATATTCACAGAGGGGTCAGGCAAGGATGTCCAATATCCCCACTTTTGTTTCTTGTTGTTATGGAGATCCTAAACAACTGTATAAGACAAAATTCAGAGATAACAGGCCCAAGAATAAGAGGATACAAGTATAAACTGAGGGCGTATACAGATGATCTTGTTGTTTTTCTAGATGAGCCACTGAACAGTATAGATTCATTAATGAATATAATGGAGGCATTTGGAAAGTTCACCAGATTTAAGTTAAATAAAGGAAAGTCTGTAATTATTACAAAGAATATATCAACAATAGAAGAAACCAGTTTAAAGGAAAAGTCACAGTGTAACATTGTTAAGAAAACCAGGTATGTAGGCATATATATATCAAGTAGAAATATGGAGTTGTTTGAACATAATTATGAGAAAGTCTGGAATGATATAAAAAAATCTAGTAAGTTGGGCTCGATTAAAACTTTCCTTATATGGTAGAATAGCTGCTATAAAGATGTTTGTATTACCAAGACTAAATTTTCTGTTCTCTAATCTACCCATCATCTATAACAATAAGCCTTTTTCAAACTGGAATAAGGAGCTAAAAAGGTTCATTTGGGAAGGAAAAAACCCTTGCATAAGATGGAAAATTTTGGTTGAGAAAAAAGAAAATGGAGGCTGTGGGGTGCCAGATCTAGAATTATACTTTCAGGCTAATGACTTAGTATGGATCCAGGATTGGGTGAGATTAAAAGATAAAAAATTGCTTAACTTGGAGGACCTTGATCTTAGGTTTGGATGGCACGCGTACCTATGGTACAATAAAAAAGAGGTGCACCATAATTTTATTCACCACATACTAAGAAGAGCCCTTATAAAGACATGGAACAACGTTAAAGTAAAATTTTATTGAGGAATACCTGGATGGATGTCTCCCCAGGGGGCCATAATGAGCAGGTTTAAATCCATTAAAACATGGATAAGATATGAAGATATTTTAATAGAGGACAAAAGAAATGAAATTATGGAATTAAAAGATCTGGATACTATTAAGGGGATTGACTTAAGCATCACATGGTTTCAATACCATTAATTGCAAAGCATATTCAAATCTGATAGTAAATCTTATATGATTTATCTAGCTAAGAATGAAATAGATATTATATTATTTGAAAACAGGAATCTAATTACAAAATTGTATAAAATATTATTAGCTAGGAAAGTAGAGGAAGAAATTGTGAAGGAACATATGTTAAGATGGACAAGATATATAGGCCATGAAATCCCCCTGGAAAAATGGACGCAAGAAAGGCAATTTACTTACAAGTTCACACAAAATCAATTAATGAGAGAAAA
>CM034709.1:11975087-11992097 GCA_020142125.1 Phrynosoma platyrhinos | reverse complement strand
AATTTAAGTAGACACATTGAAATGAAGTTGGGACTTGTTTATCACTTCAAGTAAATCCAATTGATTTCAAGGGAATTACTTAAGTTTTCTTTACTCAAGAAAAGCCAAAATACAAAATAATACTGTTTTAATAATACTGTTGCCAATAGTATGAGTAATGAGAATCAGGTTGGTATACTTTAGAAATGTCATCTGAACAAAATCCTTTAGCACCCCAACATATACAACTCAGAACAAGCCTTTCCTTATAATTATAGGGCCTGCTCTATACATGATTACATTCATTCTCTTCCTCCATGTTATGGAACAGCACCTGTCAAATGTTTTATTTTTCAAGTTAAATATCCTAGGGGCTTTGCAATTGGTTGATTAGCTCATAAGTTGATTAGATCATGGCATTCACAAATTCATTTCCCTATTTTTAAAAGCCAATTTAAAAACCAAACCAAACCAGAACAGCACAGTCAAATGCCAGTCTGCCACATGTTTGGCATGCTAAATCACCCACTATGGTTCAAACTGGTGACACATTTAGAAGCATGTGGATTCTTGCAGCTCCCTCCCCCCACGATGAGGAAGGTCAATGATATGCATGCAAAGGCCTACTTGTACTGCAACCCATCCTGCCCTTTTGCTGTGAAAATATTTTAATCTCCGTTAATCCTTTTAAAAAACACCTGCTGAACTCTTCATAACTGCAGCATTAGACAATAATCCATCACTGAGATGTCAGGCTGTGGGGATTATGATTTTTATGGCATCAAGAGATTGATTGCAATTTTATGGTTTATTATGATCATCTGTATAATAATAATAATAATAATAATAATAATAATAATAATAATAATAATTTATATACCGCCCTATGGCAAGCCAATCAGGGCAGTGAACAATAATAAAATACATCCAGCTTAAAACAATATAATTCCCTCCTCCCCCCCTTAAAAAGTTATTAAATCAGACTCAATTAAAACAATTGCAGTTAAAACATTGACAATTTAAAAATGAAAAATACAAATACAAACCACCAGACCCCTGCAACTTCAGGTTCTAAAGGGGACTATGAAACATTCATAAAATCTATTATACACAAATAGTTCTTAAAGGAAAGGCAGAAAACAGAGTGGAATAGGAGTCATACAAAGATTGCAAAGACAACAGAACTCAGTCCCAGAGGAAGACTACTAATATCAGTCCTGCATCCATAAGTGCCATGGATTGAAATTCTGGACCATCCCAACAACTACCAGGTAAGAATGCACAGGGAAGCCATCGAAATCCACAAACACTTGGACAACTTCAACAGGAAAGAAGAAACCCTCAAAGTAAACAAGATATGGCTACCAGTCCTACAAAATAAGAAAATCTGCACTCAGCAAATGCAAAGGGAAAACCAAACAGGGTCAGGGGCTTTCCCAGCAGACAACAGCAGACAATCTCCTTGATTGCATATCCTCACCTGGAAGCCATGCCATTAACAACAGAACAACACCTATTCAACACAGAACAATACACAGTTTACATGGGAATAGCAGATAATATTCTTGATCGCATATCCTGAAGCTATGCCATTAACACAGAACAATACCTATTCAACACAGAACAACACACAGTTCACCTGGGAACCACTCCTCCCTACCCATGGTCTCACAGTATATATACACCCATGCTTTTCCATTTCAGTTTTCTCTGAAGATGCTAGCCACAGATGCTGGCAAAATGTCAGAAAGAAACTCTTCTAGAACATGGCCACACAGCCCGAAAAAACCCACAAAAGAATCTTGAAATGGGTTTTTTAAAATATACCTGTTGCTTAAAAACCCATTTCAAGATTTCTATTCCCTGGTTCTGGTGTGGAATGTGCTGCACCAGAAGCAGAGAATGGCCTGTGCAGACAGCACCAGAGAAACCCCTATGAAATTCATGGTTCACTGTAAGTTGAAAAGCAATTTGAAGGCAATTGTTTTACTTTCCAAACCAAATTAGCGGAGTGTAGGAAGATATTTTTCAAAAGTAATTAGAGTTGTAATTCCAGATTCTAGAAGTTATAGCTATAATTTTCAGCTTCTTCTTCTTCTTCTTTAATTAAAACATTCTAGTTGCCTATAATGCTGGGGGGGGCACTTTGCTTTTTTAAATCTAAAGTGGTATAAAACACACGTATCCTTTCCACTTTTGCATTCAACCAAAATCCTTGCAACAGAGCACAAGAAAACTGCAAAGAGTACAGACTGAGCCAGCACTTGAACCAAGTAACATTCTTCTTCAACCATTTAGTGAGGCCACATATATTTAACTATAATGATAGGTTTAAAAGTTACAGTTACATCACAAAAAGGAAATGAAGTTGTTCCTTGCTAAGTGTAACTCAGATATACTATAAACATTACAAAAAGAAATTAGTTATAAGTTATTTATTCTTTGTTAACTAGTCAGTTCTCAACTCTGCTGTAGGCCTTCAGATTTGCAGCTGACATTTGCCTTTGATTGAACCCTGGCTGGAACCGATCACAGTTTATAAATCTACCGTTTTTGTTTGGCTACTAAACTGAGCACCAATAGAGGTAAAATGAATAGCTGGCATTTCAACCATATTATATTCCTCCTCCACCATTTAGTGAAATCACACATTCCTTTACAGTTAAATTCATAGAATCATAGAATCATAGAATCATAGAGTTGAAAGAGACCACAAGGGCCATCCAGTCCAACCCCCTGCCATGCAGGAACTCCCAATCAAAGCATCCCTGACAGATGGCCATCCAGCCTCTGCTTAAAGACCTCCAGGGAAGGATACTCCACTACTCTCCGGGGGAGTGTGTTCCACTGTCGAACCGCCCTTACTGTCAGGAAGTTCCTCCTAATGTTGATTAGGAATCAAATTAATAAGGAATCATTAGTAGGAGCCACTCATATAACTACATCATTAAAAAAAGGGACTGGATTACATGTAAATAGTTTTTTGTAACTAGCTACTTCAACTTTTCAGGATAATCTATATCTCCCTCATCCTGTGATTTCAATGAAAATGATATCGCAATAAACGAACAAATATTTTTTGTAGATTTCTCTCTGATGGGTTAAAACATGGAATTCTCCATCATATTATCCTTGTTGGCCTACATACCCTAAAGGTGCCAGAGCCCATCTGATCTTAGAAGCTTAGCAGAGGGCCTCGGCAGACGGCTAATAGAGCCATCTTCCAGGCCCAGAAGAGGAGGGGCAGCCGCATGAGCGGTGCCCCTTCCTCTTCCTGAGGTCGTCCTCGGAGTCGCCGGCTGTTCACACGGCCGGCGCTCCGGGGATGACCTCACGCCGCGGCGACCGCACGCGCCACGGCGTTTGAGTCAGGGAAAGTGCGCCTGCCGCTTTTAGGGCGCACTTTCCCTGAAATCTAAAAGGAGCACCAATTTGGAGCTCCTTTTAGATTCGCCGGAGGTGCGCCGCGGTGCGGAGGCTGAGCTCCGCCGGCGCTCCGACCCGCGGCGCACGGGAAGCTCCCGTCTGCTTCCCCCCAGAGTCAGCCTTGCATAGTGCTTGGATGTGAGACCACCAATGAATACCAGGTGCTGTGGGCTATATTTCAGAAGAAGGAACTGGCAGAACCATCTCTGAGTATTGCTTGCCTAAGAAAACCATAAAATTCATGGGGTCACCATAAGTCAACAGGAGACATGAAGGCACATGCAGACACATGTTCTTCTTGTATCTGAATATGCTGAGGTATTGCAGAAAAAAATACTCTGTGGGCAAAAAACACATTGGTTGGCATCCTTTTGGGAAGTTAAAGTAAAGGTAGTCCCTTGACATGAAGGTCTAGTCATAACCAATTGTAAGGGGTGGTGTTCATCTCCATTACTAAGCCAAAGAGCTAGAATTGTCTGAGGACTGCTCCGGTGGTCATGTGGCCAGCATGACTGCACTGAACATTGTTACCTTCCCATTGAAGTAGATGTTTATCTACCTGCACTTGCATGCTTTCAAATTGCTAGATTGGCAGAAGCTGGTAGTAGTGACAGGAGCTCACCCCATCAGGGCCTCAAACTGCCAACCTCCTGTTCTTTTGATCATCAGAATTGGCATCTTGACCACTTTACAAACCAACTTCCAATCTACCTTGCACTGTGATGGAGTCGCCTTCTTTGGAGGTCTTTAAACAGAAGCTAGATTACCATCTGTTGGGATGCTTTGATTTTGAGTTCCTGCATGGCAGGAGGTTGGATTGGATGGCTCTTGTGGTCTCTTCCAATTCTATGATTCTATGAAATTGTGCCATTGTGCAATGTTCATATGATCAGGTGGGGAAAAGAAATGTAGATACACCATCAAAACCATTTTACAAAAAAAAGCCAACAGTGTGGCCATTATACAACAGCCCTGATGCACAGTGGGAGCCCCCATTGCTCAATGAGACATCTTGCGCAGTGGCCTGTTGTGTATTGTCACAATTCCCTAACACAGCTACAGATCATATCAGTGCTGAAGCTCTGACATTGTAAAATTACACATCATAGTCTCTGATGCAGGATCTCAACCATTTTTTGTTTGGTTGTTTGCACAAAATATGTTTTTCTGCACAGGAAAAAATAATTTTCTGTTCAGGAAATGCAATTATTGCACAAAAACCATGTTTTTTCCCAATAATATTGAAATTTTCCTCTCTTTTATAATTATTTTTATTTGTTTTATAACAACAATGCAAAACAAATGATTAATACATAAATAACAAATAGCCTTGGAAGACTATATGTAGACTTGCATAATGGCTATCTTTTGTGGGGTAATAGCAGTAACAAAGTCCTAAAGGCATAACTCAGATTTGCTACTTGATGAAGTATCTTTCCAAAGAATAGCTTGATGAGTAGGAGGTCCGATAGCAAATGAGTTGGTGTTGATGTAATCAATAAACACTGACTAATCATCAAAAAAGGTGTCAGGTCTCTTTTGTCCATTACAGAGTTGAAAAGTGTAAGAAAGATTTTCTAATAGCCAACCAACCCAAACTCTCTTCCACCAGTCACTTATCAGTACATTCCCTGTTTTCCAGCTTCTCACAATTATATTCCTGGCTACTGAGATGAGAAATGTGATAAGGTTACAGTGTTTCAGATGAATGTTCTCTTTACAATAAATTGACAATAAAAGAAGGCCTGGACAGAAGGTTAATAAGGTTGCAGTTTGTTTCACAATATGAAAGATTTGCATCAGTATGGTATTCCAAAATCTTTAACCTTGGGACAGTCCAACCATATGTGTTCAAAGGAGCCCAAGTTGTCACAGCCTCTCTAACATTTTGGAGAGTTTTTCACAGGTGTTGGATACCATTTGTATATTAATTTTAGGGTCCTCTTTTTTGTCAATGTTGATCTTGATTTATATGGGGGGGAGCTCCACATGCATTCCCATGTTGCTTTGGAGATATTTAAATTTAGGTCTGATTGCCACGTTAAGATGGCTGATTGATTTTTGCCATAAACAGATTGCACTAAATTTTTATATATAATGGCTGCCCCTTCCTTGTAGTTCTGCCCCTTGTCCATGCATAATATTTCATAAAAGGTCATAGGATGAGGGTAGTCCCCTTGCAATATCACATTCTTTTCAAAGGATAATACCTGTGATATCTGCATCCAGTTGTGGTTGACGTGTCTTAGGCTATCAGAGTCTCTATGCTTTTTATTTTCCCTTGTGTAAATAAATCAGCAAATCTGTAAATGCCACCCCCTTTCCAACCTTTAAACGGAGCTAGTTTGTCTGTGTCATCAAGTGCAGATGTAATAGAAATGAGCAAATGGGGGGGGGGCTTGGTGCTAATATATAAATCCATTGTTTCTAAATAAAAAAAGGAATTAAAAAGAAATGGGTTTTGTATCTTTCTTAATGTGCTCCATGGCTTAATGGAGAAGAGCAATTTCAACTCAGCCATACTATGGGAGTTTATCTCCATAGATATCCAGTTGGTGGAATCTGCTTCTTTTGTGTTAGCATACCTAACCAACTTGTGAACTGTTACTGAAAGTTAATTTTTCTTAATTTTGGTGTGTGTATGAATTCCACATGGCCCCAGATGCACTCTGCAGTGAACTTTAGATGTCTCCATAGTCAGACAGATAGTGTGGGAGTTGCCAATGGACCATCATCACCTCCATAATCAGAAGGATGGGCGATAATGACCCAGGATGTCTCACCTGATAGGCTAACTAACAACTAAATCCTTTTTCATCTCCCCTTGAATATTGCCAGACCATATTACCTCACCCAGGTGATCTAACACCTTTGTCTAAGACTTGGCCAAACAATCTAAAGCCTTAATCAAACTATCTAAACCTTTAGCCAAACAATCAATCCTCTTTGTCTAAGCTTTAGCCAAGCAATCAAGCACCTTGCCAACAGCTAGTTTGAGACCTTAAAAACCCCTAGATTTCTTCCCTCATTGTTGCTAGCTTGAATTTAGGGGGGCCCTGCTTCACTCTGTTCTCTGATCTGGTTACCAGCACCTCCATTCAACCCATGCTTTTGGAACGGTTGTGTCACACACCACTTCACCCAATTGGATCCCAGAGAAGGCTTCATCAGTAGGAAGTATCACCGTGGTGCTGTCTCGGCATTTATTCCAGTCTGACACCTGATTTCCCAAGCCCTGCATGAGCATGTGTGTGTGTGTGTATATTGTTGTGTGATTTTCCCCTTTTTCAATAAATAATACTTTAATTTGAGGATGCTGCCTCTGCATCAATTATTAAGATTCCCCATTTCTCAGTATACACTTGGGAGATGGTCTGGCAGGGTTCTTGTAGCTGACCCCCTCTCGATTTGAGCTAAATAAAATTCATCTTTGTAGACTTTTGGCTACATTTTGGTGGAGAAAGCAGGGACAATTAATTGGCCTTTCCCCCTGAAACAAAATTAATCTTCCCTGAGGTCTGTACACTCCAACTATGCAATGAGGTGTTCAGATCCCGGACATAGAGAGTACAGGGATTGAGGAAAAATTGTTGCAGATGCAGGCATAAATAGGAAGGAGCATGAATGTGAGTCTTGTGTGGTTGGCTGTTTTTCCTCTGCCATGGGTTGGGTGGGAAAAGCACCCCTTTCCCACTTAGGAATCCCAAACCCATAATCCACAAAAGATTGTCATAAACCCACCTTGGTTGGGCAGAGGTAGGCAAAGGTTGGGTTGCTGGAGGGATGAGGTGGCCCCACTCAAATCCAGCAGGGAGGAGGTGCTCCCAAAATCTAGGAAAACTCAACTGGGATCCAAAGTTCTGGTGTCTGCTAAGAACCTACCGAGTGAGGCCAATCAGAAAGGACAGCCACACCAGGGCTTCCCAGGACAAGGCTAAGAGGGGGAACTAGCCAATCCTTAGGCCTGGGTCTAGCAGCAGCTATACATGGCATCAACTGCAGTGGTGACCCAAGAACTACTGTGATAGCAGGCGGTGAGGGCTGGCTCTGACCCATGAGTTTATTAGCAGGGCGAGGTGGTCCCAAGAAGGCTAGCAGGGGCAAGGCGGTTCCAAACTAGGAGCTAGTGGGTGAGGTGGTCCCACTTAGGAGCTAGAAGCGAGAAATTGTGAAGGTAGATACACCCAATCAGAGAAGGCAGAGATGGAGGGAGCCAAGCTATTCAAAGAATCTGGGTGTACATCACCAAAAGCTAGACCATCAAATCCGAAGTCATTTTGTGCAGAGCCCAGGGATACACATGGTAGAATCAGATGCTGGCAGCATCCCCCTCTTGGTGGAGGTCTGGAGTAGACACCAATTCATCCCCCCAATGAGCAAGATCTTTGCTTCCTTTTATACCACCCTAAACTTTGACTCACAGTGCCATCCTACATGGACCTGGAAGACTAGGCTCTTCCCATGCCATAATTTTACTCAGACCTCCACTAATTGTAACATAGATTGTCATGGCATGGAGTGCCCACATATCCCTAGATTCACCCCAGCCATATACAAGAACCCCCCATGTATGTTGGCAATTTGGTCATCAGGAGAGATATATCTTACGCATACTTTGAGATACAGTCTATAGTCACCACCCTAGCCCGAAATTTGACAGCAGTTAACGTGGCACACACCATCCCCATATGTAGCCCATATTTAAAGGCCCCATGGGCACAGTGGGAAGAATTAGAAAGGAGGTGGCAACTTCCGGTGGCATGGCGTTCCTGTGAGCAATCCTTCATTACACCTCTGAAGGGCTTCTCTGGCTTAGTGACTACAGATCGGTCTATTAAGTCCAAAACTGATCTGAAGAGACTCCTAGGTATAGGAGCCCCAGACAACCCCAATTCGAGCCCGGAACGTTGTTCAGAACCCTCTAACACCTGTTGGACTAGGGTCCATAAGGAGAAGAGGCAAGGAACAACAGAACTCCAGGAGCACGGTTGTTAAGCAGGGATCTTCCAAAGAAGATCAGGACACTACCCATTTAAAATCATCTACCAGTCACAACTATCACTGTGAGTAAATATTACAGATGTTTGATTTTGAATAAGCTCATTATCCTTGCAACACTACACTTCTCGGATTACTCCATACATAGACTTTATAGATGTCAATAGGAAAACTATTAATTTAAAGAGTCGGAAATAACATTTGCCATCATGGAAAGCAAGGACTAGAAGTGGAAGTTTTTCTTTCTTCTTTTTTCCACCTCGAAATTGATGTATAGTAAATCTTTTTAAGAAATGAAAGGATAAATCGGACTTTGTGGTTTCAACTCATTAATTGAGTCTCTAATTTTTAAAGACATTCCCTATGATTAAAGGATTTGATTTGGATCACAAAATCTAAAATCTCTGACTGTTGGTTGAAGGAAGGAAAGGAGTCTGAGAGTCTCCTAGAAAATAATCTATTTCCCCCTTTGTTAGGTGGTATTTACGTGGTTTAGAAACAATATCTAAAACAACAGCCTGATATAAAAAGGGTTAATTTTACCTGCTGGGGGAGACGATGTGGAGGAGTAGGAGAGCAGGAGATCGGGCGAGAGACAGACCTTGAGTTTTTCGTGGCAAGGCCGAGGCAAAAGTAAAAAAAGGAAGAAAAGAAAGGGAGGTGAAGAGGAGTCATCAAAACCCACAGAATAGAGGCACTTGGAGCGGATTGACAGTTCGCTTGGGGAGAGAGAATCGACACAGCAGACAAGGACAAGAGTGACATCAATAATAATAGAGACTTTATACCAGAGAGGCTCTTTGGAGGAATGATAGAGAGAGGAGAAAGAGAGTAAGGAAGCTAGAAGGAAAGATGTCATAGACCAAAGAGCAAAGGGAGAGAATAGCGACTGAGGACTGATTGGAGCATATGGAAAGGAGTGGAGGAGGCAAAAACAGAAGGACAGATACAAAACAAACGGCGGAGTATTAAAACACGGAGGGAGTTAAGTACTCCTCTTCTCCTGAGGAGGATTCAGAATTTGCCTTTTGTACCTTATCGGTCTGTGAAATTGTAATGTCATTTTCAATTGGGAGTTAAAGGCTTAGACTCCAGATAATATTTGCCTTGTCTAAAGGGGGATAAGTATTACTAGTATTGTGTATATTTATAGTTTTTGTCTTGTTTACTAAGTAAGAAGGTAGAAATAGGATTTTAGGAGAGGTAAACTGACTTGATACATAAATAATATAGTTTAATTTCTCTTCTAGGGAAATCAGGAAAATCAGACTATTGTGGACTGGGACAAGAATCTTGTGATATTGTTATTTGGTTTAACATCTGATAGTGAACATGCTGTCTAGGAATCAAGCGACAAAGGCTCAAAGTAATTCACAATTACCATGACGACCTTCCCTTGAGCAACCGAAAAACTTGGATTCTAACTCCTCTATTTTGGAGGAAATTAGAAAGTTGAGGTCTGAAATTAGGCATGAAATGCATGATTTTAAAATTGAAATAAGGGAAGAGATAAGAGTGGAGCTACAAGGAATCAATCAGACAATTGAAAAGATAGTGTGTGAAGTCTCAAATGCAAATAGTAGAATTGATAATTTGGAGAGTAAAGGAGATAGATTGGCTGAAGAATTAGATGAACTGAGACAAGTTAGAGAGAAAGACCTTGACGAAAAAGCATTGATTGATCAAAAATTAAGGGAAAAATGTTTAAAAATTGGAGGACTGGTAGAGAAAAAAGAAGAGAATTTATTGGATATTCTAAATTTAAATTTGGCCAAATTTCTGAAAAAAGACCAACAAAAATTTCAGCTTGAGATAGATTGGGCCTTTCACTTGAATTCTTATGTGACAAAGCAGAGAAATCTACCCAGGCATGTAGTGGTGTAATACAAGCCTCTTTTATGAAATTAATACACCCCGAAGTCAATGGGCTTATTTAAAATCAGATACCCAGACTCCATTCAATATCCAATGGACTTAATGAAGATAATAGGAGCATAATGGGAAAACATTGTCCTTAAGAAAAGTGTCTACCATGAGAGAGTTTGGAGCCCCCAGATTGTCTATCTTATCTCACATGTGGGACTTCCCTTAGCTGAAAGCAATATCATCATGATGCCCAAGAATATGCTACATTGGACCAATGGCATCCACATATACGACTTATCGGGTGTGTCAAACCCAACAATGGATGCATTGTTACAGAGGCCTAGAAGGAGCCCCGATGCAAGACATCCAGGAGCATGTTATAGCTCCGGTCAGGCACTTCCCGATGGTCCAAATAACCCACAATTGGTTTTGCCTATGGACCCCCTGTAGCAAACTCACTCTCATGCCTTTTGAATGCATCCTAGATAAAGAGGCACTGAAAGGGTTTCACATTGTGGAAGAATTACAGGTCTCTAGATGGTTGCACCTTCTAGGCAACTTAAGCGAAGCCACCAAACAAATTGAGCAGACTGAGGCACAAATTAAATTGACAGTAGACCTCAAGGCAAAGCAAATAATTAAAGTCACTCAGGAAATTAAGGACACAGCCAAGCATTCTTGGTGGGGTCGTGGGATTGGTTATCCATAGGACAAGCCATTTTACGCTTGGCCACAAACCCCATAGCTATCATTTTGGGCATCAAAATTCTGACCATAGTGAGCTCTCCCATCCTAATTTGGTGGGTTAAGACAACTGGCAGGATTCCACATCTTCTGGCAAGTGTTAGACCCCACCCACCATAGGACAGCCCACTCATCCTCCACTCATAGCCATGACCGAGAGTCCCGAGGGGAAACTGCATGTCTATTTCTTAACTAGAAAAGGGGAAGGTGGAGGAACTTTGTCTTCTACCTAGTTTTTCTTGCTGGGGAGAAATGGGACATCCTCTGCATCCCTCGGATGGGCAGTACAAAGACAGGGTAATGAGGGGTTGCCTCACTTTGTTTTGGTGCCTTTGCAAGGCTTGTGGATAAGCCCTAGCATAATGGACCCCTCTCTAGAGAGTGTCCACCACGCTGCCTGGGCTTTCCATGGACATGTAGGGACCCCCAGATAACCTGGGGTCTACCCATCGTAAGGTGGGTCCTTTTACCGGAGCTCTGCAGGGCAATTTTACCAAATTTCTTTGAGCCCTTCTCACATATAGCAGTACCTTTTGAGGTTATAATGACCCCTGAAAACAAAGTGCATGGCTGAGAGCACCAAAACGTGCTGTTGAAAATATATGTTTCTCGGGGTTCCAAAATCAGTGATTCTGTAATTTTTGGGAGGGTTTTGCCAAAATTTGAATTAATTTGCATAGTTTTCCCAGCTGCCCTAACCATATTCAGAAAGTGACCACAACAAAAACAGACGCTGTTGCCTCCTAAAAGCCAGGCATCCTTAACTCATTTAATCTTGCCTCTTGCATGACCAAGCCAGGCCCTATCCCTGGCCTTTCTACCTTAAACCTGGGAGCTTTCAAAATGCCAGATGGCTGTTCCAATGACTTTCTTTGACCAAAGGACCTCTCCCGAAATGCCAGTCTGACTCTGCGGGAAGTCAGGGGATCAAACTTTTCCTTTCCCTTTCTGATGGTCCCTGCTGCCTGTAAGATAGTTAGAGGTCCTAAACATTTCCACATCAACCTAGTCCCATCAAGAACTAGAGCAGGGAGGAAGAGACTGTCCTCTTTCATCCTCCAAGGCATGTAAATAGTTATAGCTCTATCCTCTACTCTTCCTGATTTCTCTGAACTCCCATGGGGAGGTAAGCTCCAGATCTTCTGTTCCCAAACTGGACCCAACCCCACTGATGTCAATTGCTGTTTGTGCCACCGCGCAACCACACGTACAGACCCAAGGTCCTCAAAGATGTCCTCCATCCACCCCAGATGACTCCATGCATGCTTCTGCTGCCCAGACAGCATAACCACCCCATCCTGGCTGTTGGAATACCGAGATACCAATTCCGACACCTGCTCTGAACAAGTGGTCTGAATATCTTTCATGGACATTTGCTTGCCAAAACACACCAACTACTTGCTGACATTGGTTCAGACTTGGACATTACCCACTTTGGCTATTGGAGCCAAGCAGAACCACACTTTGTAAACTTTGGAGAACTTTGAAACACTAAAGGACTTGCCTATTGGTTGATGCCTTGGACTCATGCTAATTGCTCACTGTCATTACTTATTGCTACCACTTGCAATTGGTTGCTGTTATTGATTATTGCACTTGGTTTAAATGTGTGAGTGGGTTCCGGATGTATGATTGCCCATCCCCTTCCCGCCACACCAGAGGCATTACTAGCTGAGATATTTCCCACCAAATAGCGTGGGAGTTCCAAATGAACCATCATCACCTCCATCCATAATCAGAAGGATGGACGATAATGGCCCAGGATGTCTCACCTGTGGGCTAACTAACAACTAAATCCTTTCTCATCTCCCCTTGAATATCACCAGACTGGATTACCTTACCCAGGCAATCTAACACCTTTGTCTAAGACTTTGCCAAACAATCTAAAGCCTTAGTCAAGCCATCTAAAGCTTTAGCCAAACAATTGATCCCCTTTGTCTAAGTTTTAGTAAAGCAATCAAGCACCTTGATAGTGGCTAGTTTGAGATCTTTAAAACCCCTGGATTTCTCCTTTCAGTGTCGCTAGTCTGAATTCAGGGGGACCCTGTGTCACTCTGTTCGCTGATGTAGTTACTGGCAATTCTGTTCAACCCACGCTCTCAGAACGGTTGTGTCTCACACCACTTCACCCAACTGGATCCCAGAGAAGGCTTCATCGGTAGTAAGTGTAGCCATGGTGCTGTCATGGCATTTACTTCAGTCTAACTCCTGATTTCCCAAGCCCTGTATGAGTGTGTGTGTGTATTATTGTGTGATTTTCCCATTTTTCAATAAATAATATTTTAATTTGAGGATATTGCCTCTGCATCAATTCTTAAGATCCCCATCTCTCGGTATACAAGTAGGAGACGGTCTCGCAGAGTCCTTGTAGCTGACCCTCTCTTGATTTGAGCTAAATAAAATTCCCCTTCATAGACTTTTGGCTACATGAATCTAGGTCTCTTTTTGTTATCGTTGTTAACTGCCCTGAAGTTGATCTCGACCCATGGCAACCCTGTAGATGAGATATCTCCAGAACTTCCTGTCCTCTATCCCTCTGTTTAGGTCCTGTAAACTCATACCCATGTTCTCCTTAATACAGTCCATCCATCTAGCATGTGGTCTTCCTCTCTTTCTACTTCCCTCCACCTTTCCTAGCATTATTGTTTTTCCAGTCAGTTCTCCTTCCTCATGATGTACCTAAAGTACAACAGCTCAGTTTTGTCATTTTGGCTTCCAAGGAGATCTCTGGCTTAATCTGCTCCAGGATCCATTTGTTTGTCTTTTTGGCTGTCCATGGCATCCTCAGCACTCTTCTCCAGTACCACATCTCAAATGCACTGATTTTCTTCCTATCCACTTTCTTGACTGTCCAGCTCTCACATCCATACAAGGTAATAGGGAATACAAAGGCTTGTACAATTCTCACTTTTGTATTTAGTTGTATATCTTTGCACTTTAAAATCTTTTCTAGTTCTTTCATAGCTGCTTTCCCCATTCTTAATCTTCTTCTGATTTCCTGGCTGCAGTTGCCATTTCTAGCAAGGTTTGATCCCAAGTATGAGCACTCTTCTATTTCTTCATTGTCAAAGTTGAGTTTTTCATGATTTTCTTTATGTTCAGCAATAGGCTTGCCTTTGCACTTTCTTCCTTGATCTTTTAAAATAGTTGTTTCAGGTCTGGGAGGTTTTCTGCCAGTATTATGGTGTCATCTGCATATCTGAGAACAATGACAGCATAACCAAAACAGAGGTAGAAAGCCAGTTTTTGACAGTAGGAAATGACTGTTTGTCTTTAGGTAGCTGGCTGCTTTGCCTAACTGAGGATATACAACTGATGAGAGCTTTATTAAGCGACTCAAATAAATTATTAGCAATACTTGCAGATATCTGTAAAAAGCATTGGTTAAACCAAGAGGAAGAGAGAACTGATGGCATATTAGGTACAATTAGAACTACTAACACCACGAAGGTTTGCAATAAGGCAAGTAGGAAAAAAAATCTCTAAAAGGAATGATCTAATTAGGAGGAAGGGTAAAAAAAGTAAGAACATTAAAAATCCAAAACCAATTACATATAGGGAGATGCAGTTCCAGAAACTTTCTAAAGTTTTAGCTAATAGACCAGCTATGGAGAATCCTGATGAAAAAAACAAGTTACCAGTGAATAAGGATGTGAACCCTGGGAGAGACAGTTATCTTTCTAATATTGAAGAAGGGGCTGCCATACAAGTTCCTGAAGCAGTAATTACTCAAACATCGAGGCATATTTTACAGAACATGCAGACTAATATTATACAGAGCTCACAGACCCATGTTCAAATGAAGAAGTTCACACAGGCCAGAAATTCTATAGGTTGCAAGTGGAAATTAGTATTGAATAAACAAAAGCTTGTGTTATTAAATTTCCCCAAACCAATTGGCTTACTATCACAATTACAGTGTAAATCACATTTGTTACATTTTTTGGAAGCAGTCATCCCAAGCGTTCTTAACTTGGGGGATCTTATCCTGGTGGAATACCTATATTTCAATGGCATTTGAGCTCGAGCAGTGGTAACATTTGCCAATGAGATAATAGCTAAAATGGTTTACGGACATAAAGATGTATTGCTTGAAGTAGGAGTATCCCTGGTAAGATTACTTGAAAATCATGCTCCACCTCTACCACTGGTGCCATGCATAGGGAAACATGTTGCTAATCCACTAACAACAGAGCACAACATTATTAATTTATTTTATTTATTTTTTTATTAAATCATTAAACATATACACATAAATATACATTCATCCATACTTTCATTCATAAACAGTTTATGTACAAAAAAAAAAATGTTAAACAAAACAAGACAAAAACACAAGGACAGCGTAAATCATAACTAAACATGCATTAACTTAACATTATCAATCATCCTACATTCGTTTCTAAAATCAAGTGTTGCTTTATTATTGTAACTTGCTTTATTTTTCTTTATAGTTTTAATATAACAGTTTCTAAAATCTTCAATCATTATCTGACTTCCTTTTATGAGTTAACTATCACTTTTTAGGTTTTCCTTTAACACTTTGTTTTTTGTTCCTGCTTCTCCCCCATATTTGAATTGTACAGGTGGTTAAAGTGTTTTCCATCTATTTATTTCCCTTAGGATCTCCAGTTCTTTCCATTCTTTATCTATGTCTCTATGATTTAAGGTTGCTGTGAGTTTATCAAGAGCGGCTGCTTCTAATAATTTATAAAACCAGTCTTCTTTTCGTGGGATTGAATCTTGTTTCCAGTATTGCGCGTATGTTATTCTTGCCATCGTGATCATATATAAGATTTTTTTAATTTGTGTCTTCTTCTTCAGTATTTTGTTAACATTTGTTGTTATATTTAATAAGAATAGTTTAGGATCAAGTTTTATTTCAATCTCAAACATTTGCCCTATTGCTTCTGCTATTTCTGTCCAATATTTTTTTGCTTCTTGGCATTTCCACCACATATGGATGAAATCTGCCTCTGGGCGTTGACATTTCCAGCATTTTGAATTCCCTGTTTTATAGATTTTGTTTATTTTGGCAGGTGTTAGATACCACTGATAGTACATTTTAAGGTAATTTTCTTTTAGATTTTGACACAGTGTAAATTTGTTAGTGTTTTTCCAAGATTCTTCCCAGGATTCCAATTCAATTTGCTCTCCAATATCTTGGGCCCATTTAATCATAACATTTTTGATGGTTTCTTTATCTAAATCTCTTTCAGAAGTTTGTAGTATTTTGTTATATGTTTATTTTGTTCTCCAAATATAATTTTATCTATTTCATTCCATTTTTTTTCAAATCCCAATACTCTTAGATCTTCTTTGAATTTTGATTTTAATTGATTATATAGGAACCAATCAATTCTAATATTTTTACTTTGTATTTTTTCTATTGTCATTAGTTTATATGTATCTTTTATTTCTGTTTCTAATATATTTTTGTACTGGATCCATTCTTCATTTTCGTATCTTGTTCTGAAATGAAAGGCTTCCTGAGTGGATACCCACATGGGGATCCTGCAATAAAATTGTTTTTTAATTTTATACCATATTTGTAACAGTGCCCTTCTTATTATGTGGAGATCAAATCCTTTATTAATTATTTTTTTATTATACCATAGATAGGCGTGAAATCCGAATCTCATATTACTACTTTCTAATCTTAATAAATTGTCATTTTTTAATACAATCCATTCTTCTATCCAGGTCATGGCAAACACATAGTAATATATTTTCAGGTTTGGTAATGCCATTCCTCCCTTATTTTTATCTTCCGTTAATATTTTTCACCTGGTTCTGGGTCTTTTCCCTCCCCAGAGGAATTTAGATAATTCTTTCTGCCATATATTAAAGCAGTTTTCTTTTGTGATTATTGGTAAATTCTGAAATAAAAACATAAATTTCGGGAGAATATTCATTTTTATAATGGCAGCCTTTCCATATAGTGATACTTTCAATTTAGTCCATTTTTCTAAATCTAATTTAATCTCTTGCCATGTT
>CM034709.1:11951463-11968996 GCA_020142125.1 Phrynosoma platyrhinos | reverse complement strand
ATACTCAAACGTTTCCCGGGAAGAACAGAGGGATTTTATATATCTTATTTGTTAGCTGACTGCTGCCCCTTAATAACAACAAAGGTAACTAGTTTTTGTGCAGCAGCAATGGCTTGCTGCTGTAAGATGATATTTTAAGTCTTACTAATTATTAATCATAAATTTATTAATGTTTAGATTAAAATCACAATATAATATATATTTTACAAGGAATGTATATTGGTAATTTTTTAAATAATATAATTTATAATACAATTTCTAATTTTAATTGAATATTTAATTGAATATTAATGTTAATTAATATTATGCATTATATAATTTGGTGGTTTATTTTAGTTTTTATTTGTGTCTATTATGATGACAATTGTTGCTGGTTTGTCTGTTATGATCAATTGATCATAAATAAAGGATTGATTGACAAATGAGCCAAGATATCACAATCTGGTTTGATGAGAGATAGATGGAGTGCAGAGGCCACAATTCGGAGTCTGGGGTGTTCAAAATTCAGCCAAACTGCACCAATCAGCTATGAGACCTGCAGTTATGGCAAAGGCTTTTAAAGCTGTAAAAAAGCTGCTCCTCATATCAATGTCTAGGTGACAGAGACATAAGCAGGTGACCATCTGGTGGTTTCCTTCGGTGTTGGTAGAATAGATAACAGTTTCCCTGCAGCACCAAATAAAAAGCCAAAGAACTGTCAAAGAAGGCCTAACTAGGCCGAACTAGGCTGAAGAAGAACTGTTAAAATGATGATATGAATTTCTTTACTCATGAGTAGCAAAATAAAAATTCTCAGTTCAGAGTGTGGATTCTTTTCCCTTTCTTGCTGCCTTTTCTCCATTTGACTGTTTGCCATTTTGGGCTATAACCATTAGATTAGAAGAGGAAATGTCTTCCTTTATTTCTCTCTCTAATTCACAGGGGACTTTGATGTCAAGAGCTTCACAGACATGCAGCATTTGTTCTCTAGAAGTCTCCGACATGACTGTCTCACCTTGAGTAATGATCAATTTAAATGAAATCCCCACTTGTATTTCACTCCTGCTTGTTGCAGCAGGGTTGTGAATTGTTTGAAGGTGCACCTTTTTTGCAGGGTTTCAGAGGAGAGATTATGAAACATTTGTATTTTATGGCCTCAGTAGGTGAGATCAGAGGTGCCATTGAGTTTGGATAGTACTTGTACTTTCGTCTGATAGTGGGCAAATCAAATAATGATGTCCCATGGAAAATTATTTGATCTGAGATATAAGATTAAGAATCTATGGCAAATTGCAGACCAGTCTACAGGGCCAGCCTGGGGCTGGAGTTGAGGTGGGGCTGCCCCAACCCCAGCCCAATGCTGTCCTGACGCCGTGTGCCCATATGCATGGTGCACAGCATCAGGATGCCCTTCCGACACAGCATGTAGAAGAACCTCTTAGGGCAGCCTTTTGCCACCTCTAAAAGGAGTTGCATTTTACCACTCTTTTAGGGGTGGCAAAAGGGAAAATCAGGGCTGTGGCATGCAGTCACTGCGGCCCTGATCTGTGGCTAGCAGGCGTGGCCCAGAGCTGCCTGTCTGCATAGCCCTTATGTGGCCTTTTGTCATCTTGTTCTGCATGTTCCATGACCCCTCTTAAGTGTATGTTCAGGTGTTTTTCTTGATTTCCAAGGATTATAGTCTTGTTTGGAGGTAATCATTTATCTGCTCTAGTTTCTATATTCTGTCCTCATGTAAAGTCCCTCTTGAAGAGCTGCACTTGCTGTCTCTTCTATATCATACATATACCTGATAAGTGCTGATAATTTCGCATCTAGAGGTTCAAGTGCAAGAGCCCAGTCTTTCTGGAGATCTCTTACCAGGTTCTCTCAAAGCTTCTCTAGAAGTTGAGGGAAAGGTAAATCCGAAGTTGGAATTTGGTCTCCTCTCCTTCCTTTGTTTGATCCATGTATCATGTCCATTTCACTTGGTGAGTGTAATTCTTCTGGCAGAATTTTGTGTTCACTAGCTGGGGGTAAAATCCTAAAATTGATTAATCCACCAAGTGTTTTGTTCCTTGCATCAGGGATGCTGTTTTGAGATGCAATCTCTGCTTAATTAAACCCCAATTGTGAGAAATTTGTTAAGATCCAGCCCTGCTCTTCTTTAAGCAGCTGCCATGTTGATTGGCTAGCCACACACCCCTGAAATTTTCCTCTCTAAACAATAATTTCTCTGCAACACTTCAGGTCATTTGAATACTCTCTGTTCTCTTATTCTTTGCAACATGGTTTTCTGACTATTGGGAAACCTACTTTTTAACTTGTACATGAACAATAGCAAAGATCTTTCCATTCCTGTTTTGAATAATAGCACCTGTAAATTCCTCAAGCATTGGTTTCCAGATCCAGTGTAATAAAATCTTATTAATCCACCCAGACCCACTGAAGACATTTAAGGTATATTATAAACCATAAATTTCAAGTGGAAGGATAGGAGATTCTTCAGATTTATGCCTTTTGAGGAGCTCCATATGTAGTGTAAGAAGAAGCCCTGGTGGTGCAGTGGCTAAATGCCTGTACTGCAGCCACTCACTCACAAACCATAAGGCTACAAGTTCAATATCAGCCAGGGGGTTCAGGCCAATTGTTGAAGGCAATTAGTTTACACATTGGGCCTTGGCAGATGGCTAATAGAGCCATCTTCGGTGCAAGGAAGGGGAGGGACAGCCGCACACTCGGTGCCCCCTCCCCCTCCTGAGGTCGTCCTCGGAGCCGCCAGCCCTCTGCATGGCCGGCGCTCCGAGGAGAACCTCCCGCCGCAGCGTCCGGACATGCTGCGGCAGAAGGGTCACCGAAAGTGCACTGCAATCTTTTGCGGCGCACTTTCAGCGACATATAAAAGGAGCACTATTTTAGCACTCCTTTCCAGGCGCGCCAACGGTGCGCTGCTGGATTGAGGCATGGGGATGCCTTGGTCCCGTGGCGCACCTCCCCAGGGCAGCCCACGTCCACCCGTCTGCTTAGGGGGACTGTAAACTGCTTAGGGAGTACTTAAGTGCACTGATAAGTGGTATAGAAATGTGCTTGCTATTGCTAATGCTATTGTCTGTCCAAAAGCTCACAGATTAACTAATTGAATGCTGCAGATATTTGTTAAAAATATTCCGGCTCCACGGAGCCCAGAATCATATCTGCTCTCAGTTCATAATTCATCCAATATTGAAAAGCTTACACACAGTGCTGAAGAAGCAGCCACTGCCAAAAGGCCTCCTGATGAAGACAAAAGTACTTGGACCATCAAGGTGACAGAGATAAATCCTGGTTTAAAATATTAATTCAGAAGGGCCTGGTAACTTCCCACCTGGTAATACATTCAGACTGTCAGCTCATATTTCAATAGAATTATCCCAACATTAATACTTGAGAGAGAGAGAGAGAGAGAGTGAGATGAAAGGATGAAATATTATAAACATGCCCCAAGGACTAATTTTTATTTATTTATTTCTGACCATCATCGAGTTGTCAATGCATTTCTTTCATATAATTCAATGTGGTGCACAATTCAAACCACCATTTGAAAGTGTCTGCAAGCAGCCACAAAAACAACAGAAGAGCATAAGAACTACCAGAGGCCTGGCTTCAAATCTTTACTAATGGGATATAAGGGTGCTAGTTTCAGAGTCTCCAGTTTTCATGAATTATTTTCAGGTGGAAGATAATTGTCCAGTTTTGGGGGACTCAGCTCTAGGCAAGAAGAAAATGATGTGTACAACTCTCCAGATGAACTAATACAGCAGTGGCTTTCTAATAATTGATTTGTTACATCAACTAGCTAAGGCTCTGTGTTAGTTTCCTTCTTCTCTGTGTCACTGGGGCACCAGGGCTCACCCTCCACTCTACTCCACATTCACCTTCTAACTAGAAGAAAGTGGGCTAGATTCAATGTTCCTTATCCTGTTTCACTAAGTAAGGGCCTCTGCAGAACAGCACAAAGGGCCGGCCTGGAAGCAGAGATGAGGTGGGGCAGCAGCACACCAGTGCACGCACTCTCCCAGTGCAGCATTCTGACACACTGTGCCAGAAAGGGCACTGAAGAGCTGCATGTCAGATCTTAAGACAGCCTTTTGCTCATTTGGGGGCAGTAAAAGGGAGGATTGGGCCACAGCATGGGGTTGCTGTGGTCCCGATATGCCACTTCCCAGGGTGCAGTCCCCCTGTGTCTGCAGTCCCCCTGTGTGAGAAAAAATAATCCTCTCACTTCAACTTGATGTGTCTGAATTTCAAAACAGAAAAATATATTCTTTCTCTGTCTTTCTGTCTGTATTTGATTGATGTTTAATAACTAATGCTCAATGTCATCACTATGGGCTGTCCTTAGATTTTGGTTCATAATCCTAGGATTTTGGATAACCCTTAATAGCAACCTTAATTGGATAGGGTTGCTAGGCAATTCCTGGCACAAACAGAAAAAAAATATTCCTGCCTATTCTGGAATAAAAATCCGAGGACACATTGCAGAAAAAAGAATGCCCTTTAAAAAAGGATATATAGATTTCTTGTTCCAATTAAGGATCATTTATCTGGATGAGCAAGAGATCACAGGGGTTTTACACTAGAACAGTAAGATTTTCAGAACACTGTTCATTTAAAAAAAAGAAGCCATGTCCTTCTAGATCTCCAGAGTCAATAGTAAGCAAAGTCCCAGAAGAGATCTCGGAGTGTGGTAGAGTCTCCTTCCTTGGAGGTCTTTAAGCAGAGGCTGGATGACCATCTGTCGGGGATGCTTTAATTGGGAGTTCCTACATGGCAGGGGGTTGGACTGGATGGCCCTTGTGGTCTCTTCCAACTCTATGATTCTATGATTCTATGATCTATGATTGGGCAATTGTCTATACTATTATGAATCTGAATGTTTATTGACCAAATTGCTCACCTAGCTTTCTTCCTCCTCCTTCCCCTCCCTACTGGCTGGAGAGTTTCATGTGAACTGAAAATGCTTTTCAAGGAATTCCCAGCAAGTAAGAAATGATGCTTACTATTGTAGAAAATCTAGGTTGTTTTTTTAAGTAGTTTGGACAGGCCCAATGTGGCACCCTAAATATTAATAAATATTTTGAAGTGTTAGCAGTTTATGTTCTGCTGTGTACAGGTATGACTCCATTCCTTTCTGTGTACTCTTTGTTGTGGGAACTCTGCAAAATGGATCTCAACTAGGCTTCTCCCTCCGATGGACTTTTTTCTTAAATTGCAAAATTCATTCAGAGAATGGGAGAGGCTGGACCAACTTTATGATTACTTTGTTGTTGTGTGCCCAGGGATTTAAACCCTGGTCTCCAGTGTCCAATGATCAAATGACTACACCACTCTAATTATATATATATAAACATGTTCTTTAAACAATTGGACAGAACAGGGACTACATATCTTGCCCCATATGTCAACTTGTACATGGACAAATTTTTTTTTTAAAAAAATGAAAAGCTTGGGTGGCGGCACAGCAGCAGCAACACCTGACAGCCCCTGGAGGAGAGCGCTTAGCTCCCGGTGGCCTTCCTTACAGCGGCAGTGCAGCAGCAGCAGTGGAGGGCGGGGCTCCACCCTCCATAAAAGCCTCCCAGCCCCGGTTCCAGGCATGGTGGCACAGCAGCAGCAACACCTGACAGCCCCTGGAGGAGAGCACTTGGCTCCCGGCGGCCTTCCTTACAGCAGCAGCGCAGCAGTAGGGTTTCCTCCGGGCCCCGGTTTCAGGCGTAACAGAATAATCCTCTGAGATGAGTCTTACCTTTAAAAAATGCTTTTTTGTACTGGGAAAGATGACCTGCTGTAGTATTGTTTTTCTTTGTTTTTGTATACTTCTAGCCATGTGATGAGAAAATAAGGATTGACACTATTTAGTATCAATCCTCCAGAGAAGTAGGAACGAGGTCAACGCTTTGTTCATCCTGAGTTCTGGGAAGTACTCAGGAATGGGGGCTTGAAGGAGGCACCTGCTGCAACATTGTACCAGGTTAGCCAGCAAGCAGCCAACTGCGTCTCTGGAACACCCTGAATTCAGGGCATTCTCACCATGGTAAAGCTTACAAGGATCGTAGGGAATATTTGATAATACGTGGTTATTGGGCATAGACAAATTACCCTACTGTTAACTTGAGAACGCTGAGCTTAAATAAGTTAACTATAATTGAATTCATAATAAGCTTGTGAGTGTTTACCCAGATAAGTTATTGCTATCTATTAAATTTTCAGTGTTGGGCTATAGATAATCCGGAATATAAGGGTATTAGCATATTTCCCTTTTTATCTTCAACTCCCTTTTTTAAATGGCTACAGGACTTAGATCCATAACAACAAGAGCTCAGGCTAATACAACAAACAGGAGGGGTTCGACTGAAATACCAACTAAACAAATGGACGCAATTCAACATCTGATTGATGAGATGCGAAACTTCAAACATGAAGTATGCCAAGAACTAAAAGATAATAGATTAGAAACAAATGAAAACTTTAAAAAGGAATTTGACAAAATAGAAAAAACAATAGAAGTAATTGTGAAGGAAGCGGCTGTAATGAGGAAAGATCTGGAGAAACTCAAAGCTAAAACTTCAAAGTTAGAAGAAAGATCTAAAATGCTGGTGGAAGAGCAAAAAAGAGACCACAATTTTATGCTAATGCAAGAACTACGTTACCATGAGAAGTGTCTGAAACTCAGGGGGCTACCTGTAAAGCCCAACAAAGACCTTTATGCTCGAGTGTTACCTGATCTATTGGCCAACATGGCTGAGGCTTCTGGGAGCTGAAGTCCCTCAGCCCTTAAAGGGGAAAGGTTGCCTACCCCTGCTTTAACTCAAACACTAATTAAGTTTAAAATTAAGTATACACGGGATAGAATTGATGGACTAATTTTCAATTACAAACAGAAAAGATTTAGAATAAACTTTAGAATAAAATAAAGGCGGAGTCATAATTTATGTCTCTAGCAAATACACTGTAGACGAATGCTTTAAAGACACCACAAGACACTATATTGGCATACAGGTTAAAATTCAAGAACAAAGAATCTTAATAGTTGGAATATATGCCCCATTAGAAAACAAAACCAAGTTTTTCCAAAAACTACTTAGGGAAATTGAAGAGCAAGAGACAGAAGAACTAATAGTAATGGGCGATTGGAATGCAGTAATAGATCCTATGCAAGTTAGAACTTCTCATAATTTTTTTTTTTAAATCAAGGGAAATTACCAATGTACTTCTTTCAACTAAAAGAACAGCTAAAATTAAAAGACATATGGGCTCACCTATATAATAATACACCAGGATTTACTTTTTTCTCTACACAACATAACTCTGCCTCGCATATTGATATGTTTCTGGCCTCAAGTAGAATAGTAAAAAGAGTTTAAAAAATGGAGATAGCACCAAGAATTGAATCAGACCATACCTTAATTTGGATTGAATTAGATACACTTAAGAATCAGTTTCATTAGAGATTAAATGACTCATTACTATTAGAAGAAACATATCTAAACCAGTTGAAAAAACAAATAGAACTTTACTTTACTTTAAAAAAAAACCAAAGATACTAAAATTCAAACTATCTGGGATGCTGGTAAAGCTGTGATAAGGGTCTTTTAATACAGAGAGGAGCAGAACTTAAGGAAAAGAATTGGGGAAAAATACAAAAATAGAATGCAAAATAAGAACTAAAGAAAAAGATCTGGAAGTTAATCCAACATCAAAAGAAATCCAAATGCAAATAAAATTGCTACAGAAAAATTTGCAAGAACACTTAATAATTCAATTAAATAATAAACTACAGAGGGTGAGACAAAAACATTTCGAAACAGCTAATAAATGCGGTAAGTGGTTGGCAAACCAACTAAGGAAAAGCAGAGAACGGAATACAATAGATAAGATTCAAGTCAATAGTGAGCAAGTAACATCGCAAAAAGGAATAAAGGAAAAACTCGAGCAATTCTTCTCCCAACTGTATAAGCAATTTCCCAGATTGGAAAATGAAGAGTTTCTTCTACAAGACTTTCTTCAAAAAGAAATCAGCTTCACAATTCTGGATAATGGACAAGAAATACTAAACAAAGAAATCACAGAAGAGGAGATAGTTAAGACTATTAAATCATCTGGGGGAGAGACACTAGGCCCAGCACCATCAGGCCTAAAATAAGAAGAAGAGCCCTCTCTCCATTACCATCTGATGTCATCTGAGGGAGAGACACTAAGCCCAGCACCACCCAACCTAGAATAAGAAGAACCCTTACTTCTTCAAGGATGGGTGGGATTCGGGATTTTATGTTTTGTTTAATGGAAATTGTAATGTTGTAAGCCACCCCAATTGCTCTGCAGAGGGGCGGGATATAAATAAAAATTATTATTATTATTATTATTATTATTATTATTATTATTATTATTATTATTAGGTGTTTAAAATCTGATAAGGCCCCTGGCCCAGATGGTTTTACTTCTTGCTTCTACAAAAAAGTTGTAGATGTTATTAAAAAAACGCTAAAAGAGGTGTTAAATTCTATCTTAAAGGATGGGATCCCAGAATCCTGGAAATATGCCAATATTATTCTGATTCACAAAGAAGGGAAAGAGAAAATCAAAATGGACAACTACCGCCCAATTTCACTGCTTAATATAGACTATAAAATTTTTACAACAATATTAATAAATAGATTTAAGGAGGTCTTAAAAGACATAATTAATGAAGAACAAACAGGATTCCTTCCATCGAGACAACTAAAAGAAAACACAAGAATTATAATAGACTTAATTGAATACTACAAAAAAAAAAACAATGAAAAAAATTGGCACTATTCCTATTGGACGCTGAGAAAGCCTTTGATAACTTAAAATGGGACTGTATGTTAGCTGTACTAGAAAAAATCAAGGTCAGACATAACTTTCTGAAATGGGTCAAAAGTATCTATAAGGAACAATATGCATATATAATAGTTAATGGAGAAAAAACAGCACCAATTTCCATTCAAAAAGGCACAAGACAAGGCTGCCCCCTTTCCCCTCTTCTCTTCATTACGGTCCTGGAAATGCTAACTAATAAATTAAGATCTGACCCAGACATAACAGACACAAAGATTAAAGGTAAAGAATATTCTCTTAGAGCTTACACTGATGACCTTGCAATAATACTGGAAGATCCCTTACTATGCATAGATATGTTAATGAATATATTAAATAACTTTGGAATAGTAGCCAGATTCAAAATTAATAAAAATAAATCAGTATTCATAACAAGAAACATGAACACCTTGGAAAAAAATTTGTTAGAAGAAAAATCCAAATGTAAAATAGTTAAAAAGCTAAGTACCTTGGTATGTGGATTACCAATAAGAATACTGATTTGTATGATAACAACTACAACAATATGTGGAAGAATATCCAAAAAGATTTAGAAAAATGGGCAAAACTAAAACTCTCCTTTTTGGGTAAAATAGCTGCTATTAAAATGTCCATACTACTGAAATTTAACTTTCTGTTTTCAATCTTACCAATAATAACAAATAACAAACCATTTGATATCTGGAACAAAGAACTGAAAAAATTCCTCTGGTGGGGAAAGAAACCCAGAGTGAGATGGAAGACACTAACAGATACAAACCTTAACGGAGGCTGTAATATGCTGAACCTATCTCTTTATTATCAAGCTAACACATTAGTATATCTAGCAGACTGGGTCAAACTAACAAATCACAAACTACTGAACCTCAAAGGTTTTAATTTGGAATTTGGGTGGCATGCCTATTTATGGTATGGCAAAGATCAAACCCACAAAAACTTTGAACACCACTTTATTTGAAAATCCATTCTTAGAATCTGGAAGAAAATAAAAATAGCATTCTATAGTAAGATTCCAGGATGGCTATCCCCCCAAGAAGCTTTATTGCAAAGAACAAAAATGAGTGAGAGATGTCTCTGCTACAGAGATATACTTAAAAGAGATAACTATCGACAATATGTACTTAAAAATGCTGAAGAAATTCCAGAATTTAAATCTAACAAACAGTGGTTAATCTATTATCAACTATCTGAAAGATTCAAAAAAGACAAAAAAAGACTTTGGATTTGAATTACAAAAGAACTTGACATAATCCTGGAAGAAAAGACTACAAAACAAACAGCCAAAATTTATAAAATACTTTTAACCAGAAACCAGGAACAAGAAGTCATTATAGGAACTATGATCCAGTGGGCCAGAGACATCGGCAAACCAACAGATTTAGAAAGCTGGCAGGATTCCAGGAAAAGGACCTTCTGATTTACTAAATGCCAAAGTGTAAGAGAAAATTATTTGAAAATGGCTTTCAGGTAGTATCTTATGCCAGCTAAGTTAGCAAAAATTTACAAAAACAAGGAAGGCAAATGTTGGGTGATTGGTATCATATTTGGTGGCAATGCCCAATAGCCAAAAATACTGGGAAAATACGCATGAGGAAATTCAAAAAATCTTCAATATAAAATTTGCAATCTTGCCAGAAATTTATCTCCTAAACATGACAAATAAAATCTCAAATATTGATGCAAAGAAATATTGGAGAAGTATACTATATTTAATTACATCTGCTAGAATTCTTTTTGCCCAGAATTGGAAAAAAAGGAAGTTCCAATAATCGATGAGTGGCTCATAAAATCAATGGACAACATAGAACTTGATAAATTAACTAACATTATGGAAGAGAATTACATTAATGTAACAAACTCAGACTGGGTAAAATTAAAGAATTATTGTGACAACCGTTGGTTTAGATAACATTCTTATAAACTTCATTTTGACTTACTAGAGATGGTTAGCCTAAAGTTATTAAATCTTCTTTGGTTAAATATAAAGGGGACTTAAGCTATTTATTTTTCAGTTGACCAAAAACCATGTATTAATATTAGAAGTTCAATGATGTTATCTTCTTCTTCTTCTTCTTTTGTTATATGGAATTGTATGGGGAGGAGGGAAAGGAAACGTCTCTTAATTTTTTTCCGTATTCTTTGTATTTTTAAAATTAATAAAAATAAATAATAATAATAAAAAATGAAAAGCTTGGAATCTAGGGCATTGACATATGTAGCATTCTGAGTAAAACTCAGCCAAATTGAAAATTTGGGTTCAGAATACTATATTTGGAATGAGGTTCATGATCCTTGCACACACAAAAATATTCCTGTAACCCTATTCTTCATTTGAGCGATATAATGTAGGGGAAAGGATCATTTTGTTGCTGCTACTGTTAGATAATAGGATTCCAAAAATTTTTGCTCATCACCTGCAAATTATTCAGAGAAATCAAGCAGCTCCATATTTACTTCTGCACATTAAGTAGCATAAGTAAGAGGCTATGCAGCTGGGTGGCTCTGGGCTGCCTCTGCTAGTGGAAGATCGGGGCCATGGCAACCCCATACCGCAGCCTCAATCCTCCTTTTTGCTGCCCCTAAAAAAGTGGCAAACCTTCTAGGGGTGGCAAAAGGCTGCTCTAAGATCCAGTGCCATGGCTCTTCCATGCCCTTTTGGCTCAGCATGTCTACACGTTGCATCAGGAGGGCATCCTGACAGCACACACCATGCATAAGGGCACGCAGCATCAGGATGGCCTTGGGCTGGGGTTGGGGTAGCTGGCGTGCAGCTGCCCCGCCCAAACTCCACTCCCAGGCTGGCCCTTTAGTAATACCCCTAAGTAAGGTTTTGTCTACACTGCTGAAATATTGTATCTACTTATGTATAAGTCTAGAAATGTTAGTCAAAAATGGACCCCAAAAAACTGAGTTAGCTTATCCATGGGTCAATGAAATACTGTACTTTAACTCTTATTTTAAAAAAGGAACCAACCCCTGGTGAAAGGCAAAAGCATAATCTGTCCTGGAGGTACTGACTCCACTCTACTCTCTCATCCATGAAGCCTTTAGGTTGAGTAGCAATAACAGCTTAATTTATATACCACTTCGTACCACACTAAGCAATCTCTGAGTGATTTACAACTGTAAGCTAATTTCCCCCAACAAGCTGGGTACTCACTGAGTACAAACAGTTATGCCTGCTGAAATTTTGTGAGTTCTTTGGTATAATTTTCCTTGGCTTCATCCTTTTTTACATGCCCCTACATTTTACCCTCAATATATCCCTGGGTCATATCAAAATTCATAATGTTGGCCCCAAAACCTGCCCTCAACTTATAAATGAGGTTGACTTATAATTAATTATATATGGTAATCCACCCTCACTTGTGCAATTCATAATCTCAAAAGGGACAAGGTGTTTTGTTTTGTTTTTGGAGGGGGGGGAGCCATCATCTCAGTCAGAAATCTCAGCAGCTGGTTTGTCTTGTCCATGCACCTCTGCAGCTCCTTCATGTATCTATGACCACAGGGAGGGCCAAAACTGCCAAGCAGAAAAAGTTGCCACCATGATTACTAATGGTCCCCTAAAGTTTACCTCCACAGCATATACCCTTACACATGAATCAGGGTATTAAAAACAAAACAAATAGTTCAATAGTGAGTATAAGAATATATAATATATAGTTTATATTTGCATATATATTAATTGATGTGTGCAGATAGATAGATAGATAGATAGATAGATAGATAGATAATAGAAGAAGAATGCATAAAGACTTGGATGTGCCTGTACATCCAATTGGGTGTGGAGAACAAGATCGTGCAACTCAGAGTATGATATCTTCAAAGAGCAATTTCAGTGTATTCTCATTAAAAACTTTGTCCAGATATTATGTATTAGTTTTAGTTATATATGTACATGTATTTTTTTCAATTTTTGTCTTTTTTAATTATGTTATTTTTTTTCTCAATATTTATGGTTTTGGTAGTGAATTAGATGCTTTGTAATAAAATTAACACACACACACATACATATATCTTGGTCCAGATATTCGAGGACTACTGAAATTTTACACATACACACACCCCAAAAAAACAAAAAAACAAAAGAGGGACATGTTTTAACTGAAGTTAAAAGAAATACTGAAAAAGTGAAGGGTATTGGTGAATCAAACCAACATGGTATAGTGGTTTGAATTTTGGACTATGACTCTGGACATCAGGATTTGCATCCTCACTCAGCCATGGAAACCCCCTGGGTGACCTTGGGCAAGTCATACTTTCTCAACCTCAAAGAAAGGAAAAGGAAAAACCCATCTGAACAAATGTTGCCAAGAAAACCCTATTACTTGAAGGCACACAACAACAACAACAACAACAACAACAATTGGTGAATCAGTTCACCAGTCTGAGTGGTACTATTGGAATCTCCCAAAATATGCTCTTTAGATACTTTGGGAATATTGTTGCCAATAGAACAGTACATCTCATAGGATCAATGCTCTGTCAACTTCTAATGCTTGTATCTACAAATAATAAAGTATTAGACAGAAAGCATTAAAAATAATTGAGTTCTAGGTATAAGTAGGTGCACTCAGGAGCTATGCAGACAGGCAGCTCTGGGCCACTCTTGCTAGCAGTGGTTTGGGGCTGTGGCAACCGCATGCCAGGGCCCCGATCCTCCCTTTTGCTGCTCCTTTTAGGGGCAGCAAAAGGCCACCCTAAAAGTTGGCACTGTGGGTCTTCCATGCCCTTTCAGCACAGCGTGTCTACACACTGTGCTGGGAGGGCATCCTGACACTGCACGCTATGTATACGGGCATGCAGCACCAGGACAGCATTGGGATGGGGTTAGGGTGGCCAGCATGTGGCAGCCCCACCCCAACTCCACTTCCAGGCCACCCTTTAGCCTTGTCTGCAATGCCCCTAAGCTGGCAAATCCTGGACAATAAAAAGGAGGAACAGGGAAGCACTGAAAGAAAGAATTGTGGCACCATATAGCCTGCCCTAGGTCCACTTAGCCTGCTTAGTGGTTTGGGTGTGATGGACGGCAGTTCTGTGATCACAACCAAAGTTGGATCCAACTGGCAGTCTTATCCACTTTGTAGAAGGAATGGGAGTAGGTGAGCCCTGTCTTGTCTCTCACCTTAGGTAATAAAATATTCTGGGTTGGCCTTGTTGAACAGTAGATAAGCTGTAGCACTATCATCCCTGACCACTGGCCAGACTGGCTGGGGATGATGAGATCTGGAGTCCAACAAAATATAAAAGGTTGAAGATGCCTTACTCCTGATGTGATTATTCAGAACTTGACACACGTAGAGCATGAAGTGGATGACACAAACTGCAGAAGAAAGAGAGGAGGAGAATCAAGGGTGCATGTCTCATTTTTGCTGGTACGGTGCTGCTATATTGCTGCTATATAAGAAGCAAGGTCATTTTAGTCACCTCTAAAAGCAAGATGGGGGGGTTGACTGCTTTTTCAGTAGAGGGGAGGGAAAAACATAAAAATTTGACAGACTGTAAGATAACTAGGCAAGGTAGTAACTAATCCCAGTGTGGGTTACTATTAATGAATTATATGCTCACAAGCAAAGATGACAAAAAGGAGGAGGGGAAAAAAGAATAAAGTAAAGAATGACGGTAAAGTGAAAAATCATAGAAAGAGTATAGAATGAAAGTCCTGAAAGGGAGAAAAGGCATCTGTACAGGTTGTTTTGAAATCCTTTGCAAAAAAAAAAAAAGGGAGAAGCATTTGATGACAGTAAAGGGGGGGAATGGAGAAAGGAAGGGAAGGAAGGAAGCATAGGAAAAGGCATATGAGGGTGAGACACACTGATTGCAAGGCAAGGAAAAATCTCGAACACCCTACAGGAAATTAAACTAGAAGCCACAGTATGGCTGCTGAGATTAATGAGAATGTTTTAACAGGGAAAAGGGGAAGAGAGAAGGAAATGAGGGTTGCCATCAGTTGAAAAAGAGAAGGAATCATCACTATTGGTTAGGTGAAAGTGTACAGGCACAGGGTGGGTGTTTGTAAAACCCTAAATACACCAGCTTCCATCTTATCTTGTAAGCTAAGCAGGGTCAGCCCTGGTTAGTACTTGGAAGGGAGATCATCAATTACTTCCAGATGCTGTAAGCTACATTTCAGAGGAAAGAACTAGCAAAACCACCTTGCCTAAGAAATCCCTATGAAAACCACCTTGCCTAAGAAATCCCTATGAAATTCACGGGGTCACAATAAGTTGAGAAGTGACTTGAAGACACATACACACACAAGTTTGTACTAAATGAAAAGAATGAAAGAGACAAAATTCCCCATAACTGTTTGTAAATATTTCCAGATTTCTCCCTCACACCACATGCCTTCACATTTTACTGTTTTGTATGGGTTTTTGTATTGTTTTGTTTTTTGCACAAAATCAAACATAATACATTCATTTAGGTTGCCCTCATTTATCATCCATCATTCTTATGGGGGTTGCCACTGGTTCTCTAGTGGCTCTTATTGTGCAAAATAGAGCTACTACCAGGGCTCTCTGAAGAGCACCATCCTACTGTTTTTTCTCCCTCTTTTTAGGCAGCTTGCTTTAGTATGTATCTTGTTATTCTAGTTTGTAAAAGAGAAATATGCCAATTAGAATTTTAGCTCCTAAGAAAACAGGATCAACCCCCTCATGGAGGTGTGGCAGACTGTAGACATCTACAAGTGGTATGGGCAAAATTTTCACATTTGATGCTGGGAAAAAACATTTTTTGGGCAGCAAACTATGCAGTTTTTATCACAAACACTTCCATGTGAATTCTGTGCAGAATTCTGCATTTTCTGTGCAGGAAACATCATTTTGCTACACCCATTGTGTGTTTTCTGTGCAGAAAAAATGAGGTTGTATAAAGAAACTATATGTGAATTTTGCACATGATAAGAATTGAACTGTGAAATTTGAAAAAACTGCAGTTTTTGAACATTTTCTCAATGTGGGAAGAAAATTATTAAATTACTTGTTGCTTTCTTCAAGAATGAATTGAGCAAAGAATTATATCCCTAGTGCCAGCCCCTATGCAATTGCAGTAAGAGCAACAGCAGAAATGGAAGTGTATTTCTGAAGGGTATTTGTCTGACAAGGGAGACTGTGGAAACTCAGAAGCAATGATGGCAGTATGGATGGTAATGCAAAGCTAAAGATGATATGAGTATGTAGATAATTTAGTACTCAGCTCAAAAACCTACCAGCCTTATCCAGACCAAGGCTTTGCTCAATGAAGCCACTGCTTTATGTGATGGCATTGCACAGCCAAATGTAATCAGCTGGGTAGCACTGTAACACCTTTTCATACACTATAATATACTTGATTGGATAGGATCAAAATATTATTAATACACAAAGGAGAAAGGATTAGCCATAATGGGAAGAAATGCATCCAAACAGCAATAGTCATGGAAAATACTCATGACAGCCAAAATGTATAGTAGGAGAGAATATACATACACTATGGGCTGCACACTGGCCATCCCAACTCCAATCCGACCTCAATGCCATCTTGACACCACGTTGGCATATGCACAGCTTCAGGATGCCCTCCCGGAGCAGCGTTTGAACATGCTGCACCAAAAGAGCACTGAAGAGCTGCTGTGCCAACTCTTAGGGCAGCCTTTTGCCTACCCTAAAAGGAATGACATTTTGCCACTCTTTCCAGGGTGGCAAAAGGGAGGATCAGGGCCATGGCGTGGGGTTGCCATGGCCCCAATCCGCCACTTCCTGGGGCAGCTCTGTGCTGCCCAAACAGCTGGTCTACAACGGCCCTACATTTCATTGAGAAAAAATTATTTTACTTTCTGGCTTAAGGTTGGAATGAGGATAAGCAAAATAATTTAATGTGATTAATGTTAGTGCACTGGTTTTGATTTCATGTGATGGTGATAATTCATATTTGTAGTATTTTAAAATTATTTTGCAAGTAACAATAATATAGTGCAATCTGGAAGCCTTCCATAGCATTTTCTTTTCATGAACCTAGAAAGGAAAAGTTATATTGTACATACAATTCAGCTTCATTTACATAACTCAATCTGTGAATATTTGTTGATCTTTGCTCAAACAAGATAGCCTAGACCTAATTAAGGAGAGCCTTTATAGTGATTAAAAGAAAAGAAAGTGCCTACTTGAGAGAACCAAAGGGACAGGGGATCATAACCATTCTGAACAGGAGCTTGAGAATATTCTTGAAAATTCAGAAGAAAATATGGTGGTAAATAATAATAATAATAATAATAATAATAATAATAATAATAATAATAAGGCAATGCATTAAACATTCTTCCACTAAATAAAATAGAATTTAGCACTGAAAATCACCTTTAAGAATCCAGAAACTTCTGAAAATAGTTGAAGAAGTTGTACATTTTGGCTTAGATGCCAGATCTGAGTTGAATATGGTATTAGTGCTTTTAAAGGAAACTGTGAACAGGAAAAGATCAAGACTTATTCCCTTGTTGCCATATGTTGCTATTGTCAAATGAAGCTCTGAAATCCTGCAGGGGATGATTCTGAAACATGCAAAGGTTTATAGAAAAGATACTGTACTGCTTGATTCTCACTGCTGGCATAAACAAACAGCAACACAAATTATATCTTTCGAGTATGGTTTGCTGATGATTAGAGGCTCCCATGTTCAGCCTCCTTAACTGATAGAATTGGGAAGCAGAAAGCAG